>JARBWK010000020.1:16603104-17038613 GCA_030556195.1 Anolis apletophallus
GGGAGGAAAGGAAAGGGAGTGAGAAAAAAGTAACATAATGAAGGGGAAAGAAAGAAGGGGGAGAGAGGGAAGTGAAAAGCAAGGAAGGAGAAGGAAATGGTGAAGAGGAAGGAGAGAAGGGAAGAATGGAAGAGGGAGGGAGGAAAAAGAAAGAATGACAGAAAGAAAAAGAAAGGAAGAGGAAGGAAGGAAGGAAGGAAGGAAGCAGGCCTGGGTTACCCATAGGGCCACCCTAGGCCACGGCCTAGGGGCGCAAGCCGAGGGGGGTGCAGTTCACACGGACCAAAACAAATGTTGAAACAAAACCGCAAAACGCGACACGGAGATGACTCCCTCTCTCCCTTTGGGGAAGGCAGGGCGCGAGGAGGAGGAGGGAAGCCCCGCCCCGACGCCATTGCCGGGCATGCGCGTCACCCAGGAATATGGCGGAGGAGGCAGAGGCGCTCGCGCCCTCCTTCCTTCACACTCTAACACAATAAGACATACAGTTAATATGTTTTTAAATGTATTTATAGACTCAGTGTGAAAACTGGGCCTGTTTCGATGACTTTGTAATGGTAACATTCACAGTTGCTGCAATCAGACAAGAGTCCTTCCTCCCACCCTGGACGTCATTCCACCGAGGGTGCCTCCAGGCAACAACGGCCAGGCTACCTCTATGCGGGGACCCTCCCTGATTGACTTTGCAGCTGACTAATGTCAAAATTCACACTTTCTCCAATCAGACAAGAGTCCTTCCTCCCACCCTGGACGTCATTCCACCGAGGGTGCCTCCAGGCAACAAAGGCCAGGCTACCTCTATGCAGGGACCCTCCCTGATTGACTTTGTAAAGGTAACATTCACAGTTGCTGCAATCCGACAAGAGTTCTTCCTCCCTCCCTGAACGTCATTCCACCGAGGTGCCTCCAGGCAACAAAGGCCAGGCTGCCTCTATGCAGGACCCTCCCTGATTGACTTTGTAATGGTAACATTCACAGTTGCTGCAATCAGACAAGAGTCCTTCCTCCCACCCTGACGTCATTCCACCGAGGGTGCCTCCAGGCAACAACGGCCAGGCTACCTCTATGCGGGGACCCTCCCTGATTGACTTTGCAGCTGACTAATGTCAAAATTCACACTTTCTCCAATCAGACAAGAGTCCTTCCTCCCACCCTGGACGTCATTCCACCGAGGGTGCCTCCAGGCAACAAAGGCCAGGCTACCTCTATGCAGGGACCCTCCCTGATTGACTTTGTAATGGTAACATTCACAGTTGCTGCAATCAGACAAGAGTTCTTCCTCCCTCCCTGAACGTCATTCCACCGAGGGTGCCTCCAGGCAACAAAGGCCAGGCTGCCTCTATGCAGGGACCCTCCCTGATTGACTTTGTAATGGTAACATTCACAGTTGCTGCAATCAGACAAGAGTCCTTCCTCCCACCCTGGACGTCATTCCACCGAGGGTGCCTCCAGGCAACAACGGCCAGGCTACCTCTATCTGGGGACCCTCCCTGATTGACTTTGCAGCTGACTAATGTCAACATTCACACTTTCTCCAATCAGACAAGAGTCCTTCCTCCCACCCTGGTCATTCACCGAGGTGCTTCCAGGCAACAAAGGCCAGGCTACCTCTATGCAGGGACCCTCCTGATTGACTTTGTAATGGTAACATTCACAGTTGCTGCAATCAGACAAGAGTTCTTCCTCCCTCCCTGAACGTCATTCCACCGAGGGTGCCTCCAGGCAACAAGGCCAGGCTGCCTCTATGCAGGGACCCTCCTGATTGACTTTGTAATGGTAACATTCACAGTTGCTGCAATCAGACAAGAGTCCTTCCTCCCACCCTGGACGTCATTCCACCGAGGGTGCCTCCAGGCAACAAAGGCCAGGCTGCCTCTATGCAGGGACCCTCCCTGATTGACTTTGTAATGGTAACATTCACAGTTGCTGCAATCAGACAAGAGTCCTTCCTCCCACCCTGGACGTCATTCCACCGAGGGTGCCTCCAGGCAACAACGGCCAGGCTACCTCTATGCGGGGACCCTCCCTGATTGTCTTTGCAGCTGACTAATGTCAACATTCACACTTTCTCCAATCAGACAAGAGTCCTTCCTCCCACCCTGGACGTCATTCCACCGAGGGTGCCTCCAGGCAACAAAGGCCAGGCTGCCTCTATGCAGGGACCCTCCCTGATTGACTTTGCCGCTGACTAATGGTAACATTCACACACTTACTCCAATCAGACAAGAGTTCTTTCTCCCACCCTGGACGTCATTCCACAGAGGGTGCCTCCAGGCAACAGAGGACAGGCTACCTCTATGTAGGTGCTCTCCCTGATTGACTTTGCAGTTGCAAGGCTATTCAATGCTAATCCCGCTTTCTCTATCTGTGGAATAGTTCCCATCCTTTTCTTTAAGGGGTGTGTGTGAGAGAGAGTGTGTGACGGGGCCTGATGCTCCGCTCTGCACATGCTCAGAAGCCCTCCTTTGTCTGCGCCTGGGAAGCAGCCTCATTCCCCCCCCTAGTACTCCCCCTCCCTTTCCCCTGCCTGAATCCAGCAGAGCGTTGGCGTTGGCCGCGTCCCCTTTAAGAGCTTGCGCGCGCGCCCCTCTGGCGGCGGCGGGCGGCCTGGCGGGCGGGCGGGCGGCGGAGGCGGTGCAGGTGCAGGTGCGGGATCGCGCCGCTCCATCCGCCAGGTGCGGACGCCGCTGGGGTCGGCTCCGCACACGCCATGGAGCGCGATCGGGGCCCGCGGGGCGGAGGAGGAGGAGGGATAGGAGGGGGCAACTCGGCTGTGGATCTAGGATTCGGGGCGCTCAGCACGGCCCAGCTGCGAGCCTTGATGCGGGATGAAACCTGGCTAGAGCGCATCGTCAAGCTGAGCCGGAAGGTAGGGTGCCCCTCTCCCTGTGTTGCATTGTCTCCTTGCTTTGCAGGGTCCCCATTGCATGGCATGGCATGGCATGGCATCATCGCCCTCTCTCTTCCCCCACCCTCCCTTTGCCTTCCTCCTCCTCCTCCTGCCTGGCATCCCCATCTCTCTCTCTGCCTGCCTTTCCATCTCTCCCTCTCCATCCCTCTCTCATTCTCCCTCTCCCTGTCTTCTTCTCCAAGGGAAATGGCCGTGTTGGGATCCTTCTGCCTCTCATTCTCTCCCTCTTCTCTCTTGGTTACACACACACACACACACACACAAAAGGGTTGTTTGGTTGGTTTTTTTGGTTGTCGTCCTGGTGGTTGTTGTTGTTGCCATGCAGTCTGTCCTTGCATATTGTTGAAAGGAGCCTTGACCTGCAGTTTTGGCATTATTATTATTATATTATATTATTTTTATTATTATATTTTATTTTTTTATTATTTTTTTTATGGATTTGCCGTTGACATGCCAGTATTCAATCTCTACATTATTACTATTATTATTATTATTATTATTGGGGATTCACCATTGACATGCTACTGCTCTCTACATTATTATTATTATTATTATTATTATGGATTTGCCATTGACATGCCAGTATTCCATCTCTACAATATTACTATTATTATTATTATTATTATTGGGGATTCACCATTGACATTATTATTATTATTATTATTATGAAGGGGACTACTTGACATTCTCTATTCTACATTATTATTATTATTATTATTATTATGGATTTGCCATTGACATGCCAGTATTCCATCTCTACAATTATTATTCATATTTTATTATTTTATTCTATTATTATTATTATTATTATGGATTTGCCATTGATATTCCAGTATTCCATCTCTACATTATTATTATTATTATTATTATGAAGGGGGACTTGCCATTGACATTCTACTATTCTCCCTACATTATTATTATTAGTATTAGTATTAGTATTATTATTATGAAGGGGGATTTGCCATTGACATGCCAGTATTCCATCTCTACATTATTATTATTATTATTATTATTATTATTATTGGGAATTCACCATTGACATTCTACTATTCTCTCTACATTATTATTATTGTTATTATTACGAAGGGGGATTTGCTATTGACATGCCAGTATTCCATCTCTACATTATTATTATTATTATTATTGGGGATTCGCCATTGACATTCTACTATTCTCTCTACATCATTATTATTATTATTATTATTATTGTGAAGGGGGATTGGCCATTGACATTCTACTATTCTCCCTACATTATTATTATTATTATTATTATTATTATTATGGGGGATTTGCCATTGACATGCCAGTATTCCATCTCTACATTATTATTATTATTATTATTATTAAGGGACTTGCCATTGACATTCTACTATTCTCCCTACATTATTATTATTAGTAGTAGTATTACTATTATTATTATGAAGGGGTATTTGCCATTGACATGCCAGTATTCCATCCCTACATTATTATTATTATTATTATTATTATTGGGGATTCACCATTGACATTCTACTATTCTCTCTACATTATTATTATTATTATTATTATGAAGGGAGATTTGCCATTGACATGCCAGTATTCCATCTCTACATTATTATTATTATTATTATTATGAAGGGGGACTTGCCATTGACATTCTACTATTCTCCCTACATTATTACTATTATTATTATTATTGGGTTGCCATGCTATTCTTGTATTCTATTTCCATATTATTATTATTATTATTATTATTATGGGGTTGTCATGCCATTATAGTACTTGATTTCTACATTATTACTATTACTATTATTATTATTATTTAGTGGCATTTGCCATGTCAGTCTAGTACTCTATTTCTACATTATTATTATTATTATTATTATTAAGGGGGATTTACCATGACATTCTAGTTCTCTATTTCTTCATCTTCTTCTTCTTATTATTAGGTTACCATGCCATTGTAATATTCTATTTCCACATCATCATCATCATTATTGTTATTGTTGTTATTATTATAAAGGGGTTGCCACGCCATTCTAGTATTGCCATGCCATTCTAGTACCCTATGCCTATATTATTATTATTATTAGGGATTTGTCATGCCATGATGTCATTGTGTGTGTGTGTGTGTGTGTCTTATAAAAGGGGGTTGCCATGGAATTATATCTCCATTACTACTACTACTACTAATAATAATAATAATAATAATAGTAATAATAACAATAATAATAATGCAATGTCCCTTAAGGGGGGCCTAGATTTGGTTTGTGGAGTTGGGGGGCCATTCCAGATAGATGCAATGACAATAACACCCCCAAAATGACCTTTTGGGGATGGGAGCAAAAGGACCCCCTTTTCATGGACGTGGGTGGGTTCGATCCACCTTAGAAGCATCCCAAAATCCGGCCAAGAAACCCATGGAATCAGGTCTGTAGGGCCCATGTTCCCGCCCACCTGTCAATCAAGACCTTTAAAGAAATCCCTTTGTCATCTGTATGTATTGAATCCGGATGGGGTAAAAAGCGGGTGCTGGTGTTATATTTGGGGTGCTTTGGGGTCTTTTGTCCCTTCCGATGGCCCTCTTTCTCAACCTCGCACACACACAAAGAGGCCAACCCACCCAAACTGGTTTCCATTCCCAGTTAACAACCAAACTGGGTTTTTTTTTATTGTTGTGTGTGTGTGTGTGTGTGTTCCCTATAATTTATTATTATTTCACCCCCATCTTTTTGGGGTACAGACATCCTTGGGTCTCCATTTCTCTGCCGGAGAAAGAGAGACACAAAGCAGTCTGTCCGCCCCCATGGAGCAAAATAATAATAGGAATATATATTTATACACACACACACACACACACACACACATACTATATATTCCCCCCATTTGCCCCCCAAATCTTCCTGGTTTCACCCCTATCATCATCACCATCCAGTCCCATTGTTATTTTCGTGGCACGACGGTCACGTCACACGCTTTGTGTGTCATCCAGAACAAACCAAACAAAAAATAAAGATGTCGGGGTCTGTTTATCTCCGAAAGGCACCTTCGCACACTCCTTCACAACAGTTGTGTGCCTGCGCACAACAGAGAGGCATATATATGTGTGTGTGTGTGTGTATGGTGTGTTTTGGGATCTTGGTGTCCTGGGTTAATGGATCAGGGTTTTGGAAAGGCACATGGGCTCGGTTGTCTCCACTCCACTGGGTTTTAATGGTGTGTCCGCTCCGGGCTTTAGCCCGAACTTTACAAGAGGGTTAACAGATCCGTTCTTTTTCAGGGTGCATCCTAACAGGCCCATGGATTCTAACAGGCCCATGGATTCAGGGTGTATTCTAACAGGCCCATGGATTCAGTAGTAGTCTCTCCTTTAGTCCGAACTTTACAAGAGGGTTAACAGATCCGTTCAGTTTCAGGGTGTATTCTAACAGGCCCATGGATTCAGTAGTAGCCTCCGCACCGGGCTTTAGTCCGAACTTTACAAGAGGGTTAACAGATCCGTTCTTTTTCAGGGTGCATCCTAACAGGCCCATGGATTCAGGGTGTATTCTAACAGGCCCATGGATTCAGTAGTAGTCTCCGCACCGGGCTTTAGTCCGAACTTTACAAGAGGGTTAACAGATCCGTTCAGTTTCAGGGTGCATCCTAACAGGCCCATGGATTCTAACAGGCCCATGGATTCAGGGTGTATTCTAACAGGCCCATGGATTCAGTAGTAGTCTCCGCACCGGGCTTTAGTCCGAACTTTACAAGAGGGTTAACAGATCCGTTCAGTTTCAGGGTGCATCCTAACAGGCCCATGGATTCTAACAGGCCCATGGATTCAGGGTGTATTCTAACAGGCCCATGGATTCAGTAGTAGTCTCCGCACCGGGCTTTAGTCCGAACTTTACAAGAGGGTTAACAGATCCGTTCAGTTTCAGGGTGCATCCTAACAGGCCCATGGATTCTAACAGGCCCATGGATTCAGGGTGTATTCTAACAGGCCCATGGATTCAGTAGTAGCCTCCGCACCGGGCTTTAGTCCGAACTTTACAAGAGGGTTAACAGATCCGTTCAGTTTCAGGGTGCATCCTAACAGGCCCATGGATTCTAACAGGCCCATGGATTCAGGGTGTATTCTAACAGGCCCATGGATTCAGTAGTAGTCTCCGCACCGGGCTTTAGTCCGAACTTTACAAGAGGGTTAACAGATCCGTTCAGTTTCAGGGTGTATTCTAACAGGCCCATGGATTCAGTAGTAGCCTCCGCACCGGGCTTTAGTCCGAACTTTACAAGAGGGTTAACAGATCCGTTCAGTTTCAGGGTGCATCCTAACAGGCCCATGGATTCTAACAGGCCCATGGATTCAGGGTGTATTCTAACAGGCCCATGGATTCAGTAGTAGCCTCCGCACCGGGCTTTAGTCCGAACTTTACAAGAGGGTTAACAGATCCGTTCAGTTTCAGGGTGCATTCTAACAGGCCCATGGATTCAGTAGTAGCCTCCGCACCAGGCTTCAGTCCGAACTTTACAAAAGATTTAATGGATCAGTTCGGTTTTGGGGATTTGGTAGTTCACACGCCACCGGGCTTTAATAACCTCTGCGCTGGTGTGTCCACTCCAGGCTTTAGTCCGAACTTTACAAAATAGTTAAAGGACTCCTTCACAACAGTTGTGTGCCTGTGCACAACAGAGAGGAATGTGTGTGTGTGTGTGTGTGTGTGTGTATGGTGTGTTTTGGGATCTTGGTGTCCTGGGTTAATGGATCAGGGTTTTGGAAAGTCACATGGGCTCGGTTGTCTCCACTTCACTGGTTTTTAATGGTGTGTCCGCTCCGGGATTTAGTCCGAACTTTACAAGAGGCTTAACAGATCCGTTCAGTTTCAGGGTGCATTCTAACAGGCCCATGGATTCAGTAGTAGCCTCCGCACCGGGCTTTAGTCTGAACTTTACAAGAGGGTTAACAGATCCGTTCAGTTTCAGGGTGCATTCTAACAGGCCCATGGATTCAGGGTGCATTCTAACAGGCCCATGAATTCAGTAGTAGCCTCCACACCGGGCTTTAGTCCGAACTTTACAAAAGAGTTAATGGATCAGTTCGGTTTTGGGGGTTTGGCAGTTCACACGCAACTGGGCTTTAATAACCTCTGCGCTGGTGTGTCCACTCCAGGCTTTAGTCCGAACTTTACAAAATAGTTAATGGACCCACTCGGTTTTGGGGAGGGTTAATGGAGCCATTGGGTTTCTGGGACGTCTCAAAAGGCCCATGGATTCAGGGTGTATCCTAACAGGCCCATGGATTCAGGGTGTATCCTAACAGGCCCATGGATTCAGTAGTAGTCTCCGCACCGGGCTTTAGTCCGAACTTTACGAAATAGTTAATGGACCCGCTCGGTTTTGGAGAGGGGTAATGGATCCATTGGGTTTCTGGGACTTCTCAAAAGGCCCATGGATTCAGGGTGTATTCTAACCGGCCCATGAATTCAGTAGTAGCCTCCGCACCGGGCTTTAGTCCAAACTTTACGAAATACATTAGTTAATGGACCCGCTCGGTTTTGGGGAGGGTTAATGGATCCAGTGGGTTTCTGGGACTTCTCAAAAGGCCCATGGATTCAGGGTGTATTCTAACAGGCCCATGGATTCAGTAATAGCCTCCGCACCTGGCTTTAGTCCGAACTTTACAAAATAGTTAATGGACCCGCTCGGTTTTGGAGAGGGTTAATGGATCCATTGGGTTTCTGGGACTTCTCAAAAGGCCCATGGATTCAGTTGTCGAGCATCCATGATCCCTGGGTTGCATAAATCCTAATGTTTACAAGCTGCTGTGGGCATTGTTGGCCAATCCACTCCGAGCTTGAGTCCGAACTGTCAAGAAGTGGCTATAACCAACCACCAAAGAAGCTTGGGGAATTGCCAAATATTGCATGCAGTTCTCAAACGGGTTAGCTCGCAAACCTCACAAGGCCGTAACCCTGACTGGCCTCCCTCGCCTGCCTGTCGTTACAGTTCCAGAACCTGCAGCTGGAGCGGGAGATGCGCCTGGCCTCCAACTACACCTTGGCGAGGCAGAACCTGGCCATGCAGCCGCGGCTGGAGAACGGCAAGGCCTCCCTAGCCATCAAGTACCAGGAGCTCCGGGAGCTGCGGGAGGCCTGCCGAGACAAGCAGCAGCGCTTGGGTGAGCCAAAGCTATATGCATGTGTTTCTCCGCATGAATATTCACATTTCGTCTTCTCCAAATGCATTGGTGACTAGCAATCCCATGCCGGCAGGGCAGAGAATCCACTCCGAGTTTTGGAAAGTGTCGGAGAAGGGTCGGATGCCCTGAATGCCATGAAACCTGGACTGGATCCACCGCACCGTTGACATGGAAGCTCTGCTCCATGGAGTCCGCATTATTTCAGTCCACAGTGCTCTCTGGGTGTTGGTGAACTACAACTTCCAAACTCAAGGTCAATTCCCAAGCAAACCCTTTCAGAACTTTCTGTTGGTTAATGAGAGTTCAATATGCCAAGTTTGGTTCAATTCAATTGTTGCAAGAGTTCAGGATGCTCTTTGATTGTGCAATTCCTATTTTTTAATACATTGTGTTGGGTTTATGTTTTTTTTTATTGAATGAGTGAAAACCTGGAGTGGATTCTCCGTCCTACCGACATGGAAGTTCCGCTCCGCGGAGTCCGCAATTCCTATTTTTTAATACATTGCATTGGGTGTATGTTTTTTTTATTGAATGAGTGAAAACCTGGAGTGGATTCTCCGTCCTACCGACATGGAAGTTCCGCTCCGCGGAATCCGCAATTCCTATTTTTTAATACATTGCATTGGGTTTACATTTATTTTGATTGAATGAGTGAAAACCTGGAGTGGATTCTCCGTCCCACCGACATGGAAGTTCTGCTCCGTGGAGTCTGCAATTCCTATTTTTAATACATTGCATTGGATTTATATTTTACCTTTAATCCAGTGAGCTCAAAATCATGCCTACAGTGCTCTCGGGATGTAGGTTAAACTACAACTCCCAAACGTCTATGTCTATTTTCCCCAAACTCCATCTGTGTTCATAGTTGGGCATATTGAGTATTCATGCCAAGTGTGGTCCCGAGCCATCATTATTTCAGTCCACAGTGCTCTCTGGATATAGGTGAACTACCACTCCAAAACTCAAGGTCAATTCCCAAGCAAAACCTTTCAGTACTTTCTGTTGGTAATGAGAGTTCAATATGCCAAGTTTGGTTCAATTCCATTGTTGCAAGAGTTCAGGATGCTCTTTGATTGTGTGTTAACTATAAATCCCCAGAAACTGTAACTCCCAAATGTCAAGGACTATTTCCCCCAAACTCCATCTGTGTTCACATTTGGGCATATTGAGTATTTGTGCCAAGTTTGGTCCTGATCCAACATTGTTTGAGTCCACAGTGCTCTCTGGATATAGGTGAACTACAACTCCAAACTCTTATAGTATTTTCTCTTGGTTATGGGAGTTCTGTGTGGGAAGTGTGATTCCATTCCATCATTGGTGGCATTCAGAACGCTCTTTGATTGCAGGTGAACTATAACTCCCAGCAACTACAACTCCCAAATGACAGAATCAATTTTTTGACTGATGGTCCCTCCTTGGGTTAGTATTAGTATGTTTTTTGCCAGGATATCTGTGTTGTGTTCATCGAAACAGGCCCAGGTTTCACACTGAGTGTATAAATACATTTAAAGACATATTAACTATATGTATGACTGTGTTAGAGTGTCATTTGGTGTCATTTTGGTTGGTGGTGTGCCCCAGGATTATGCAAATGTAAAACAATGTGCTGCGGCTCAAAAAAGGTTGAAAAACACTGGTGTGGACGCACGCTTACGCTGACTTTGCACCCACAGGAGCTTGTATGGCCAAATGGACGCCCGAAAATGCCCTGAGTCGACTCCAAGCTGAGCTGGATGGAGTGGAAATCAGAGTCGAGGTGAGTCATCCACATACACTGTTGACAGTATGTGAAGGCAGGGCCTTTTTGGTGGCGGCTCCCAACCTTGGGGAACTCTGCTCCATTCTCCCTCTTCCTCCACCCGTCTTCCTTCCTTTCTCCCCCTCACCCTTTTCTTCCTTCCTTCCTTTTCCCTCTCTCCCTTTCCTTCTTTCCTCCATTCTCCCTCTTCCTTCCTCTTCTTTCCTTTCTCCCCTTCACCCTTTCCTTCCTTCCTTTTCCCTCTCTCCCTTCTTTCCTCCATTCTCCCTCTTCCTTCCTCTTCTTTCCTTTCTCCCCTTCACCCTTTCCTTCCTTCCTTCCTTTTCCCTCTCTCCCTTCCTTCTTTCCTCCATTCTCCCTCTTCCTTCCTCTTCTTTCCTTTCTCCCCCTCACCCTTTCCTTCCTTCCTTTTCCCTCTCTCCCTTCCTTCTTTCCTCCATTCTCCCTCTTCCTTGCTCTTCTTTCCTTTCTCCCCTTCACCCTTTCCTTCCTTCCTTTTCCCTCTCTCCCTTCCTTCTTTCCTCCATTCTCCCTCTTCCTTCCTCTTCTTTCCTTTCTCCCCTTCACCCTTTCCTTCCTTCCTTCCTTCCTTTTCCCTCTCTCCCTTCCTTCTTTCCTCCATTCTCCCTGTTCCTTCCTCTTCTTTCCTTTCTCCTCTTCACCCTTTCCTTCCTTCCTTCCTTCCTTCCTTTTCCCTCTCTCCCTTCCTTCTTTCCTCCATTCTCCCTGTTCCTTCCTCTTCTTTCCATTCTCCCCCTCACCCTTTCCTTCCTTCCTTCCTTCCTTCCTTCCTTTTCCCTCTCTCCCTTCCTTCTTTCCTCCATTCTCCCTGTTCCTTCCGCTTCTTTCCTTTCTCCCCCTCAGCCTTTCCTTCCTTCCTTCCTTCCTTCCTTTTCCCTCTCTCCCCTTCCTTCTTTCCTCCATTCTCCCTCTTCCTTCCTCTTCTTTCCTTTCTCCCCTTCACCCTTTCCTTCCTTTTCCCGCTCTCTCCCCTTCCTTCTTTCCTCCATTCTCCTTCTTCCTTCCTTCCTCTTCCTTTCTCCCCTTCACCCTTTCCTTCTCTCCTTCCTTCCTTTTCCCTCTCTCCCTTCCTTCTTTCCTCCATTCTCCTTCTTCCTTCCTTCCTCTTCCTTTCTCCCCTTCACCCTTTCCTTCTCTCCTTCCTTTCCCTCCCCCTCTCCCCTTCCTTCTTTCCTCCATTCTCCCTCCATCTTCCTTCCTTCCTCTTCTATTCTTTCCCCCCAAGTCTTCCTTTCCTTCTCCTTCCTTTCTTTTCTCTTCCCTCTCTCTCCCCTTCTTCCTTTTCTTCTTTTCCCTTTATTATTTTGCTTTTTCCTCACTCCCTTTCCTTTCTTTCCCCCACCCTTTCCTTTCCTCCCCATTTCCTTCTTTCTTTACCCCTCCTTGTCTCTCTCCTGCTTTTCTTTTCTTCCTTCTCCATAGTTCGTTCTTCTTTCCTTTTTTCCTATCCCCTCCCTTCTTTATTTCCGCTGTTTTTCTATCTTTCTTTCCCCTTTCCTTCTGCCTTCTTTTCCTTCCCAGAGTCCTGAGCGTGCCTTTTGCAGGGCCAGGTCTGAAGCGTCCCCTCATTCTACCTCTATGGGAATCCTTTTCTCATCGTATGTACGTATAGACTCACATTGAGTTGAATTCAGTATTCAAATATATATTATATATGATATGGCTCTCACTGAAATAGGTTTCCAAATATTTTGCTTTCATGGCTCTCGGAGTCAATAAGGTTCCCGACCCCTGAGCTAAAGTATAAAAACTGTGGAACGTGACGCAGCTGGCTGGGTGTCAGCTGCATAAGATCTCTACTGACCAGAAGGTCATGAGTTCGAGGCCTGCCCGGGTCGAGGTGGGCTCTCGACCTGTTGTGTAGCCTGTTGTCAACCTTTGCAACCCGAAAGAGAGTTGCATCTGTCAAGTAGGAAATTAAGGTACCACTTAGTGGGGAGGCTAAATTTAACTGATTTACGAGGCCATAAAAAGATCTCCAGAAAACACGCTGAGGAATGAAGGAGTGCGATAGCTCCCCCTGGTGGCCTGATGTTAAATACGTTATATATCTGTCTGTCTTGTGTGTTTGTGTGTCTAAATGTAATGTGTACACTGAGTCCCCTGTGGGGTGAGAAGGGCGGAATAGAAACGAAGTAAATAAATCTATGTATATAATAAAAGTCAGTGTTTGTGGGCGGAGGTGCGGATGAATACGTGGCAGCGTTTCGATTGGTTGCTACTGTGGGTTTATTTGCATAAAAGACTCTGATTGGCCAGTCTTAGAACTCCAACATTCTAAGGCACCAGACAGAGGGGATTGGTTACCACTGAGGGAGTATTTGCATAAAGGACTCTGATTGGCCATCTACGTGCCAACATTCTAAAGTGACGCAGAGGGAAAAGGAAAGGCCTCAGGCAGTCGGCCACTGCGACCCATGGCAATGACGGATCAGGACCAAACTTGGCACACAGAGGCCCAATGGCCCACTTCACAACCTGGTGTGGTTTAGGGCAGGAGGGGCCACGAATGATGGGATTTGCAGTACCTTCATCTCATTCACTTCCCAAACAACACTGTAGCCCCTAAAAATCACAGACCAGGCCCAAAATTGACAGCAAATCTTCCTTAACTTGATTTTCCTGACTAGGCCTCAGCTCATGGGATATTGTTAGGCTTCCTCAACTTGATTTTCCTGACTAGGCCCCCAACAATGACAGAACAAGACCAATCTTGGCCCCCCTACATCCTGGTGCAGTTTGAGGGAGGATGGACCATGGAAGATGGGACTTGCAGTACTTTAATTCACTTCCTTAGAGCACAGTGGCCCACACCAATGACGAATCAGGACCAAACTTGGCACACAGAGGCCCAATGGCCCACTTTACAAACCTGCTGCGGTTCACGGCAGGATGGCTCACAACTGATGGGATTTGCAGTACCTTCACCCAATTCATTTCCAACAGAACATTGCAGCCCCTACAAATCACAGACCAGGCCCAAACTTGGCACACAGAGTACCCATGACCCACTCTACATCCTGGTGCAGTTTTCAGTGGGACGGACCACGGATGATGGGAGTTGAAGTGCCTTCACTCACTTTCTGAGACCGCTGCCACCCTCATCCAATGACTCATCAAGACCACACTTGGCACACAGTGTCCCCATGACCCACTCTACATCCTGGTGCAGATTGGAGAACGGGGGACCATGGATGGTGGGACTTCCAGTACCTTCCCTCACTTCCAGAGACCACTGCAACCCTCATCCAGAAAATGATCAAGACCAAACGTGACACACAGAGCCCCCATGACCCACTCTACACCCTGGTGCTGTTTGGAGGGGGGTGCACCATGGCCAATGGGACTCGCAGTACCTTCACTAAGTTCCTGAGACCACTGCAAGCCACATTACCATCTAATAGGAACCAACCTTGGCACACAATGCCTTCCTCAAATAACTCGGGCACCGCCGGGTCCCCAAGCTAGTAAATAATAAGATCACATTGGCCTTTTGAGCTGCCGCATCACACTCTTGGCTCATGTCCAGCTTGTGGTCCACTAAGATTTCCCAAGGACAGTTTCGAAGCCAGGTGTAATCCATCCTAGATCTGTATGGTCCATTACTCCTACATAAATGTGTACACACACACAGCCTTTATTGACATACAACAGCAAAATCACAACACAGGCATACACAACAAGAGGAAGTCACAGATCGGAAGGAAAGCTTAATTAAGAGCTACAAACCCCAGTAATTAAATGTGCAACAGCCTCACAAAAGAACGCATGGGAGCTGTTCCGAAGGTAGACCGTTTTATAACACCCTTGCCATTGAGAACACTGGGGGGGAGGAAATTCCCGTATTTCATCCTTATATAATCATATTTAGGCCATGCAAACAAAGAACGAGGAAGAAAACAAGTCACAAGAACACGCCCTTTTAGAGCGTTCCACATTTTTATATCTCCCGTCCCAAAGAGCGAACATATTTATTTATTTATTATTTCGCATATAATACATATGCCACCCAGTAGCCGCCATCTGCCCGCCCACAGAAAATTATATTTATTTATTTATGCACCGGGAATGTGGCACAGCTGGCTAGGTGTCAGCTGCAGCTCTCTGACCTGTGGGTCATGAGTTCGAGGCCTGCCAGGGTCGAGGCGGGTGCTCGACCTTTAAGTGCAGCCTGCTGTTGACCTTTGCAGCCCGAAAGACGCATCTGTCAAGTAGGAGATAAAGGGACCACATTAAGTGGGGAGGCCAATTTTGACTGATTTATGAGGCCACTAGCTGAGGACCCGGCGGTGCCCGGGTTACTTGAGGAAGGCCTTGTGTGCCAAGGTTGGTTCCTATTAGATGTTTATTTGGCTTGCAGTGGTCTCAAGAACTTAGTGAAGGTACTGCGAGTCCCGTTGGCCATGGTCCACCCCCCTCCAAACAGCACCAGGATGTAGAGTGGGTCATGGGGGCTGTGTGTGTCACATTTGGTCTTGATTATTCGCTGGATGAGGATTGCAGTGGTCTCTGGAAGTGAGGGAAGGAAGTGGAAGTCCCATCATCCATGGCCCCCATTCTCCAAATGGCACCAGGATGTAGAGTGGGTCATGGGGGCTCCGTGTGCCAAGTGTGGTCTTGATCAGTCATTGGATGAGGGTGGCAGCGGTCTCAGTAAGTGAGTGAAGGTACTTCAACTCCCATCATCCGTGGTCCGTCTCACTTAAAGCTGCACCAGGATGTAGAGTGGGTCATGGGGACTCTGTGTGCCAAGTTTGGGCCAGGTCTGTGATTTGTAGGTGCTGCAATGTTCTGTGGGGAATGAATTGGGTGAAGGTACTGCAAATCCCATCATTTGTGAGCTATCGTGCCATAAATCGCACCAGTTTGTAAAGTAGGCCATTGGTCCAAGTTTGGTCCTGATTCGCCATTGGTATGGGCCACAGTGCTCTAAGGAAGTGAACTAAAGTACTGCAAGTCCCATCATCCATGGTCCATCCTCCCTCAAACTGCACCAGGATGTAGGGTGCATCTTGGGGGGGGGGGGGTGTCTGTGTGCCAAGTTTGGTCTTGTTCTGTCATTGTTGGGGGCCTAGTCAGGAAAATCAAGTTGAGGAAGCCTAACAATATCCCATGAGCTGAGGCCTAGTCAGGAAAATCAAGTTAAGGAAGATTTGCTGTCAATTTTGGGCCTGGTCTGTGATTTATAGGGGCTCCAGTGTTGTTTGGGAAGTGAATGAGGTGAAGGTGCTGCAAATCCCATCATTCGTGGGCCCCTCCTGCCCTAAACCACACCAGGTTGTGAAGTGGACCATTGGTCCCGTTTGCCAAGTTTGGTCCTTTGCTGTGGGCCGCAGTGGCTCACTGCCTGAGGCCTTTCCTTTTTCCTCTGAGTCACTTTAGAATGTTGGAATGTGGATGGCCAATCGGTGTTCTTTATGCGAATACCATTGTAGTGGCAGCCTATCCCCTCTGTCTGGTGCCATAGAATGTTGTAGTTCTGAGGCTAGCCAATCAGAGCCCTTTATGCAAATAATCCCACAGTGGCAGCCAATCGAAAAGCTGGCACATATTCCTCCGCACCTCCCGCCCTCCGCACCTCCCGCCGCAAACACTGACTTTTATTATATACATAGATCAGTGTTTCTCAACCTGGGGGTCAGGACCCCTAGGGGGGTCGCGAGGGGATGTCAGAGGGGTCGCCAAAGACCATCAGAAAAGACAGTATTTTCTGTTGTTCATGGGGGTTCTGTGCGAGAAATTTTTATCATTAGTGGGGTTCAGAATGCTCTTGGATTGGAGGCGAACTAGAAATCCCAGCAACTACAATTCCCAAATATCAAGTCTCTTTTTCCAAACTGTACCAGTGTTCATATTTGGGCATGGGCATATTGCCAAGTTTGGTCTAAATCCACCATTGTTTGAGTTCACAGTGCTCTCGGGAGTTAGGAGAACTACAACTCCAAAACTCAAGGCCAATGCCTGCCAAACCCTTCCAGCCTTTTCTGTTGGTCATGGGAGTTCTGTGTGCCAAAATTTGGTTCAATTCCATCATTGGTGAAGTCCAGAATGCTCTTTGATTGTAGGTGAACTATAAATCCCACCAACTACAAGTCCCAAAGAACATACTCAACCCCCCCCCCCCCCTGCCCCACCAATATTCAAATATGGGCACATAGGGTATTTGTGCCAAATTTGATCCAGTGAGTGAAAATACATCTGGCATATCAGATATTTACATTACTATTCATAACAGAGGCAAAATTTAGTTCTGAAGTAGCAACGAAAATAATGTTATGGTTGGGGGTCACCACAACATGAGGAACTGTATTAAGGGGTCACCGCATTAGGAAGGTTGAGAACCACTGACATAGATGATAGATAGATAGATAGATTAAAAGAACTCTGGAACTCTGAAGAATGTGGAAAGAACAACAAGGGATGCTGGGAACGCTGAGAGATGAGGTGTGCGTCAGCTCCCCCTGGTGGCCAGAGTTTGCCTCTGTTCGTCTATATGTTGTGTATTGTGGTAACAGCAGGGATTGTCTGCGAAGTATGTGTACCTGTAATCTGCTCTGAGTCCCCTTCGGGGTGAGAAGAGCGGAATATAAATAAAGTGTAGTATTATTATTATTTTTATTAACTTGCTTACTTATATGCCACTTTTCTCACCCCAGGGGGGCACTCAAAAGCAGTTTCCAACTTATTTGTGGCAACATTTAATGCCTCACGTTATTACAAATCCTAACGTAGAGCAACTCTAACATATTTAATAAGCCTTGGCACTATAAGAAGGTTTCGCCAGACCTGTCACTCTTGTTGCTATGGTGTAGAAGCGGTGAGGCCGCGGACCATATTTATTTCTTGCGGACCACTGATGGTCCATGGACCACAGGTTGGGAACTCCTGCCATAGATTGACGCTCACATGGAATCAGTGATGTGGCAGGGCAGGGGTCGGGAACCCTTTGAGTCAGGGAGCCATGAAAGCAAAATATTTGGAAATTTATTTCAGTGAGAGCCATATAACATATATAATATATTTTAAGACTGAATTTAGCTAAATGAGAGTCTATACGTGCATACGATGAGAGAAGGATTCCCCCGGAAGAAGGACGGACACTTCAGACCTGGCTCTGCAAAAGGCACGCTCAGGACTCTGGGAAGGAAGAGAAGGCGGAAGGAAGGAAGGGGGAAAGAAAGAAAGAGGAAATAAAGGAGGGAGGCGGAGAGGAAGGAAGAAAAGAAGAACGAACTATGGAAAAGGAAGAAAAGAAAAGCTGGAGAGAGACAAGGAGGGGAAAAGAAAGAAGGAAATGGGAAGGGAGGAAAGGAAAGGGTGGGGAAAAGAAAGGAAAGGGAGTGAGGAAAAAGTAAAATAACGAAGGGAAAAGAAGAAAAGAAAGAAGGGGGAGAGAGGGAAGTGAAAAGAAAGGAAGGAGAAGGAAAGGAAGACTTGGGGAGAAAGAATAGAAGAGGAAGGAAGGAAAAGGGAGAATGGAGGAAAGAAGGAAGGGGAGAGAGGAGGGGAAAAGAAGGAGAGAAGGAGAAGGAAAGGCTGAAAGGGGAAAAGAAGGAAGGAAGAGGAAGGAAGGAAGGAAGAGGGAGAATGGAGGAAAGAAGGAAGGAGAGAGAGGGAAAGAGAGGAGAGAATGAAAGGGTGTAGGGGAGAAAGGAAGGAAGGAAGAGGAATGAAGAAAGAACGAGGGAGAATAGAGGAAAGAAGGAAGGGGAGAGAGGGAGGGAGAAGAAGAAGGAAAGGGTGAAGGGGAGAAAGGAAGGACGAAGAGGAAGAAAGAGGGAGAATGGAGGAAAGAAGGAAGGGGGGAGAGAGGGAAAAGGAAGGAGAGAAGGGAAGGGTGAAGGGGAGGAAGGAAGGAAGAGGGAGAATGGAGGAAAGAAGGAAGGGGAGAGTGGGAGGGAAAAGGAAGGAAAGAAGGAGAAGGGAAGGGTGAAGGGGAGAAAGGAAGGAAGAGGAAGGAAGAGGGGGAATGGAGGAAAGAAGGAAGGGGGAGAGGGAGGGAAAAAGAAGGAGAGAAGGTGAAGGAAAGGGTGAAGGAGAGAAAGGAAGGAAGGAAGAGGAAGGAAGAGGGAAAATGGACGAAAGAAGGAAGGGGGAGAGGGAGGGAAAAAGGAGAGAAGGTGAAGGAAAGGGTGACGGGGAGAAAGGAAGGAAGAGGAAGGAAGAGGGAGAATGGAGGAAAGAAGGAAGGAAGGGGAGAGTGGGAGGGAAAAGGAAGGAGAGAAGGAGAAGGAAAGGGTGAAGGGGAGAAAGGAAGGAAGGAAGAGGGAGAATGGAGGAAAGAAGGAAGGGGAGAGAGGGAGGGAAAAGGAAGGAGAGAAGGTGAAGGAAAGGGTGAAGGAGAGAAAGGAAGGAAGGAAGAGGAAGGAA
Source organism: Anolis apletophallus (assembly GCA_030556195.1). Classification (NCBI taxonomy): domain Eukaryota; kingdom Metazoa; phylum Chordata; class Lepidosauria; order Squamata; family Anolidae; genus Anolis; species Anolis apletophallus. The sequence continues at coordinate 16,622,326 of JARBWK010000020.1, forward strand.
GAGGGATAATGGAGGAAGAAGGAAGGGGGGAGAGGGAGGGAAAAGGAAGGAGAGAAGGAGAGGGTGAAGGGAAGAAAGGAAGGAAGGAAGAGGAAGGAAGAGGGAGAATGGAGGAAAGAAGGAAGGGGAGAGAGGGAGCTGCATGCTGGGAAACCAAGGCCCGGGCTGCTCTGGGGAGCCAGATGCAATCATGAAAAGAGCCACACCTGGCTCGCGAGCCATAGGTTCCTTACCCCTGCTTTCGGTTGGGGAACAAGTTGTCTTTGCTGCAAGTGTGGTAGCCCTTCGATCCCAGTGACCCCCCTGTCTTTCTCCCTCCAGGAACAGATGGAGCGCTTCCTGTGCTGGGAGCTGCCCATCGAGAGCTTCGTGGAGACCTTCCAGCACAGTCGCATGCTCTCCCACCTCCGCCGCACCCAGCTGGAGAAGCTCCAGGAGATGCTGAAGCTGGAGAAGGAGAAGACTCCGGGGGAGAAGCCCAGTCCCGGCAGTGAGGAGACCCCCGCCGTTTCCCCGGCAGCCCCTCCCATGGCCCCGATCGCCCCATCCACTTTGGCTCTGGCACAGAGCGGGGCCAAGCTCTTCCAGCTCCGCTTGGCCCCGGCGTTCCTGATCCCGTCGGAGGCCGTCCTGCCCATCCCAGTGGCGGCCGGCGGCCCCCAGAAGTGCTGCCTGCCTTCGCTGACCGCCTCCGCCACGCACCCAGCCGCCGCCGCCCCCTTCGGCTTAATTGGACACATCCACTTGCCGCAAGCCCACCTGCCCCACCAGACCAAGAAGAAGGAGCCGCCCCACCGGTAGCCTGGCGGGATGCCGTGATTGTACCGAACACAGGACGTTTTGGGTCGGGAGCCCCGGACCCGATGACGGGTCGGAACCCCAGACGGCTCCGGACCCTTTGTTTCCTCTTTCCGGCGCCAAATCTGATTTGGACTCCCCTTTTGTCTCCGACACTCCCCAAATAGGCGGCTGTTTGGACGGCTGTGGGATCGGGGCGGGAGACGCCGCCATTTTGAGCGACACTTGAGTGCCATCCCGCTGCCGTTTCCTTCTTTCGTGGGGGGTCCATTATTAACCTTGCTCTGGAGAACGAAGACCACCAAGCCGCCAATCCGAGAGACGGCCCGCAATCCATCCCGCCTCCGAGGGGTGTGTGAATGGGGGCGTGAGTGCGAGGTTGCCGGGAACAGAAAGGGACAAGTGGGCAGAGGAGACGGCCGGAGGGAAGGGCATGGCGGGGCATGGTTGGTGTCTCTGTCCCTCTTCCTTGCTATTCGGTGTTTCTGTTGAAAGTGGAAGGGGGTGTTTTATGGGGGCGGGGGTCTCTTTTTCGGGGTGGGTCGGGTTCCGAAATGGCGAAGCACAGGGTAGAGTTATTTCGAGTTCTGCGACGGCGACAGAACAGAGTTTGTAACCAGCACAGGGACACGGTCTCCACAGGGTATCCGGAGCGGGAGAGGTCGCGAAATGCCCCATTTTCCTTGCCTCGAAAAAATGCAAACAACTTTTTGGTCCGCGGTTCGAACGGCAAAGTTTCAAACAGCCACGAGTCTCGTCGGTTTCGAATTCGAAACTCAAGAAATACAATTTTTTTCCCAACCCGCTTTATACGCTTCCCTCCCTTTTCCATGAAGACAAAGAAGGCATCGTCTCCCACCAGTAAACCCGTCCTTTTCCGAAATGTAGTAGACTCTCAGTTAAATGGAACTCTCAAGCAACCAGCAAAAAAAATCCAATAAATAGTTCTCTAAATGAAAAAAAAAAAGTATTACTCAGGCCCATTTGATTGAAATTTACACAATCAGAACCGACATTTATCTATATTTTATTAATTTTATTTATTTATTCATTCACTTTTATATACCGCTCCTCCCTGCAGGCTTGGGGCGGTTTACATAAAAACAATAAAACACACATAAAAACAGTTTGGATATGTAAAAACACAAGGGAATGGACAGGATTATCAGGAGGCGCCTAGATTGAAAGCCTGCCTAAAAAGGAACGTCTTACATGCCCTCCGGAAGAGGGTCAACTCTGTGATGGCACGAGTTCTGTCTGACAACTCGTTCCATAAAGTCGGCGCCACCACATAAAAGTTTCTGGGTTGTCAACAAGGGAAGGCCGATGTAGAGGGCGTTACAGTAGTCTAGCCTCGAGTTGACCGTTGCCTGGATCACACTAGCTAGGTCATTCCTGGATAGCTAAGGAGCCAGTTGCCTAGCCCAGAGTTTCCCAACCTTTTCCATTTCCAAAATCCTGGGGCACACCACCAACCAAAATGACACAAAATGACACTCTAACACAGTGATACATATAGTTAATATGTTTTTGAATGTATTTATACACTCAGTGTGAAACCTGGGCCTGTTTCGATGAGCACAGCATAGATATCCTGGCAGGAATGGCAGAAAGACACAAACTTCCCACACACAACTCCCATAACCAAGAGAAAATACTATAAGAGTGTGCTGGGCATTGACCTTGGGTTTTGGAGTTGTAGTTCACCTATATCCAGAGAGCACTGTGGACTCAAACAATGTTGGATCAGGATCAAACTTGGCATGGATACTCAATATGCCCAAATGTGAACACAGATGGAGTTTGGGGAAAATAGACCTTGACATTTGGGAGCTACAGTTTCTGAGATTTATAGTTAACACACAATCCAAGAGCATCCTGAACTCTTGCAACAATGGAATTGAACCAAACTTGGCATATTGAACTCTCATTACCAACAGAAAGTACTGTAAGGCTATGCTTGGGAATTGACCTTGAGTTTGGAAGCTGTAGTTCACCTACACCAAGAGAGCACTGTGGACTGAAACAATGTTATGTTGTTGTTTGTTTTCTATCCAGAATCACAATGTTGGAAGGAGGTTCACCACTTTAAGGTCCCTCAAACAGGCATGGGAAAACTTCGGCCCTCTGGGTGCTTTGGACTCCAACTCCCACCATTCCTAACAGCCTGAGGCCCTTTCCTGCTTAAGTGGCTGAGGGGGAAAAGGGGAAAGGGCCTGAGGCTGCTAGGAATGGTGGGAGTTGGAGTCCAAAACACCTGGAAGGTCTAAGTTTGCCCATGCCAGCTTTCGACAGAGACCTCTTCCTCCCCCTTCCCCTTCGCGCCCTTTCTTCCCCCTTCTGCCCAACACTTACTTTTTCTTCTACACTCGGGCTCCCTTCTTCCCAGCCTTGCTCTGCTCGCTTTGCCTCGCTTTGCTCACGCTGCCGCTTCTGCCGACATTTTGATCCAAGGGGGCAGCGTGAGTGTGTTCAGGAGGGGAGGGGGGAGGGAGGAAGACGTGGGGCGAATCTGTGCGGTAGCACACCTGATGATCGCGGCACACTGGTTGGGAAACACTGGCCTAGCCTGTTGGAGATGGAAGAATGCAGACCTGCTAACCATGGAGACCTGAGTCTCCATCGATAGCAGTGGGTCCAATTGGACCCCCAGGCTTTTAACCAAAGACGACGGGCTTAGCCGCTCGCCATCCAGGGTAGGCACCCGGAATTCACCGACACCAGGACGACCCAGCCATAGGATCTCCGTCTTCGATGGGTTCACCTTCAGCCGGCTAGAACGCAGCCATCCAGTCATGGCTTCGAGGCATTGATGAAAACAATCGGGTACGGTGTCCGGCCTGCTGTCCATTCTCAGCACCAGCTGGGTGTCATCGGCGTACTGATGACACTCCAGACCAAAATCACGAACCACTCGGGCAAGTGGACGCATATAGATATTAAATAGCTAGCTTAGGAACCCGGCCCTGCCCAGGTTATTTGAGAAAGGCATTGTGTGCCAAGGTTGGTCCTTATCAGTTGTTTATTTGGCTCGCAGTGGTCTCAGGAAGTGAGTGAAGGTACTTCAAGTCCCATAATCCATGGTCCATCCTCCTCCAAATTGCACCAGGATGTAGAGTGGGTCATGGGGGCTCTGTGTCCCAAGTTTGGTCTTGATAAGTCATTGCATGAGGTTGGCAATGGTCTTGTGAAGCGAGTAGAGGTACTTAAAGTCCCATCATCCATGGTCCATTCTCCTCCAAACTGCACCAGGATGTAGGCTGTGCATGGGGGCTGTGTGTGGCAAGTTTGGTCTTGATCAGTCATTGGATGAGGGTCGCAACAGTCTTGGGAAATGAGTAAAGGTACTTCAAATCCCATCATCCATGGTCCACTGTTCTCCGAACTGCACCAGGATGTAGAGTGGGTCATGGGGGCTCTGTGCGCCAAGTTTGGTCTGCATTGGTCATTGGATGAGGGTCGCAGTGGTTTCAGTAAGTGTGTGAAGGTACTGCAAGACCCATCATCCATGGTCCTTCCCCTTAGAACTGCAGCAGGGTGTAGAGTGGCAGTACTCTGTGTGGCAAGTTTGGGCCTGGTCTGTGATTTGTAGGGGCTGCAGTGGTCTGTGGGAAGTGAATCGGGCGAAGGTACTGCACATCCCATCATTTGTGGCCCATCCTGCCCTAAACTGCACCAGGATGTAAAGTGGGTCATGGGGGATTTGTGTGCCAAGTTTGGTTCTGATCCGTCATTGGTGTGGGCCACAGTGCTGTAAGGAAGTGAGTTTTAAGTACTGCAAATCCGGTCATCCATGGTCTATCCTCCCTCAAATAGCACCAGGATGTAGAGTGGGTCTTGGGGGTTTTGTGTGCCAAGTTTGGTCTTGTTCTGTCATTGTTGGGGGCTGCAAAGTGTTTTGGCCTGAAACTCCCACCATGTTTGACTGCCTCGGGCCTTTTCCTTACCCCCCCCCCCCCTTGCCACTTTAGAGTGTCGGAATGTTGGTGGTGCTGGCCAATCACAGGCGTTATGCAAATAATCCCACAGTGGCAACCAGTCAGAAAGCTGGCACATATCCACAAACACACAAATACACATACAAACATTCTCTTTTATTATATACTAGCTTGGGGACCCGGCCCTGCCCGGGTTATTTGAGAAAGGCATTGTGTGCCAAGGATGGTCCTTCTGAGATGTTTACGTGGCTTGCAGTGGTCTCAGGAAGTTAGTGAAGGTACTTCAAGTCCCATCATCCATGGTCCATCCTCCTTCAAACGGCACCAGGATGTAGAGTGGGTCATGAGGGCTCTGTGTGTCAGGTTTGGTCTTGATCAGTCATTGGATTAGGTTTGCAGCAGTTTTGGGAAGTGAGTGAAGGTACTTCAAGTCCCATCATGCATGGTCTGCCCTCCTCCAAGCTGCACCAGGATGTAAAGTGGGTCATGGAGGCTCTGTGTGCCTAGTTTGTTCTTTTTTGGTAATTGGATGAGGGTCACAGTGGTCTCAGAAAGTGAGTGAAGGTACTTCAAGTCCTATCATCCGTGGTCCGTCCCTCTCAAAACTGCAGCAGGATGTAGAGTGGGTCATGGGTACTCTGTGTGCCAAGCTTGGGCCTGGTCTGTGATTTGTAGGGGCTTCAATGTTCTGTGGGAAATGAATTGGGTGAAGGTACTGCAAATCCCATCATTTGTGGCCCATCCTGCACCAGGTTGTAAAGTGGGCCAGTGGGCATCTGTGTGCCAAGTGTGGTCCTGATCCTTCTATGGTGTGGGCCAGAGTGCTCTAAACAAGTGAGTTAAAGTACTGCAAGTCCCGTCACCCATGGTCCATCCTCCCTCAAACTGCACCAGGATGTAGAGTGGGTCTTGAGGGTTCTGTGTGCCAAGTTTGGTCTTGTTCTCTCATTGTTTGGGGTCGCAAAGGGGTCACAAAGTGTTTTGGGCTGAAACTCCCACCATGCCTGACTGCCTCAGGCCTTTTCCTTACCCCCTCTGCCAGTTTAGAGGGTCGGAATGTTTGTGTTGGCGACTGCCTCAGGCCTTTGCCTTATCCTCCTTGGCCAGTTTAGAGGGTCGGAATGTTCGTGTTGGCTGGCCAATAGAGGTGTTATGCAAATGCTCCCTCAGTGGCAACCAATCATGTTGTCAGAATGTAGAGGCCGGGAGCCAATCAGAACGCTGCCACATACATACAAACCCACCCACACACATACAAACATTCCGCTTTATTATATATAGAGATATAGATAAAGGGGAGAGGAGAGCTCCCTGGGGAACGCCACAACTTAATGGGAGTCTCCCAGAAGCCATCCCCCCCCCCTCCACACATTGTCCCCAAAGGTCACCCATTTAAGGGCAGTCCCCCTAACTCCCGTCACAGCTAAACGGTGGGTCAAGAAATGCGTTTAATCTGGAAGCTATCTATCCATATTAACTGAGAGTCTATTGTAAATCTAGAAGTGGAATACAGGATTATCAGGAGGCGCCTAGATTGAAAGCCTGCCTAAAAAGGAACGTCTTGCAGGCCCTCCGGAAGAGGGTCAACTCTGTGATGGCACGAGTTCTGTCTGATAACTCGTTCCATAAAGTCGGCGCCACCACATAAAAGTTTCTGGGTTGTCAACAAGGGAAGGCCGATGTAGAGGGCGTTACAGTAGTCTAGCCTCAAGTTGACCGTTGCCTGGATCACTGTAGCTAGGTCATTCCTGGATAGCTAAGGAGCCAGTTGCCTAGCCCAGAGTTTCCCAACCTTTTCCATTTCCAAAATCCTGGGGCACACCACCAACCAAAATGACACAAAATGACACTCTAACACAGTGATACATATAGTTAATATGTTTCTAAATGTATTTATACACTCAGTGTGAAACCTGGGCCTGTTTCGATGAACACAACATAGATATCCTGGCAGGAATGGCAGAAAGACACAAAGGAATATCAAGTCTAGTATAGGATATCTTTTGTAACAGGATCTCTCGAGCAACCTGGAACGACATTGAGCCGGAATGTGGATTAACTGAGAGTCTATTGGGAATCTCAAGGGGAATTTTTTTGGCCGAAAATTGAGAATTTGGACGGAGGGAGAGGATTCGGGACCCACTTTCCTGGTCCGTAAGGTCCGGATCAGACGCCTTTCGATTCCTTTTGAGCGAGTGTCTGCGTGTGCCTGGAGGGGGGTCCTTTCTATCCCAGGGGACTGGATTCGAATCCTGACCGCTCGCAGCGAGACCTCACTGCTGTCTTTTTGTGGGGTGGGGGGAAACACTTCCTTTCTTCTTCCCCCTTTTCCTCCTTTACCCATGTAAACCTCCCCTTTTTTTGGAAACTTCAGTGTGGAAAACATGATGTGTAGGATATTATATATTATGTCCAGCGATATATAATATTCTTTGGAATAAAATTTTAATTAATGCAATTTTTTTTAATGGAGCGAGGTCTCCGCCGTGGGTCAGGCGATTATATTGTATTATATGCTCTTCTATGGCTGGTTATTCCCCCAAAGAATTAGGAAGGAAGTTGGAGGGGAAGGGAGGAAAGAAGGGAAGAGGAAAGAAGGGGGAAAAGAAGGGAAGAAATAATTGACGAAGAAAAGGAGGGAAGAGAAAAGAAGGGACAAAGGAAGGAAGAGGAAAAGGAAGGGAAGAAAAAGAAGGGAAGGAGGGAAGAGAGAAAAAGAAGGGAAGGAAGGGGGAAGAGGGAAGAGAGAAAAAGAAGGGGAAAAAGAAGGGACGAAGGAAGGAGGGAAGAGAAAAAGAAGGGAAGAAAAGGAAGGGAGGAAAGATGGGGAGGGAAGAGAGAAAAAGAAGGGAATAAAAGGAAGGGAGGAAAGACATGGAAGGAAGGGAGGGAAGAGAGAAAAAGAAGGGAAAAAAGAAGGGACGAAGGAAGGAGGGAAGAGAAAAAGAAGGGAAGAAAGAAGGGACAAAGGAAGGAAGAGGAAAAGGAAGGGAAGAAAAATAAGGGGAGGAGGGAAGAGAGAAAAAGAAGGGGAAAAAGAATGGACGAAGGAAGGAGGGAAGAGAAAAAGAAGGGAAGAAAAGGAAGGGAGGAAAGACGGGAAGGAAGGGGAAAAGGGAAGAGAGAGAAAGAAGGAAAGAAGGAAGGAGGGAAGAGAAGAAAGGAAGAAAGAATTGATGAAAGGGAGAGAAGGAAGAGAAAAGAAGGGAAGGAAGAAGGGACAAGGGAAAGAAGAGGAAAAGGAAGGGAAGAAAGACAGGGAAGGAAGAGGGAAGAGAGAAAAAGAAGGGAAGTAAAGTAAGGGAGGAAAGACGGGGGAAGGAAGGGGGAAGAGGGAAAGAAAAAGGGAAAAAAAGAAGGAACGAAGGAAGGAGGGAAGAGAAAAAGAAGGGAAGAAAATGGAGGGAGGAAAGACGGGGGAAGGAAGGGGAAGAGGGAAAGAAAAAGAAGGGAAAAAAGAAGGAACGAAGGAAGGAGGGAAGAGAAAAAGAAGGGAAGAAAAGGGAGGGAGGAAAGACGGGGGAAGGAAGGGGGAAGAGGGAAAGAAAAAGAAGGGGGGAAAGAAGGAACGAAGGAAGGAGGGAAGAGAAAAAGAAGGGAAGAAAAGGTCAGACCTCACTGGGAATATTATGTTTAAGGTGGAAGAATAGATAGATAGATAGATAGATAGATAGATAGATAGATAGATACCGTGTTTCCCCGAAAGTAAGACAGCGTCTTACTTTCTTTTCCCCCCCAAAAGTCCCCCTACGGCTTACTTTCGGGGTACGTCTTATATAAACTAAGACGTACCCCGTCACCACGCCCACGCTGCAACCGGCCCCATCGGCCACGGCACACCTCCGCGGCGAAGCTTTTCCTTGGATGAAAGAAGGGAGGGGAAAAGAGCCAGAGGTGTGGCGAGCGGCGGCGCGTCACTCTGACGCGGCGCTGCTTCACCACGCCTCTGGCTCCTTTCCCCCTCCCTTCTTGGAGGCCTGGCAGAAAGGTGCGCCGCGCAGGTGTGCCGCGGCCCATGGGCTGGTGCGGCGGCAGCGGCATGGTGATGAGGTACGGCTTACTTTCGGGGTACGGCTTATATTAGCCAACACCCCTGACACCCCCGATACGTCTTACAATCGGGGGTGTCTTACTATCGGGGAAACACGGTAGATAGATAGGTGGGTGGGTGGGAAGATAGATGGGTGGGTGGGTAGGTAGGTAGATGGGTGGGTTTAGGTAGGTAGATAGATAGAGATGGTAGACTGAATGGCCATTGGGGTCCCTTCCAACTCTAGAAATCTATGAGATCGATCAATAGGTGGATGCATGGATGTTAGTCTGGATGGCCCTTGAGGGTCTCTTCCAACTCTAGGATCCTATAATATTACATGTATTTATTACATACCTTCCTATCCCGCCCTTCTCCCACAAAGGAACTCTACCCCCCCCCCCAAATTTCTTCCAAAACTACCGCCCAGGTCCCTTCCCTTTCCCCATCTTTGTTTTGCAATGCCTGGGCCTGGCTTTTGGGGTCTGTGGCTCATGGGGAACAGGCCCGGATTAACCAATTGTGGCGTCCTAGGCCAGTGTTTTTCAACCTTTTTTGAGCCGCGGCACACTTTTTACATTGACAAAATCCTGGGGCACACCACCAACCAAAATGACACCAAATGACACTCTAACACAGTCATACATATAGTTGATATGTTTTTGAATGTATTTATACACTCAGTGTGAAACCTGGGCCTGTTTCGATGAACACAACATAGATATCCCGGCAGGAATGGCAGAAAGACACAAACTTCCCACACAGAACTCCCAGTAACCAAGAGAAAGTACTATAAGAGTTTGGTGGGCATTGACCTTGGGTTTTGGAGTTGTAGTTCACCTATATCCAGAGAGCACTGTGGACTGAAACTATGTTGGATCAGGACCAAACTTGGCATGAATACTCAATATGCCCAAATGTGAATACAGACGGAGTTTGGGGTAAATAGACCTTGACATTTGGGAGTTACAGTTTCTGGGATTTATAGTTCACACACGGGGGGTTGCTGCGGGGCTGCTTGTGGGGGGCCGTGCTGCTGCGGGGGCCTCCTTCCTTGCTTGCGAGAGTAGGGGCGGAGGTCCCGCCACTCTTCCTTCACTGACGCCCCTCTTCCTTCAGTGAGGAAGGGGGCGGAGGGAAGTCCTAGGCCCCCTCCTCGCTGCTCGTGCCGGCCCCGCCCCTCTTCCTTCAGTGAATGCACATATTGTTTTGAAATTTTTTTTGGTATTTTTTTGTAATTTTGGGGGGTTGTATTTGGGGGGTTGAATTTTTTGAATTTTTTTGTATTTCTTTGTATTTTTTTGAAAAAAAATTTGCATTTGGGGGGTGGCCTTATGGGTAATCCGGGCCTGATGGGGAAGGTGGCACAATGCATCCTCCTCCTCCGCCGTCTCTTTGGCAAAGAGAAGAAGGGACTGTGGAGCACCGAGGTCTGGATGCTGCTGTTACCAAGGCGACGGGCATCCCATCAGCGTTGAAAACGGCCCGGTCCTCTCCGCCAATCGCCGCGCCGGGCTGGCATCCCGGAGACAGCGGCTTCTGCCTTGTAACCAAGGGCTACCCACTGGCAAATAGGAAGCGGAGCCCTTCTTTCTCTCTCTTTCTCTCTGCCCCCCTTTCCTTCCCATCTCCCACTCTCAACCTCAGCAGCTGCCAGGAAAAGGAGGAGGGAGGCAGGAAAGGAAGAAGGGGGGGGGAAGCAGAGGTCTACCTCCCTTCTGCATCCAGGGACACACCAAAGCCATGGCAACCGGTCCTTAAGGTCCGCTTCGCCATCCCGACCCTCAAAATGTGGGGGGGTCTGGGCTTGGGGAGGAGATGCATGACAGAGCAGGGTTGGGCCCCCCATTCTCTTGACCCAGCCTTGTACGCAAGGCGTTACGTCACCCTCAAGAGCCTTTGGATTGCGTCACTCTTTGTGGAAGATGGAAAATTCCTCGCCCGCACATAGAATTGGGAAGCTGGAAAGCACCCCCGAGGGCCATCTAGTCCAACCCCCTGCACGGATGTATGTTTGCATGTATGTACCTACCTATCTAGCATAGAATCCTAGAGTTGGAGGGGAACCCAAGGGCCATTCAGTATCACTATGATGGTGTTCTTCCTGTGGTGCGGGCTGGTAGAGGACTTCCATTTTCGTCACGCTGACTTCCAGCCCAAAATATATAAATACACATAATACATAAACAGTATTATGTGTATTTATATATTTTGTGCTGGAAGTCAGCGTGACAAAAATGGAAGTCCTCTACCAGCCCGCACCACAGGAAGAACACCATCATCCCTAGCACGTCAGCATAGGTGAATCTGTGCTTAAGTCCGTCCAGCAGTTCACCTCCCTGGGAAGCATCTACCCCCGAGGGGGGAGTCAGAGCGGCCTAACAAAAGGCGCAATTCGATCCCAACATAATAAATACAATATAAAACCAAAAACATACCGCATTAAAACACATTAAAATACAATTAGCATTAACACATCATACACATTCTCTTAAGTTAAGACAGTATTTCGTCCATAACAGGAGCATTGAGCCACATCCATCAACTTGCCATTGCAATTCCAATCCAAAGTGCTGTATTGTGCTAATGTGCAAACGCTTGGTTCCCACAGCCAAGATTTCACTTTTTTCCTGAATGCCAGGAGGGATAGTGTTGATCGTATGTCGCTTGGAAGCGCGTTCCATAGAAGGGGAGCCACTACCGATAAGGCCCTCTCTCTCGTCCCCAGAAGTTGGCGGGAGTGAGGGCAGGGCCTCCCCGGATGACCTTAAATTACGAGGTGGGACGTAGAGGCTGATGTGTTCGGACAAGTAAGCTGGGCCAGAACCGTATAGACTGAGCTTTAAAGGTCAAAACCAGCACTTTGAATTGAGCTCGGAAATGGACAGGCAGCCAGTGGAGCTGACACCACAGGGGGGTGGTATGCTCCCTGTATGTACGTAGCTCCCGTTAGTAATTTGACTGCCGCCCGTTGGACTAGTTGTAATTTCCGAACTGTCTTCAAAGGCAGCCCCACGTAGAGTGCGTTGCTGTAATCTATTTGGGATGTGACCAGAGCGTGGACGACGGTAGCCAGATCAGACTTCCCAAGGTACTAGTTGTAATTTCCGAACTGTCTTCAAAGGCAGCCCCACGTAGAGTGCGTTGCAGTAATCTATTTGGGATGTGACCAGAGTGTGGACGACTGTAGCCAGATCAGACTTCCCAAGGTACTAGTTGTAATTTCCGAACTGTCTTCAAAGGCAGCCCCACGTAGAAGTGCGTTGCAGTAATCTATTTGGGATGTGACCAGAGCGTGGACGACGGTAGCCAGATCAGACTTCCCAAGGTACTAGTTGTAATTTCTGAACTGTCTTCAAAGGCAACCCCACGTAGAGTGCGTTGCAGTAATCTATTTGGGATGTGACCAGAGCGTGGACGACGGTAGCCAGATCAGACTTCCCAAGGTACTAGTTGTAATTTCTGAACTGTCTTCAAAGGTAGCCCCACGTAGAGTGCGTTGCAGTAATCTATTTGGGATGTGACCAGAGTGTGGACGACGGTAGCCAGATCAGACTTCCGAAGGTACTAGTTGTAATTTCTGAACTGTCTTCAAAGGCAACCCCACGTAGAGTGCGTTGCAGTAATCTATTTGGGATGTGACCAGAGTGTGGACGACTGTAGCCAGATCAGACTTCCCAAGGTACTAGTTGTAATTTCCGAACTGTCTTCAAAGGCAGCCCCACGTAGAGTGCATTGCAGTAATCTATTTGAAATGTGACCAGAGTGTGGACGACTGTAGCCAGATCAGACTTCCCAAGGTACTAGTTGTAATTTCCGAACTGTCTTCAAAGGCAGCCCCACGTAGAGTGCGTTGCAGTAATCTATTTGGGATGTGACCAGAGTGTGGACGACTGTAGCCAGATCAGACTTCCCAAGGTACTAGTTGTAATTTCCGAACTGTCTTCAAAGGCAGCCCCACGTAGAGTGCGTTGCAGTAATCTATTTGGGATGTGACCAGAGTGTGGACGACTGTAGCCAGATCAGACTTCCCAAGGTACTAGTTGTAATTTCCGAACTGTCTTCAAAGGCAGCCCCACGTACAGTGCATTGCAGTAATCTATTTGGGATGTGACCAGAGTGTGGACGACTGTAGCCAGATCAGACTTCCCAAGGTACTAGTTGTAATTTCCGAACTGTCTTCAAAGGCAGCCCCACGTAGAGTGCGTTGCAGTAATCTATTCGGGATGTGACCAGAGCGTGGACGACTGTAGCCAGATCAGACTTCCCAAGGTACTAATTGTAATTTCCGAACTGTCTTCAAAGGCAGCCCCACGTAGAGTGCGTTGCAGTAATCTATTTGGGATGTGACCAGAGTGTGGACGACTGTAGCCAGATCAGACTTCCCAAGGTACTAGTTGTAATTTCCAAACTGTCTTCAAAGGCAACCCCACGTAGAGTGCGTTGCAGTAATCTATTTGAAATGTGACCGGAGCGTGGACGACGGTAGCCTGATCAGACTTCCCAAGGTACTAGTTGTAATTTCCAAACTGTCTTCAAAGGCAGCCCCATGTAGAGTGCATTGCAGTAATCTATTTGGGATGTGACCAGAGTGTGGATGACTGTAGCCAGATCAGACTTCCCAAGGTACTAGTTGTAATTTCTGAACTGTCTTCAAAGGCAGCCCCACGTAGAGTGCATTGCAGTAGTCTATTCGGGATGTGACCAGAGCGTGGACAACGGTAGCCAGATCAGACTTCCCAAGGTACGGGCGCAGCTGGCGCACGAGTCTTAACTGTGCAAAAGCTCCCCTGGCCACTGCAGAGACCTGGGGTTCCAGGCTCAGCGATGAGTCCAGGATCACTCCCTGCGCCTTCAGGGGAAGTGCAACCCCATCCAACACAGGCTGTAACCCTCTGCACTGTTCGGCCTTTCGACTGACCAGAAGGACCTCTGTCTTGTCTGGATTAAGTTTCAGTTCGCTAGCCCTCATCCAGTCCGACACAGCGGCCAAGCACCGGTTCAAAGTCTGGACAGCCTCCTTAGTGACAGATGGGAAGGAGTGACAGATCTGGACGTCATCTGAGTACAGATACCACCTTACTCCGAAACTCCGAATGGTCTCTCCCAGCAGTTTCATGTAGATGTTGAATAACATCAGGGACGGTACTGAACCCTGAGGAACTCCACAAGACAACGGTTGCGGAGCCGAACAGGTGTCACCCAGTAACACCTTCTGGGTACGACCCTCCAGGAAGGATTGGAGCCACTGCAGAGCAGTACCCCCAAGCCCCATATCTGCAAGGCGACCCAGAAGGATACCATGGTCAATGGTATCGAAAGCTGCTGAGAGGTCCAGCAGAACCAACAGGGACACACTCCCCCTGTTGGGAAACACTGGGTTAGGCCTCCCAGATCCCTTTGTGTTTTCAAGCCAAGTGTCACTATACCTGTGCATTCCATTGTTGTGGACTAAGTGCCGTACTGTGGAAGTCCATCCAGGCCTGGCTTGTTTACTATTCGCTTGTTCAACTTAAGCCGCCTGAGGGCTTGCACTAAGACTCTAAACTATCTAGTCCGTGAGCTGTTTTTGATGACGATGCTGCCCTTGTCGCCCATTCAGAAGCAGCCCTGCAGCGCCTCACGTCCTGCTTTGCAACAGCTGCAGAGCTGTTTGGGCTGGAAATCAGCCTGAAGAAAAGGGAAGTCCTCTACCAGCCCGCACCACAGGAAGAACACCATCATCCCCACGTCAGCATAGGCACATCTGTGCTTAAGTCCGTTCAGCAGTTCACCTCCCTGGGAAGCATCATCTCTTCTGTTTGGGCTGGAAGTCAGCCTGAAGAAAAGGGAAGTCCTCTACCAGCCTGCACTACAGGAAGAACACCATCATCCCCACGTCAGCATAGGCACATCTGTGCTTAAGTCCGTTCAGCAGTTCACCTCCCTGGGAAGCATAATCTCTTCAGACGCCAAGATTGATAAAGAGATAGATCACAGATTAGCAAAGGCATAGAGTGCATTTGGGAGGTGTCACAAAAGAGTCTGGAGCAACAAACACCTGAGGCAAAGCACCAAAATCAGTGTGTACAGAGCTATCGTACTGTCTATTCTCCTATATGGGTCTGAAACATGGGTCACCTATCGCCAACACCTACGACTCCTCAAACGCTTTCATCAGTGCTGTCTTCGCACAATCCTAAATATACACTCGACCGATTATGTGACGAATGTTGCTGTCCTTGAGCAAGCAGGGGTCACCAGCGTTGAGGCCACACTATTGAGAACACAGCAGAGAAACAACAACACAGAAAGAACCGCAACTTGGAAACAACATCACCCAAGGAGACTTTCTGCTGTGCTTTCTGCAACCGGCCTTGCCTATCTCAGATTGGCCTTTTTAATCACCAACATGCTTGTAAAAAGCGTGGGATGAGTCCTTCCTAAGGAAGCCACTGAGAGGTCCAGCAGAACCAACAGGGACACACTCCCCCTGTTGCGAAACACTGGATTAGGCCTCCCAGATCCCTTTGTGTTTCCAAGCCAAGTGTCACTATCCATTGTTGTGGATTAAGTGCCGTACTGTGGAAGTCCATCCAGGCCTGGCTTGTTTACTATTCGCTCATCATGAACTCAGGGAGGCCAAGGTCTTTGCTGACTGCAAATCTGAGCGATGATTTCACCACCGGTGTTGGCTTCTCGCAGGGCAAGCCTTCCCTCTGCAGTCCGGATCCGGGAACAGCATCTGCACGCCTGAAAACAAAGGAAGGTTTCGGCACAGGAGGAGTCGCCAAGCTGGACCAACCACCGCTTGGGGCGTTACCTCTCCCTTTTTCTGGGCCAAAGCCTGTCAAGGAAGAAAGGAGACAATTATTTCCCTTCTTCTCTTCTTTTCTCACTATTCTTCTTACAAACTCGCCTTTTGCTCCCACATTTTTTACAAAAAATTTCCTTCCATTTGAAAACACATTACGAGCATATCTCCAAATATGATGCTCCAAAGGGCTATGGCAAATCTCGAAGAAGACGGCATATATATACGCTATCGTACTGATGGCAGCTTGTTCAATTTAAGCCGCCTGAGGGCTCGCACTAAGACTTTAAACTATCTAGTCCGTGAGCTGCTTTTTGCCGACGATGCTGCCCTTGTCGCCCATTCGGAAGCAGCCCTGCAGCGCCTCACATCCTGCTTTGCAACAGCTGCAGAGCTGTTTGGGCTGGAAGTCAGCCAGAAGAAAAAGGAAGTCCTCTACCAGCCCGCACTACAGGAAGAACACCACCATCCCCACGTCAGCATAGGCAAATCTGTGCTTTTTGCCAACGATGCTGCCCTTGTTTCGGAAGCAGCCCTGCAGCCCCTCACGTCCTGCTTTGCAACAGCTGCAGAGCTGTTTGGGCTGGAAGTCAGCCTGAAGAAAAGGGAAGTCCTCTACCAGCCCACACCACAGGAAGAACACCATCATCCCCACATCAGCATAGGCACATCTGTGCTTAAGTCCGTTCAGCAGTTCACCTCCCTGGGAAGCATCATCTCTTCAGACGCCAAGATTGACAAAGAGAGAGATCACAGATTAGCAAAGGCATAGAGTGCATTCGGAAGCCTTCACAAGAGAGTCTGGAGTAACAAGCACCTGAGGCAAAGCACCAAAATCAGTGTGTACAGAGCTATCGTACTATCTATTCTCCTCTATGGGTCTGAAACATGGGTCACCTATCGCCAGCACCTACGGTATGACTCCTCGAACGCTTTCATCAGCGCTGTCTTCGCACAATCCTAAATGTACACTGGACCGACTATGTGACGAATGTTGCCGTCCTTGAGCAAGCAGGGGTCACCAGCATTGAGGCCATGCTATTGAGAACTCAGTTGTGCTGAGCAGGGCACGTCTCTAGGATGGAGGACCACCGCCTCCCAAAGATACTACTCTAGGGTGAACTCGCCACGGGTCAGCGCAAGAGAGGCGCCCCCAAAAAGAGATATAAGAACTCCCTGAAACAACATCTCAGGCTCGGCCAGATTGATCACCAAAAATGGTCCACCCTGGCCTCACATCGGGAGGCATGGAGACGCACTCTCCACAATGCTGCGGCCTCTTTCGAGAAGACACGCTGAATGGGTCTGGAAGAGAAACGACAACGCAGAAAGAACCGCAACTTGGAAAAAACATCACCCAAGGAGACTTTCTGCTGTGCTTTCGGCAACTGAACTTGCCTATCTCAGATTGGCCTTTTTAGTCATCAATGTGCTTGTAAAAAGCGTGGGATGAGTCCTTCCTAAGAATCTTCGTTCGCGAAGTAATGCCAAGAGACAAGCATATCTCCCAAATGTCTTACAAGCAGCAAGGAGGGATGGCTGCGCTTGTTATTATTTGATGCACAACAAGATTAATACACAGCATACAAGATCACTCTGCTCGCTGTTGTATTCCCAAGTCTGGCTTCCGTATTGGGCATGGGACAGAGACCTCTTCCTCCCCCTTCGCGCCCTTTCTTCCCCCCCCCCCCTGCCCAACACTTACTTCTCCTTCTCCACTGCCGCTTCTGCCGCCATTTTGATCCGAGGGGGCAGCGTGAGCGTGTTCAGGGGGGAGGGGGGAGGGAGGGAGACGTGACCCGTGAGGGCGTACTGCGCAGACCCGCCCCAGAGCAAAGCGAGGCAAAGCAAGCAGAGCGAGGCTGGGAAGAAGGGAGCCCGAGGGGAGAAGAAAACGTGTTCAGCAGGAGGGGGAAGAAAGGGGATTGGAGGCTCCCATTTCTCACGGCACACCTGGTGATCGCTCACGGCACACTAGTGCGCCATGGCACACTGGTTGGGAAACACTGCTATAGATTATCCAATGACTTTCCATGGCAGAGCAGAGGTTCTTCTTCTGTTCTTCTGATCGCAATGATATCGGGGGAACATATGGGGTGAGGGGGTCCCTCAGGTACACTGGCCCTAGACCATACAAGGCCTTAAAGGTCAAAACCAGCACCTTGAAGACAATCCGGTACTCTACTGGTAGCCAGTGCAATTGCTGTAAAATTGGTGTGATGTGCTCTCTTGTCGATGCTCCCACCAGCAATCGAGCAGCAGCATTTTGCACCAGCTTTAGTTTCCGGGTTGTCGACAAGGGAAAGCCAATGTAGAGGGCGTTACAGTAGTCTAGCCTTGAGATGACCGTCGCCGTAGCTAGGTCATTCCTGGATAGGTAGGGAGCCAGTCGCCTAGCCTGTCGGAGGTGGAAGAATGCAGACCTGCTAACCGTGGAGACCTGAGTCTCCATCGATAGCAGTGGGTCCAATTGGACCCCCAGGCTTTGCCGCTCGCCGTCCAGGGTAGGCAACCGGCACTCACCGACACCAGGACGACCCAGCCATAGGATCTCCGTCTTTGATGGATTCACCCTCAACCGGCTAGAACGCAGCCATCCAGTCACGGCTTCGAGGCATTGATGGAAACTATCAGGTACGGTGTCCGGCCTGCCATCCATTCTCAGCACCAGCTGGGTGTCATCAGCATACTGAGGACACTCCAGACCAAAATCACGAACCACTCGGGCAAGTGGATGCATATAGATATTAAACAATAGTGGGGAAAGGATGGCACCCTAGGGAACCCCACAACTTAATGGGAGTCTCCCTGAAGCTACCCATCCCCTCTCCACACGTCCCCGGTCTTGAAGAAAGGAGGCCACCCATTTAAGGGCAGTCCAACTAACTCCCGTCGCGGCTAAACGATGGGTCAGTAATGTGTGATCGACCGTGTCAAAGGCTGCTATGAGATCTAACAACACCAGCAGTGTTGACCCACCATGGTCCAACTGGCAGCGAAGTCGGTCTGTAATGGAGACAAGCACAGTCTCTGTCCCATGCCCAATGCGGAAACCGGACTGTTGCAGCTGACCCGCCACTGCCCTCTCCATCACCTTATGCCAGTGCTTCCCAACCTTTTTTGAGCCGCGGCACACTTTTAACATTAAAAAAATCCGGGGGCACACCACCAACCAAAATGACACAAAATGACACTCGAACAAAGTAAAGAACGGCTGCAGGATGGTGGCCTCCTGGGAGCAGCTGTTGGGAGTGCCAAAGCTGGTGGAGGGGGCGGAGCCAGGCCGCGCCATGCCCCGCTCCCTCCCCCCGGCTTCAGCTCTCCCACAGCTTCTCCAGCCTTGAGGGGGAAATGCCAAACCAGCGGTGGCAGAGCCAGGAAAATGCTGGCTTGGCATTGCCCCCTAAAGGCTGGAGAAGCTGTGGGAAAGCAGAAGCCGGGGGAGGGGGCGGAACCAGGCCCTGCCATGCCCCGCCCCTCCCCTTAGCTTCAGCTCTCCCACAGCTTCTCCAGCCTTGAGGGGGAAATGCCAAGCCAGCAGTGGCAGAGCCATCACAATGCTGGCTTGGCATTGCCCCCTCAAGGCTGGAGAAGCTGTGGGAGAGAAGCAGGGGGAGAGGGTGGAGCCAGGCCGCGGCATGCCCCGCCCCCTCCCCGGCTTCAGCTCTCCCACAGCTTTTTCCAGCATTGAGGGGGCAATGCCAAGCCAGTGGTGGCAGAGCCAGCACAATGCTGGCTTTGCATTGCCCCCTCAAGGCTGGAGAAGCTGTGGGAGAGCCAAAGCTGGGGAGAGGGGGGCGGAGGCAGGCCGCACCATGCCCCGCCTTCCCCCCCCCCCCCCCGGCTTCCTCCTCCGCGTAGCTTCTCCAGCCTTGAAGGGGCAATGCCAAGCCAGCGGTGGCAGAGCCAGCACAATGCTGGCTTGGCACTGTCCCTTCAAGGCTGGAGAAGCTGTGGGAGAGCGGAAGCCGGGGGGGGGGCAGAGCCAGGCCGCCCCATGCCCCGACCCCTCCCCCGGCTTTCTCCTCCACGCGGCTTCAGCAAGTGAGGGGCGAGAGTCATGGAGGGAGCCATGGCGGATTGGAGGCTGGCGGGGGAAACGGCCGAAGGAGGCGGCGCCCGGACCCTTCTTTTTCTTTGCCGCCGCCCGGCCCTTCTTCCTCCTCCCGCAAGCAGCAGGAGTTCGGCAGGAGGAGGGGGGAAGGGGGGCAGAGGGCTTTTCTCGCAGCACAGCAGGAGTCCATCACGGCACACTACTGTGCCGCGTCACAGCGGTTATGTTGTCAACCCAAAACCCTCTGCAGCATCAAAGAACCACCAGGAGACAGTCCTAACCTCCTTTTTGTGTCTTTATAAATTAAAATAAAGCTCATATACATTATTAGTTTAAATCCCATTGATTCCAGCATCACACCAGACTCTAAAATCAGCATCGGATTATCCAAAATTATTCCGAAGAGGGGAGAGTCCTTCAAGAGCATTGCCAGGCAGCTAAAAGTCTCTGTTCTTCTTTGTGTTGGGGGATGAGTAGTGCTTGAAGGGATTTTGGACTGCAGTTCCCATCATTCCTCGCCTGCTTTGTTGATGTAAGTCAAAATCATTTGGAGAACCACCGAAAGAAAGCAGGACTGGGGAGAATTAAGGCAAAGTGGATTCCTGCGCATTCTCTATTCTTTGGAACCAACATCTGGAGACCTGAGACCTGCAGCCTGCTACCAACCATCCTCCAAATATTTCGGAAATTGCAAACTGCACTCCGTTGAGGGTCTGCTAAGCACAGAGTACTGAGGGGTCAGTGGGGACCCATGCCGCCAGTCTTTCTTTGAGAAGATGGCATGGTTAGAAATGCAACAAAAATCATTAGTTAAGCAACGAAGGCGATGTGATACTTAGTTTGACAACCGATTGGTTACAGCTGGGATTGGTCCGAGCTTAAAGACCGATGTAATGGTTCTAAAGGCCTAAAATGCTTTGCCCCCTCCCCCCGACTTCAGCTCTCCCACAGCTTCTCCAGCCTTGAGGGGGCAATGCCAAGCCAGCGGTGGCAGAGCCAGCACAATGCTGGCTTGGCACGGTCCCCTCAAGGCTGGAGAAGCTGTGGGAGCCGGCCGGGGGAGGGGCGGAGCCAGGCTGCACCATGCCCCACCCCTCCCCCAGCTTCAGCTCTCCCACAGCTTCTCCAGCCTTGAGAAGGCAGTGCCAAGCCAGCGGTGGCAGAGCCAACACAATGCTGGCTTGGCGCTGTCCCCTCAAGGCTGGAGAAGCTGTGGGAGAGCCAAAGCTGGGGGGAGGGGGCGGAGCCAGGCCGCACAATGCCCTGCCCCCTCCCCCGGCTTCAGCTCTCCCACAGCTTCTCCCGCCTTGAGGGGGCAGTGCCAAGCCAGCGGTGGCAGAGCCAGCACAATGCTGGCTTGGTACTGTCCCCTCAAGGCTGGAGAAGCTCTGGGGGAGCCGAAGCCGGGGGGAGGGGGGGTGGAGCCAGGCCGCCCTATGCCCCACCCTCTCCCCCGGCTTCAGCTCAAGGAGGAGCATGAGCGGTGGACGGGCTTCAGTGGGCCCCTCCTCTGCGCGGCTCCAGCGAGCGAGGGGCGAGAGTCATGGTGGATTGGAGGCTGACTGGGGAAATGGCCGAAGGAGGTGGCGCCCCGGACCCTTCTTTTTTTTCTTCGCTGCCGCCCAGCCCTTCCTCCCCCCACCCAAGCAGCAGGCGTTCGACAGGAGGAGGGGGGAAGGAAGGGGGCAGAGAGCTTTTTTCGCGGCACAGCAGGATGTCTGTCACGGCACACTACTGTGCTGCGTCACAGCGGTTGGGAAACACTGTTCTATAGGAACAAGCTGGAGGCACCTAGAAAGATGTCTTCTGTTCTCTCTCAATTGAGGTTCAAGGAGAGGGGCATCACTGCAACATAGAGGAAGGCCAGACCCAACTTGTACAAGTTTCCTCTGTGCTGTTGCTGACCTCTGCCACAGTCTCTATAGGGTCAGGAGGGAGGCATCTGACCAAGCTGCCTTCTCTTACACGCCAATACTGAAGCGCTTCCCCAGAGCAACCTTTGGGTGGATGAAGGAATGTCTCTCTCTCTGCCGCTGGTGATTTGTCTTCTCCGCCTCTGTTTCTCGCTTGATGTTCAAGAGGAGAACCATGGCAGCGATAAAGAGGAAGGCCAGCCCAACGTGTGCTAACCTTCTCTGTGCCACTGCTTCCCCAGTTTCAATAGGGGCAAGAGGGAGGCATCTGACCAAGGCTCCTCCTCCATCTCTAACTTGAGGTACAAGAGGAGAACCGTGGCAGTGATGAAGAGGCAGGCCAGCCATGGCCGGATTATCCATAAGGCCACACTAGGCCACGGCCTAGGGGCGTAACTCGAGGAGGGCGCAGAAATCACGGGCGAAAAATAAATATTTTATTTTATTTTAATATTATTGGATTGCCTGCGCCGCGGTACCGCGAGACTTCTGGGTAATGTAGTCTCGCGGCCGCGGGAGTTCCACCTCCCAGTGATTCCAGCCTATGGAAAAGAAGAACCCAGAAGCGACCCGCCCACCTCCGCACCAGGGAGCTACCATTGCACGTGTCGTAAAGAGCTCTGATTGGCTGCCGGCGCGCTAACTTTTCCTGCTTCTGCTATGCAGGAGGAGTGGCGCGGCGGCAGCAGCCAATGGGGGTTGCCGGGGACGGTGCTTAGCAGCTAAGCACTGCCTTGGGCGCCCCCGATTGGCTGCTGCCACCACGAAAGCTTTTCCTGCTTCTGCTATGCCTTAGCAGAAGCAGGAGAACTGGCGCGGAGGCGGCAGCCAATGGGGGTTGCCCGGGGCGGCGCTTAGAAGCTAAGCACCGCCTCGGGCACCCCCGATTGGCTGC
Source organism: Anolis apletophallus (assembly GCA_030556195.1). NCBI lineage: Eukaryota > Metazoa > Chordata > Lepidosauria > Squamata > Anolidae > Anolis > Anolis apletophallus. Next base: position 16,644,747 of record JARBWK010000020.1, read on the forward strand.
CGCCGCACTAGCTTTTCCTGCTTCTGCTATGCGCTAGCAGAAGCAGGAGGATTGGCGCGGCGGCGGCAGCCAATTGGGGGGGGGGCGTAATTTCGAACTGTGGTCTAGGGCGCCAAAAAGTAGTGATCCGGCCCTGAGGCCAGCCCTGACTCAAGCAGGTTCCCCATCTCTGCTCCTGGTAGCCTGTCTCCTCCTCCTCCGGGTCTCACTTGAGGTGAAAGAGGAGGGCTATGGCACCTACAAAGAGGATGGTGATCCCCAAGTCATGCAGATTCCCCATCTCTGCTGGTGGTGGTCTCATTCCTTCCTTTGTTTCTCACTTAAGGCACAAGAGGGGGGGCCATGGCGGCCACAAAGAGGAAAGACCAGTCCCAACGCATGCAGATTCCCCATATCTATTGCTGCTGGCCTCTCTCCTTCTTTGATTCTCCCTTGAGGTACAAGAGACCCCGGCAGTGATGAAGAGGAAGGCGAGCCACGAATCATACAGGTCCCCCTCCTCCTGTTCTCACTTGAGGTGCAAGAGGGCAATGGCGGCCAGGAAGAGGAAAGACCAGTCCCAACTCATGCGGATTCCCCATATCTATTGCTGCTGATCTCTCTCCTTCTTTGATTCTCCCTTGAGGTACAAGAGGGCCCCTGCAGTGATGAAGAGGAAGGCGAGCCACAATTCCTACAGGGTCCCCCTCCTCCTCCTCCTGTTCTCACTTGAGGTGCAAGAGGGCCACGGCGGCCACAAAGAGGAAAGACCAGTCCCAACGCTTGCAGATTCCCCATATCTATTGCTGCGGGTCTCTCTCCTTCTTTGATTCTCCCTTGAGGTATAAGAGGAGGGCTATGGCAGTGATAAAGAGGAAGGCCAGCCCCATACAGGTCCCCGTCCCCCCCGCCTCCTCTGGTTCTCACTTGAGGTGCAAGAGGACGGTGATCCCCAACGCATGCAGATTCTCTGCTGCTGATGGTTTCCTTCTTCCTCCAGTTCTCACTTGAGGTACAAGAGGGCCACGGCGGTGATGAAGAGGAAGGCGAGCCACAATTCATACAGGTCCGTCCCCCCCCCCCCTCCTGTTTTCACTTGAGGTACAAGAGGGCCACGGAAGTGATGAAGAGGAAGGGGAGCCACGATTCGTACAGGTCCCCCTCCTCCGTTTCTCACTTGAGGTGCAAGAGGGCCATGGAAGTGATGAAGAGGAAGGTGAGCCACGATTCATACAGGTCCCCCTCCTCCTCCTCCTCCTGTTCTCACTTGTGGTGCAAGAGGAGGGCCACGGCGGTGATGAAGAGGAAGGCGAGCCACGATTCCTACAGGTCCCCCTCCTCCTCCTCTGGTTCTCACTTGAGGTACAAGAGGGCCACGGAAGTGATGAAGAGGAAGGCGAGCCACGATTCGTACAGGTCCCCCTCCTCCTCCTCCGGTTCTCACTTGAGGTACAAGAGGGCCACGGCGGTGATGAAGAGGAAGGCGAGCCACGATTCCTACAGGTCCCCCTCCTCTTCCACTGGTTTTCACTTGTGGTACAAGAGGGGGGCCACGGAAGTGATGAAGAGGAAGGTGAGCCACGATTCCTACAGGTCCCCCTCCTCTTCCTCTGGTTCTCACTTGTCGTAAGAGGGGGGCCACGGAAGTGATGAAGAGGAAGGCGAGCCACGATTCATACAGGTCCTCCTCCTCCTCCTCCGGTTCTCACTTGAGGTGCAAGAGGAGGGCGATGGCGGCCAGGAAGAGGACGGCCACCCCGACCTCCTGCAGGCTCTCCATCTGCCACCTCTTCGCCGCCTCCTCCTTGCGCCTCTGCTGCTCCCTCCGCTGCTCCCGCAGGAACCGCTCCCGCTCCAGCTGCTCCCCGTAGTGGGCCCGGTAGAACTCGTCGAAGTCGAAGATGGGCTTGGTGGGGGGCTGGGCGGCCGCGAAGGCCTGGCTGCGCTTGGGCGCCAGGACGGAGGCCAGTTCCTCTTTCCCGGAGGGCTTCTTGGCGGCGCGGACGTCCTCCCGGCTGAGGAGGCCGCGGTCGTACTTCCTGCGCAGGCCCACGCTGCCCAGGACTAGGTAGGCCTCGTTGACTCGGGTGAAGCGCCTGGCGGCCTCCTCGCTGCCAGCGTTGCGGTCTGGGTGGGCGAGGAAAGACTGCTTGTAGTAGGCCGTCTTGATCTGGGCCTGGGTGGCAGCCTGGGGCACCCCCAGGATCTCATACAGGCCCTTCGGGGAGGCGCTGGAGCCCCCGTTCTCCCCGTTCTCTCCATTCCCTGAGCGCCAACGGCGGCCCAAAGGCAGGCCCAAGCCTGGCAGGGCCCCACGGCAAAGGCTGGGCCCTTGGAGGCCCACTGCGGCCTCAAACAAGGCCATGGACGCCCTTCAATCGCCCACTGGCAAGTCTCAAGCCTTGACAGCCGCCATTTTGGATCCCATGTAAACAAGGCCTGGAAACCGGCCGGTGAATGCCCTCACAGGCGTCTCGGCCAATGAGAGAACACTTCCTGGTTGGAATCCGCATCGCTATTGGTTCGTTCTTAAACAGACGGGAGTCTGAACCAATAGAGTGAGGGACTAAGGCGGGGCGAGGGTGTCACAGTGAAAGGACGCCCGGCAGCCAATGGGAGAAGGCCGCTCGAAGGTGAAGTGGGCGGGAGGGACGGAACGGAGATGGACAAGCGTCTCGACCAATAGAAAAGGGGGAAATAATAAAGGCCGCCTCGAAGGTGAAGTAGGAGGGAGGGACGGAACGGAGATGGACAAGCGCCTCGACCAATAGAAAAGGGGGAAATAATAAAGGCCGCCTAGAAGGTGAAGTGGGCGGGAGGGAGGGACGGAACGGAGATGGACAAGCGCCTCGACCAATAGAAAAGGGGGAAATAATACAGGCCGCCTCGAAGGTGAAGTGGGCGGGAGGGACGGAACGGAGATTGACAAGCGCCACGACCAATAGAAAAGGGGAAAATAATAAAGGCCGCCTCCAAGGTGAAGTAGGAGGGAGGGACGGGACGGATATGGACAAGCGCCTGGACCAATAGAAAAGGGGGAAATAATAAAGGCCGCCTAGAAGGTGAAGTGGGCGGGAGAGAGGGACGGAACGGAGATGGACAAGCGCCTCGACCAATAGAAAAGGGGGAAATAATACAGGCCGCCTCGAAGGTGAAGTGGGCGGGAGGGACGGAACGGAGATTGACAAGCGCCTCGACCAATAGAAAAGGGGGAAATAATACAGGCCGCCTCGAAGGTGAAGTGGGAGGGAGGGACGGAACGGAGATGGACAAGCGCCTCGACCAATAGAAAAGGGAGACATAATAAAGGCCGCCTCGAAGGTGAAGTGGGCGGGAGGGAGGGACGGAACGGAGATGGGCAAGCGCCTCGACCAATAGAAAAGGGGGAAATAATAAAGGCCGCCTCGAAGGTGCAGTGGGCGGGAGGGAGGGACGGAACGGAGATGGACAAGCGCCTCGACCAATAGAAAACGGGGAAAATGACACAGTGCTGCACTTGATGATTGCATGCATGGAGGGAAATCTATTGTAATAGTAACAATAATGTGCTATTATTATAACAATAGACTTTTTAGTACTGAATTTGGAGAGAGGGAAAATGGCAGGCTATAGATACAGAGAGATAGCATAGATATAATATATTGTATATACTTATAATATTTATAATATTATAATGTAATACAGCATAATAATAATGACATACTATAATTATATAGTATTATTAGTAATATTATTAGTAATAATAATTCTTTTCTTTTTTTACAAGCGCGTTGATGACTCAAAAGGCCAATCTGAGATAGGCAAGTCCGGTTGCAGAAAGCACAGCAGAAAGTCTCCTTTCGGTGATGTTGTTTCCGAGTTGCGGTTCTTTCTGCGTTGTCGAGACCCATTCGGCGTGTCTTCTCGAAAGAGGCCGCAGCATTGCGGATAGTGCGTCTCCATGCCTCCCGATGTGAGGCCAGGGTGGACCATTGTTGGTGATCAATCTGGCCGAGCCTGAGATGCTGTTTCAGGGAGTCCTTGTATCTCTTTTTGGGGGCGCCTCTCTTGCGAGTTCACCATAGAGTAGTATCTTTGGGAGGCGGTGGTCCTCCATCCTAGAGACCTCGTGCCCTGCCCAGCGCAGCTGTGTTCTCAATAGCATGGCCTCAACGCTGGTGACCCCTCCTTGCTCAAGGACAGCAACATTCGTCACATAGTCGGTCCAGTGTGTATTTAGGATTGCGCGAAGACAGCGCTTATGAAAGCGTTTGAGGAGTCGCAGGTGTTGGCGAGAGGTGACCCACGTTTCAGACCCATAGAGGAGAATAGACAGTATAAGAGCTCTGTACACAGATTTTGGTGCTTTGCCTCAGGTGCTTGTTGCTCCAGACACTTTTGTGAAGTCTTCCGAATGCGGTTCTTTCTGCGTTGTCGTTTCTCTGCTGTGTTCTCAATAGCGTGGCCTCAACGCTGGTGACCCCTGCTTGCTCAAGGACGGCAACATTCGTCACATACTCAGTCCAGTGTATATTTAGGATTGTGCGATGACAGCGCCGATGAATAAATTCAGAGGCGTATTATACTCAAATTTAGTTGAATTCAGTCTTAAAATATATTCTATGGCTCTCACTGAAATAAATTTCCAAATATTTTGCTTTTATGTCTCTCTGAGTAGCGGGGAGGTAGATCATTTTGACTTGGTTGTAGCTCGCATGCTGAAAACGTGTGAGCACCCCTGGTCTAGGACAGGGCTGTCCAACTTCTACCGGCCCAGGGGCCTGAATTCCGGTCACTGATGACCTGGGGGGCCGTAGGGTCTGCCCCCTCCCCCGGCTCCGCCCCTCCATCCTCCCCTCTCCCCTTATTTTAATTTAATATTAAATATATTTAATTCCATCCTCCCCTCTCCCCTTATTTTAATGTATCCCATCTCCCCTTATTTCATCTTTAAATATATTTAATTTTATATTTAATACATGAGGGGAGATGGGGGGAGGGAATGAGGAGCCCCTGAGGAGCCCCCTGCTTCAGCCTACCTTTTCCAAACGCGTAGGATCCATGAGTACCCGGACGACGAGAGAGGCCACGACCGACTGAGTCGAAGAAGGTCCTAATTGCGTCTGTGGGCCTCAGCGATCCAGTAGTAGAGTAGCCGAAGAGTATCGCGAGAATACGCAATCCACATGGGATTTTGCTGTCAACGGCAGTGTGATCTCGCGTTGAGCGAAAAACCCCGTGTGGATTGCGTATTCTCGCGATACTTGCTCCAAACCCGGAAGTAGGTCTTTTTTTAAAAAAAAAATATTTATTTTATTTTTCAATTTTTATTTTTTATTAAAAAGCTTAGGGGGCCAGAGGGAGGGGCTGGGGGGCCGCATACGGCCCCCGGGCCACCAGTTGGACAGCCCTGGTCTAGGACGTCCCCCCCAAATTCCTCAAAATGCTTATCTTGTTACACGAGGGCCAGCACGGTCAAGTCAGATACGGCGATGCTCTCTCGGAGCCCTTTCTCATAACTCATGGAGTGAAACAAGGTTGTGTTCTTGCACCAACCCTATTTACAATCTTCTTCAGCATGATGCTCCAAAGGGCTACGGCAGGACTCGAAGAAGAAGGAGGCGGCATATATATACGCTATCGTACTGATGGCAGCTTGTCCAACTTAAGCCGCCTGAGGGCTCGCACTAAGACTCTAAACTATCTAGTCCGTGAGCTGCTTTTTGCTGATGATGCTGCCCTTGTCGCCCATTCAGAAGCAGCCCTGCAGCGCCTCACGTCCTGCTTTGCAGCAGCTGCAGAGCTGTTTGGGCTGGAAGTCAGCCTGAAGAAAACGGAAGTCCTCTACCAGCCCGCACCACAGGAAGAACACCACCATCCCCACGTCAGCATAGGCACATCTGTGCTTCAGTCCGTCCAGCAGTTCACCTCCCTGGGAAGCATCATCTCTTCAGACACCAAGATTGGCAAAGAGATCAATCACAGATTAGCAAAGGCATAGAGTGCATTTGAAAGGCTTCACAAAAGAGTCTGGAGCAACAAGCACCTGAGGCAAAGCACCAAAGTCAGTGTGTACAGAGCTATCGTACTGTCTATTCTCCTCTATGGGTCTGAAATACACGGGTCACCTATCGCCGACACCTACGACTCCTCGAACGCTTTCATCTTCGCACAATCCTAAATATACACTGGACCGACTATGTGACGAATGTTGCTGTCCTTGAGCAAGCAGGGACCACCAGCATTGAGGCCATGCTATTGAGAACACAGATGCGCTGGGCAGGGCACGTCTCTAGGATGGAGGACCACCGCCTCCCTAAGATACTACTCTTTCGAGAAGACACGCCGAATGGGTCTTGAAGAGAAACGACAACACAGAAAGAACCGCAACTTGGAAACAACATCACCCAAGGAGAGTTTCTGCTGTGCTTTCTGCAACCGAACTTGCCCCTCTCAGATTCGCCTTTTAAGTCATCAGCGCGCTTGTAAAAAGCGTGGGATGAGTCCTTCCTAAGAATCTTCGTTCGCAAAGTAATGCCGAGAGAGAGATGAATCCTAAATCCTAAATATGCATTGGACCGACTATGTGACGAATGTTGCTGTCCTTGAGCAAGCAGGGGTCACCAGCATTGAGGCCATGCTATTGGGAACACAGCTACGCTGGGCAGGGCACGTCTCTAGGATGGAGGACCACCGCCTCCCAAAGATACTACTTTATGGTGAACTCGCAAGAGAGACGCCCCCAAAAAGAGATATAGGGACTCCCTGAAACAACATCTCAGACTCGGTCAGATTGATCCCCAACGATGGTCCACCCTGGCCTCACATCGGGAGGCATGGAGACGCACTCTCCACAATGCTGCGGCCTCTTTCGAGAAGACACGCCGAACGGGTCTCGACAACGCAGAAAGAACCGCAACTCGGAAACAACATCACCGGAAGGAGACTTTCTGCTGTGCTTTCTGCAACCGGACTTGCCTATCTCAGATTGGCCTTTTGAGTCATCAACGCGCTTGTAAAAAGCGTGGGACGAGTCCTTCCTCAGAATCTTCGTTCGCGAAGTAATGCCGAGAGAGAGATATTAAATAATACTTATAATTGTATATTTTAAATAATATTAATGTATTAGTATATATTATTTGGGACAATGGGAATCAGAGCCAATTAGGAACATATTGCTTTGAATCTCAGACCAATATTATTATATATTATTTCCAAACGGGAGACAGTCAGGCACGGAGACATTTGGAGCCATTCAGATATTTATTATTAAAGACTGATTCCAACACAAGCAGACCCGACCTTCATCTCTAACAGGACATTTAATATAATATCATATTCATATATATATATATGGTCTTCATATCATAACGATATTTCTTTATTCTCTGCAAGGCCAGACATCGAAATCCCTGCCCAAAAAACGGCATTTCCTCCTTGTTTATTTCCTTGCTTCCCCTTTTTCAAAACCATGGTCTCCCCCACCAACCCCTTCTTGTGCAAATCAATCCCATATTATCTATGTATAGAATAAAAGTCAGTGTTTGCGGGCGGTGGGTGGTGCGGTGGGAGGAATATGTGCCAGCGTTTCGATTAGCTGCCACTGTGGGATAATTTGCATCAAGGGCTCTGATTGGCCAGCCTCGGAACTCCAACATTCTCCGGCTCCAGGCAGAAGGGATTGGTTGCCACTGAAATGGCATTTGCATAAAGGTCTCCGATTGGCCAACCACATTCCAACATTCCAAAGTGACTCAGAGGAAAAAGGAAAGGCCTCAGGCAGTCAGCCACTGCGGCCCACCGCAATGACGGATCAGGACCAAACTTGGCACACAGAGGCCCAATGGCCCACTTCACAACCTGGTGTGGTTTAGGGCAGGATGGGCCACGAATGATGGGATTTGCAATACCTTCACCTCATTCACTTCCCAAACAACACTGTAGACCCTATAAATCACAGACCAGGCCCAAAATTGACAGTAAAGCTTCCTCAACTTGATTTTCCTGACTAGGCCCCCAACAATGACAGAACAAGACCACATTTGGCACACAGAGCCCCCAAGATGCATCCTACATCCTGGTGCAGTTTGAGGATGGACCATGGATGATGGGACTTGCAGTACTTCAATTCACTTCTTTAGAGCACTGCGGCCCACACCAATGACGAATCAGGACCAAACTTGGCACACAGAGGCCCAATGGCCCACTTTACAAACCTGCTGCGGTTTATGGCAGGATGGCTCACAAATGATGGGATTTGCAGTACCTTCACCCAATTCATTCCCCACAGAACATTGCAGCCCCTACAAATTAGAGACCAGGCCCAAACTTGGCACACAGAATACCCATGACCCACTCTACATCCTGGTGCAGTTTTGATGGGTCTTGAAGTACCTTCACTCACTTTCTAAGACCGCTGCCACGCTCATCCAATGAATGATCAAGACCACACTTGGCACACAGAGCCCCCCATGACCTACTCTACATCCTGGTGCAGTTTGGAGAATGGGGGACCATGGATGATGGGACTTCCAGTACCTTCCCTCACTTCCAGAGACTGCTGCAACACTCATCCACAGAATGATCAAAACCAAATGTGACACACACAGCCCCCATGACCCACTCTACATCCTGGTGCTGTTGGGAGGGGGATGGGCCATGGCCAATGGGACTCGCAGTACCTTCACTAAGTTCCTGAGACCACTGCAAGCCACATACACATCTAATAGGAACCAACCTTGGCACACAATGCCTTCCTCTCAGCTAGCTAATAATAAAAATAATTACAAAAGTAACAGTCACTTGTATGCTTCTTAAGACACCTTTGAATAGAATTTCCAATCCTTTGCCACCATCTAGTGGCCACAGCGAGTATTGCACTGCAAAATGTACGTGAGCATAACATATAGGCCATGAACACTTTCCACTTAATGTATTTAAAGTCCAGCAAGGACAGGAGCAATGGGAAAGTCAGGTAACAGGGATGAGAATGCTTCTTCAAAACGTTTCCGCATCCGCTCCGATGCTGTTTGAGACGATCCCGTCCTTTCGTTCCAACGCCAACCATGCGAGGCGGGCCCCTTGAGGCTAGGAGGAGGCATGGTGGGCCACGGTGCCGGTCACAGCTTGGGCCGCCTGTTCGGGGATGGCCCCCGGGTTGGTCAGGATGGAAGTGGAGACGCTGAGCTGGCGGAGGGAGCTGAGGACCGCTGCGGAGACAAACAGAGGAGTTACTGCTGGGCCCATAACCGAGTGAAGGGTCTCGTTCCAGGTGAGCTGTGACCAAAGCAGAAGAGAAGGGGGCTAAAACGAGAGAACCAATCAGAACCAAGGGCTACTCACTGGGCCGCAGCGCTGGGAGGGAGCAGTACTGGTCCAGCCAGGCCAAGGAGGTCTGGCTCAAGCTCTCGATGCTGGAGGTGGACACCATCCCATTGAAGGATTCGAAAAGCGGGCGCATGATGATGCTGAACTGGCAACGGAAGAGCAGTTAAGGAGGGGAAAACAATACATTTCGGGCAGGCCCGGATTAACTGTTTGTGGCGCCCTAGGCCACAAACAGCAGGGCGTGAGCGCCGCGGCGTCCTCCGCCATGTTCCTGGGTGCCGCAGCGGCCGCCCAGGGGATTCCTTTCCTTCCTCTTCCTTCTCCAAGGAGGAGGAAGGAAGGGAAAGCCCCCGGGGCTGCTGCGGCACCCAGGAACATGGCGAAGGAGGCAGAGAGGCTGCGGCGCTCGCGAAGAGACACCGTGGCTTACCTCCGCCTCTTCCTCCTCCTCGCCGCACCTAAGGAAGGAGAGTGCGAGCTACATATAATAAAACCAATTCAGAAGGATCTACCTACCTCCTCAGGGCTGGAGAGGCTGCTGGTAGAGCTGGGGCCGGGGGAGGGGCGGGGCTTGGCACAGCCTGGCTCCGCCCCCCTCTGGCTTCGGCTCTGCCAGCAGCTTCTCCAGGCTTGGGGATGGCAGTGCCAAGCCAGTGGTGGCATAGCTAGCACAGGGCTGGCTTGGCTCTTCCTCCTCAGGGCTGGAGAGGCTGCTGGTAGAGCTGGGGCTGGGGAGGGCGGGGCTTGGCATGACCTGGCTCCGCCCCTCTGGCTTCAAGCTCTGCCAGCAGCTTCTCCAGGCTTGGGGATGGCAGTGACATGCCTGTGGTTGCATAGCTAGCACATGGCTGGCTTAGCCCTGCCCTCCTCAGGGCTGGAGGGGCTGCTGGAAGAGCTAGGGCCGGGGGAGGGGAGGGGCTTGGCATGACCTGGCTCTGCCCCTCTGTCTTCAGCTCTGCCAGCAGCTTCTCCAGGCTTGGGGATGGCAGTGCCAAGCCAGTGGTGGCATAGCTAGCACAGGGCTGGCTTGGCCCTTCCCTCCTCAGGGCTGGAGAGGCTGCTGGTAGAGCTGGGGCTGGGAGGGGCGGGGCTTGGCACGACCTGGCTCCGCCCCCTTCTGGCTTCGGCTCTGCCAGCAGCTTCTCCAGGCTTGGGGATGGCAGTGCCAAGCCAGTGGTGGCATAGCTAGCACAGGGCTGGCTTGGCCCTGCCCTCCTCAGGGCTGGAGGGGCTGCTGGAAGAGCTGGGGCCGGGGGAGGGGCGGGGCTTGGCATGACCTGGCTCCGCCCCCTCTGTCTTCAGCTCTGCCAGCAGCTTCTCCAGGCTTGGGGATGGCAGTGCCAAGCCAGTGGTGGCATAGCTAGCACAGGGCTGGCTTGGCCCTGCCCTCCTCAGGGCTGGAGAGGCTGCTGGTAGAGCTGGGGCCGGGGAGGGGCGGGGCTTGGCGTGGCCTGTTTCCACCCCCCTCTGGCTTTGGCTCTGCCAGCAGCTTCTCTGGGCTTGGGGATGGCAGTGCCAAGCCAGTGGTGGCATAGCTAGCACAGGGCTGGCTTGGCCCTGCCCTCCTCAGGGCTGGAGAGGCTGCTGGTAGAGCTGGGGCTGGGGGAGGGGGCGGGGCTTGGCATGGCCTGGCTCCACCCCCCTCTGGCTTCGGCTCTGCCAGCAGCTTCTCCAGGCTTGGGGATGGCAGTGCCAAGCCAGTGGTGGCATAGCTAGCACAGGGCTGGCTTGGCCCTGCCCTCCTCAGGGCTGGAGAGGCTGCTGGTAGAGCTGAAGCCGGGGAGGGGGCGGGGCCTCTGGAGGCCCCACCTGGCGCTCCGCCTGCCTCTCTCTCGTCCGGAAGCAAAGGTGGACGGCGATCGACTTCCTGGGCAGCCGTGGGCTTTAGTGTCAACATTGTGCCGGGGGCTTCTCAAAGCTGGAGAAGGGAGAAAGCAGGCAAGGCTCCTCCTCAATAAAGGATACAACCCAAAACTTCCAGTTCTGCAAGGTGCAGGAGCGGACGTACTGATCGAACATCTCCCGCATCTGGTCGAAGCGCTGTCGAGTGATGGGCACCCCAGTATCAGGCAGCTGCTGTTGGCACAGGCTGGAGAGAGAGGGAGATATTGATTGATTAATTGTTGGCTGGGGCGGTATCTGTTCCGGGTTGCAGTCCGAACTTTAAAGGACCCGATTGGAAGGGAACGGAGAGATGCCTCCTATGGCTCTCGTACTTGATGGCGGCGTTGAGTCCCTCGATTTGGTCCCGCAGTCGCTGGGCCTCGTCCTGCAGCGCCGACCGCTCTTGCTGGAGCTTGCAGATGTATTCGGCCGTCTTTTGCAAAGTCGTGGCTTTGCTGACCTTGAAAATTGGGAGAAAATAATTATGATGGCCCCCCATACACGTCTCTTTCATCCCATTTCGGGGCCCATTTCGGCTCACCTTGAGGCTGGGCTGGGCGCTGAGGGTGCTCACGAGCCCATGGAGCGTGTCAAAGCCCACCTTGATGTTGAAACGGCGCTTCTGCTCTGCAGAGATGTGAGTGATGCGGCGGCTTTCCGTCTGCAGAAGAAGAAGGGCTGACAAGGCAAAACCTGGAGCGGATTCCCTGCCCCACTGACTTGGAAGCCATTTATCCAGAACTAAAACCTGGAACAGATTCACTGCTCCACTGACTAGGAAGTCATTGATCCTGAACTAAAACCTGGAACGGATTCACTGTCCCATTGACTTGGTAGCCATTGAACCTGGACTAAAATCTGGAGTGGATTCACTGCCCCACTGACTTTGAAGTCATTGAACCTGGACTAAAACCTGGAGTGGATTCACTGTCCGATTGACTAGGAAGTCATTGATCCTGGACTAAAACCTGGAGTGGCTTCACTGCCCCACTGACTTGGAAATCATTGATTCTGGACTAAAACCTGGAGTGGCTTCACTGCCCCATTGACTTGGAAATCATTGATGCTGGACTAAAACCTGGAGTGGATTCACTGCCCCGTTGACTTGAAAATCATTGATTCTGGACTAAAACCTGGAGTGGATTCAATGCCCCACTGACTTGGAAGTCATTGATTCTGGACTAAAACCTAGAGTGGCTTCACTGCCCCATTGACTTGGAAATTATTGATGCTGGACTAAAACCTGGAGTGGATTCACTGCCCCGTTGACTTGAAAATCATTGATTCTGGACTAAAACCTGGAGTGGATTCAATGCCCCACTGACTTGGAAGTCATTGATTCTGGACTAAAACCTGGAGTGGCTTCACTGCCCCATTGACTTGGAAATCATTGATGCTGGACTAAAACCTGGAGTGGATTCACTGCCCGTTGACGTGAAAATCATTGATTCTGGACTAAAACCTGGAGTGGATTCAATGCCCCACTGACTTGGAAGTCATTGATTCTGGACTAAAACCTGGAGTGGCTTCACTGCCCCATTGACTTGGAAATTATTGATGCTGGACTAAAACCTGGAGTGGATTCACTGCCCCGTTGACTTGAAAATCATTGATTCTGGACTAAAACCTGGAGTGGATTCAATGCCCCACTGACTTGGAAGTCATTGATTCTGGACTAAAACCTAGAGTGGCTTCACTGCCCCATTGACTTGGAAATTATTGATGCTGGACTAAAACCTGGAGTGGATTCACTGCCCCGTTGACTTGAAAATCATTGATTCTGGACTAAAACCTGGAGTGGATTCAATGCCCCACTGACTTGGAAGTCATTGATTCTGGACTAAAACCTAGAGTGGCTTCACTGCCCCATTGACTTGGAAATTATTGATGCTGGACTAAAACCTGGAGTGGATTCACTGCCCCGTTGACTTGAAAATCATTGATTCTGGACTAAAACCTGGAGTGGATTCACTGCCCCGTTGACTTGAAAATCATTGATTCTGGACTAAAACCTGGAGTGGATTCAATGCCCCACTGACTTGGAAGTCATTGATTCTGGACTAAAACCTGGAGTGGCTTCACTGCCCCATTGACTTAAATATTGGAAATCATTGATGCTGGACTAAAACCTGGAGTGGATTCAATGCCCCACTGACTTGGAAGTCATTGATCCTAGACAAAAAAACATTGAGCAGACTCACTGTCCCACTGACTTGGAATTTATTGATTCTGGACTAAAACCTGAAGCGGATTCACTGTCCCACTGACTAGGAAGTTATTGATCCTGGACTAAAACCTGGAACGGATTCACTGTTCCATTGACTTGGTAGCCATTGATCCTGGACTAAATCCTGGAGTGGATTCCCTGCCCCACTAACTTAGAAATCATTGATTGTGGACTAAAACCTGAAGCGAATTCACTGTCCCGCCGACTTGGAAGCAATTGATCTTGGACTAAAACCTGGAGTGGATTAACTGCCCGACTGACTTTGAAGTTATTGATCTTGGACTAAAACCTGGAGTGGATTAACTGCCCGACTGACTTGAAAGTTACTGATCCTGGACTAAAACCTGGAGCGGATTGACTGTCCCACTAACTTGGAAATCATTGATTGTGGAATAAAACCTGGTGCGAATTCACTGTCCCACCGACTTGGAAGCAATTGATCTCGGACTAAAACCTGGAGTGGATTAACTGCCCGACTGACTTGGAAGTCATTGATCCTGGACTAAACCCTAGAGCAGTATCATTGCCCCACTGACCTTGAAGTTATTGATCCTGGACTAAAACCTGGAGCGGATTCACTGCCCCACCGACTTGGGAATCATTGATTGCGGACTAAAACCTGGAGCGAATTCACTGTCCCACCGACTTGGAAGCAATTGATCTCGGACTAAAACCTGGAGTGGATTAACTGCCCGACTGACTTGGAAGTCATTGATCCTGGACTAAAACCTGGAGCGGATTCACTGCTCCATTGACTTGGAAGTCATGTATCCTGGGGGAAAAACCCGGAGTGGATTCATTGTCCCACTGACTTGGAAGTCATTGATCCTGGACTAAAACCTGGACCTGATTCACTGCCCCACTCAGTAATTTATTGTATTCTTATGTTCATTTGTTTTTGAACTTCTTGTAACCCACCTAGGAGCCATCAAGAGAAGCGAGTAATACGTAACTATTATTATTATTATTATTATTATTACCTTATTTGGCTCCGCCCGGCTCCGGGGGCTTGAGTATGGATTGAGAGCAATCAGCCCTTCGACAGAGACTGGGGAGCTCTGTCCAGACAGCCTCCGGGTATTGGCTGCTGAAAGAAAGAGGGATAATAGAAGCATAGAGTTGGAAGGGGGTCCCTAAAGACCATCCAGACAGGAAGACACAATCAAAGCCCTCCCGACAGATGCCCATCCAGCCCAGGTAAGCGATTTCACTGTTGAATAGCTCCGATGGTCAGGAGGTTTCTTCCCCTCTGCTTGATGCAGCCCAGAATCGCGTTGGTCTTTTTCGCTGCAGCACCCCACTCTTGGCTCGTGTTCAGCTTGGGTCTACTAAGACGCCCAGATCTCTTCTACATGGCTCTGAGCATGCGCCGAGTTCCCACCCGAAGCAAAGGTCCCGCCGAAATGTTGTATATAGGGTGAACTCACTGCAGACCGGGGTTGGGGACAAGCGCTCCGTCTTGAGGACAAGGGGGGCCGAAGGTGTGACAGAGACCGATCTGGAAGGGCTGGAGGATGGGGAGAGCCGGGGACTGGGTTGACCCATTCGGGGCAAGTAGCCGACGGGGTCTTCGCAAAACATGCTTTGCTGTGAAGAAACAGGAAGAGGAGATAACTTCGTACGGGCCGTCTCATACTTTCTAGGGTTCCTTCACTTATTCGACAGCGTAGATCAGTGTTTCCCAACCAGTGTGCCGTGAGCGATCATCAGGCGTGCCGTGGGAAATTGGAACCTCCAATACCCTTTCTTCCCCAAACTCAAGGTCAATTCCCAAGCAAACCCTTTCAGTACTTTCTGTTGGTAATGAGAGTTCAATATGCCAAGTTTGGTTCAATTCCATTGTTGCAAGAGTTCAGGATGCTCCTTGATTGTGTGTTAACTATAAATCCCAGAAACTGTAACTCCCAAATGTCAAGGTCTATTTTCCCCAAACTCCATCTGTGTTCACATTTGGGCATACTGAGTATTCATGCCAAGTTTGGTCCTGATCCAACATTGTTTGAGTCCACCGTGCTCTCTGGATATAGGTGAACTACAACTCCAAACCCCAAAGTCAATGCCCACCAAACTCTTACAGTATTTTCTCTTGGTTATGGGAGTTCTGTGTGGGAAGTTTGTGTCTTTCTGCCATTCCTGCCAGGATATCTATGTTGTGTTCATCGAAACAGGCCCAGGTTTCACACTGAGTGTATAAATACATTCAAAAACATATTAACTATATGTATTACTGTGGTGTGCCCCAGGACTTTGTAAATGTAAAAAATGTGCCGCGGCTCAGAAAAGGTTGAAAAACACTGGCATAGATGCAGCCCTAGACCTTCCCAATGAATGACTAGATGACCTTTGGGGAGCCCTTCCAAGTCCCCAACCCTTTCCTTCCTTCCCCGACCCCTTACCAAAGATTCGGGTGTTGCGGGGATCACATTCTGGCCAGGAGGAGAGGTGGGCAGCGCTTCCAGGCTGGGCTCCGGTTTGGCTGCGAGGAAAGAGAAGAAGAGAAGATGAATCTATCCATTCATCCGTCTAGATTTGTATCGCCATCCATTCATTCAGATATCTATCCATCCATCCATCAAGGTATCCATACATCCGTCAATCTAGATGTATAACTATCTATCCATATATCCATACATTCAACCATCCATCCAGCTATCTAGATATCTATCCATCCAGATATGTATTTATTTATTTAACATATTTACCATATATCTATCCATCCATCCATCCATCCAGATATGTATCCATACATACATCCGTCCATCTAGATATCTATTCCATCCATCCATCCACATATCCATACATTCAACCATCCATACAGCTATCTAGATATCTATCTATAAATCTATCTATCCATCCATCCAGATATGTATTTATTTATTTAACATATTTACCATATATCTATCCATACATACATACATACATCCGTCCATCTAGATATCTATCCATACATACATACATATATCCATACTTTCAACCAACCATCTATCTATCTATACCATCAATCCATCCATCCATCCAGATATGTATGTATTTATTTAACATATTTACCATATATCTATCCATACATACATACATACATCCGTCCATCTAGATATCTATCCATACATACATACATATATCCATACTTTCAACCAACCATCTATCTATCTATACCATCAATCCATCCATCCATCCAGATATGTATGTATTTATTTAACATATTTACCATATATCTATCCATACATACATACCATACATCTATCTATCTATACCATCAATCCATCCATCCATCTAGATATCTATACATACATACATACATATCTATATATCCATACATTACATATATCAACTTTCAACCATCTATCTATCTATACCATCAATCCATCCATCCATCCAGATATGTATGTATTTATTTAACATATTTACCATATATCTATTCATCCATCCATACATACATACATCCGTCCATCTAGATATCAATCCATCCATCAGTCCATATGTTTCTATCCATCTATCCATATATGTGTGTATGTATTTATGCATGTATGTATCCAGCCACGTATTCATCTGTCTATCTCCGTACCTCTCCACGTGTCTCCCTACGTACTTGTCTATCTATGCTTCCCCGCAGAGTTACACTGGAATACACAGCAATGCCTAGAGAGGACACTGCTGAATTTTAAAAAATGGCTTCCAATCCCCATTGTGCTGAAGGACCTCGAGATTCCTAAAGGGATCTCCTCTCTAGCCATGGAGACTCTATGCCAGGAATTGACCATAGAGTGGCACTGGAGGACCTCGCAAATGCCTAGTATTGGGATTTCAGGATATTGAAGTTGGAAGTGCAGGTGTTGGCTTCTTACCTGTGGTCAGCAGCTGAGCCAGGCAAGGATTGGGCACAGAGTCGGGTGCTGGTCGGGGGCCTCTCTTGGCCTTGGCGCTTGACCCCTTGCCCTTTGGTTTCTCGTCGCTTCGGCCCATCCCCAGAAGGGGCATCTCTGGGTGCAAATGCGGGGCACCGAAAGGAGGGTGGGGGTACCCAGGAGAAGGTGGGTCGACCCCGTAGATTGGCACATTCGGGGGGAAGCCGGAGAAGGACGGGGAAGGGGTCAAGCGGGGGAAGATGGCGGAGGTCGGGTAAGGCAGCCGTGGGTGGGTGGCCGAGGTCAGGGGGCAACCGGGGTCATAAGAGGGATAGGAGTCAAATCCCAGCCATTTGCCCGGCAGGTTGCATGCCATGGGGGGCTTGGGGGGCTTGAGACCCAGGGCCAGGTCACCCGCCATTGGGGCCGGAGGGGGGTCAGGGCTGAGGAAGACCCCCGGAGAGGAGCCTAGCTGGGCGGGAAAACCCCCCGAAGTCTGCAAAAGAAAGAGAAGGAAACAAGTCAGGTGGAAGCAAATGCCGCAAGCCGATCTCTGCCTCGTTGAGGACTAGAAGCTTGCGGGCAGGAAACAGGCCTGTGCAAATGGAGTTTCCTGAACCAAAGTGGTGGGAACAGCACCCTGGGTGTCTCCTTTAAAGAGTCTATCTGGCCCTACCTGCAGGCGAGGGCTGGGCGCCTGGGGGGAGCTGGCGGGGCACGCAGGGAGGAGGTTGGCGGCGCCAGGGGCATCGCTGCCGGCAATGGTGCTGAGGCAGAGGGGCTCCGGAAGGGGCCCAAAGCAGCCTTGGTCCTGGAAGGCCATCGGGGCCTGGGCTGGCAGCAGGCGCGGAGCAGAGAAGAAGTCTGGAAAGAGAGGAAAAGGAGGGATCCGGGGTCATATCACAGAATCCGAGAGTGGGAAGGGACCCCAAGGGACAAACAATCCCATGCATCTTCTCTCCCTCCCTCCATCTACTGTATCTATCTATCTATCTATCTATCTATCTATCTATCTGCCTGCTATCTATCTATCTATCTATCTATCTATCTATTCATCCATCCACTTATCTATCTGGCTATCTATCTAACCATCCATCCCTCTATCTATCTATCTATCTGGCTATCTGTCTGTCTGTCTGTATGTCTGTCTGTCTATCTGCCTGCCTATCTATCTATCTATCGGTCTGGCTATCGGTCTGTATGTCTATCTATCTATCCATCCATCCACTTATCTATCTGGCTATCTATCTAACCATCCATCCCTCTATCTATCTATCCGGCTATCTGTCTGTCTGTATGTCTGTCTATCTGCCTGCCTGTCTATCTATCTTATCTGTCTGTCCGTCCGTCCGTCCATCCACCCATCCATCCATCCATCTATATCTCCATCCGGCTGTCTGTCTGTCCATCCGTCTATCTATCTGACTATCTATCTATCCCTCCCTCCATCTATTTATCCGCTGGCTATCTATCTATCCAACCATCCATCCATCCGGCTGTCTGTCTGTCCATCTGTCTGTCTATCTGACTATCTATCTATCCCTCCCTCCCTCCATCTGTCTATCCCTCCCTCCATCTATTTATCCGGCTGGCTATCTATCTATCTATCCATCCATCCACCCATTCAGCTGTCTGTCTGTCCATCTGTCTATCTATCTGACTATCTATCTATCCATCAATCCCTCCATCTATCTATCTGTCTGTCTATCTATCCATCCATCCCTCCATCTATTTATCCGGCTGGCTATCTATCTATCTATCCATCCATCCATCCATCCACCCATCCAGCTGTCTGTCTGTCCATTTGTCTATCTATCTGACTATCTATCTATCCATCAATCCCTCCATCTATCTATCTGTCTGTCTATCTATCCATCCATCCCTCCATCTATTTATCCGGCTTGCTGTCTGTCTGCCCATCTGTCTGTCTGTCTGTCTATCTATCTATCCATCTATCTATCCATCCATCCATCCCTCCATCGATCTAGCTCTCTTTCTGTCCACCCCACCCACCCTCCATCTATTTATCCAGCTGGCTATCTATCTATCTATCTATCTATCTATCTATCTATCTATCTATCTATCTGGCTATCTGGCTATCTATCCATCCATTCATCTATATACAGGTATTTGTCTATCTGTCTGTTTCTGCCTGCATCTATCTGTCTGTTTTTCTATCTAGCTATCTCTGTCTATCAATCTGGCTATATGTCTATCTATCTGCATATTTGCATATCTCTGCCCCATGCCATCTCCCCCCCCCCTCTCTATATGGAGAGAGTTCAATTCTTCCACCTAAAGTATAGTCGCTGAGGTTCGTCTTGGCCTTTTCAACCACCGCATCACACGGTTGACTCCTGTTCAGCTTGTGGTTTACTAAGACTCCTAGATCTCTTTGGCATGGACTGCGTCCAAGGCAGGCGTCTCCCACCCGCACTGGCCACACGAAAGTGCGCTGCCGGACCCCTGGTGCGGTTCCTTGCCTCAGGGCAAGGCTCCGGCCTTTTCTGCGCCCGCCTTGCGTGCGGCCTGTGGCTAACCACATCCCGTGGCCTTCCCAAAGCCGAGCCCCGTGACCCGGTCATGGCTTCCTCGGGAGGCGCAAAGTGCTGAGTCGGCGCCTTTGCCTTTCCTCCTCAAACGGAAAAGTTTGGCAACCACAAACCCCGCTGGAGAAATTTCCACGGCAAGAGATGCAGCGGCGATTTCCTTTACCTGTCTCCTCATTTAAGTCCTGATCCACATAACACATTATACAAGCCCGCACTGACCATATAATGCCTCATATGAGGCTACACTGACCATAGAATGTATTATATAGGTATACACTGACCATATAGGGCATTATATGAGCCTACGCTGATCTCAAAACACAATATATTGAGTCTACAATGACCACATGACGCGTAAGAGTCTGCACTGACCAAATAATGCATAATATGAGCATATACTGACAATATAACACACAATATGAGTCTACACTGACCATATAACATATTATACAGGTATACTCTGAACATATAAGGCATTATATAAGCCTACATTGACATGACACATAATATGAGTCTACACTGACTATATAATGCATTATATGAATCTACATTGACCATATAACATATTCTATGAGTCTACATTGACCACATAATGCATTCTATGAGTCTATATTGACCACATCAGTGTTTCCCAACCAGTGTGCCATGGCACACTAGTGTGCCATGAGTGATCATCAGGTGTGCCGTGGGAAATTGGAGATAGAAGAGAGAGAGAGAGAGAGAGAGAGAGAGAGAGAGCCCTTCTGTCCTACCGAGAAGCCCTAGCCAGGGCTCGATCCCTTGTTCACTTAAGGCAGGCGTGGGCCAACTTGGGCCTTCCCTCCAGGTGTTTTGGCCTACAACTCCCACCATTTTCATATATATATATATATATATATATATATATATATATATATATACACATATACATATATATACACATACACACACACACACACACACACACATACTAGCTGTACCTGGCACGCGTTGCTGTGCCCTATTTAGGAGATGCGAGAAAGTCTGAGTATGTAAGGGTTGGAATTGTTGTTAGTTATGGTGTTGTTGGGGTCCTGGCTGTGTCGTTGTGGGTTGTTCTGGTGGGTGGGATGTTGAAGTCCTGGGGAGTTGTTGTTGTGTGGTGTTGCTGGAGTTCTGCATAGCTTGTGGATATACAATGTTTTTTGTCTTTCCGTCTGCTGTGTTGATGTAGAGGTTGATGCGTGTGTGGGTGGGGTACTTTGGAAGTGAGTGGAGGTACTTGAAATCCCATTATCCATGGTGTGTCCTCCTCTGAACTGCAGTCGGATGGAGTGTGGGTCATGGGGGGCATTGTGTGCCAAGTTTGGTCTTTATCGGTCTTGGTTCTGGGCCACAGTGGTCTGTGGGGAATGATGGGTTGTGAAGTAGTACAAATCCCATTATCCATGGAGGTACTTCAAGTCCCATAATCCATGGTCCACCCTCCTCCAAACTGTAGTAGAATGTAGAGTGGGTCATAGGGGCTCTGTGTGCCAAGGTTGGTTACTGTAAATTCAGGCCATACACAATGTCCCATGAGCTGAGGCCTAGTCAGGAACAGCAAGTTAATGAAGGCTTACTGTCAATTCAGGCCATACACAATGTGCAATGAGCTGAGGCGTAGTCGGGAGAATCAAGTTAATGAAGCCTCTGTGTCAATTCAGAGCGTAAACAGCATTCCATTAAGTGAGGCCTAGTCAGGGAAATTAAGTTAATGAAGCCTTACTGTCAATTTTGGGCGTGGTCTGTGATTTTCTGTGGGAAGTGAATGGGGTGTTTGTGTTTGTGCCTCAGCCCTTTGCCTTTTCCTCCTCTGACAGTTTATTATGGGTCGGAATGTTCATGTTGGCTGGCCAGTACAGGAGTTATGCAAATCCGCCCTTATTGGCAGCCTATCATGTTGTCAGAATGTAGAGGCTGGGAGAGTCATTGGCAGCCCCGGAGGATGCTGGGAAATGTAGGTTTTTTTACTCGTTGTTTTGGGGGCCTTTTAGGTTTTGGGGGGGAAGTTTCTTTGCTACAAACGTACCTTGCTTGAGGCCTATCTCTGTTGGCAAGTTTGGTGTTTCTGCGTTGTAAGGTTTCTCTGTTTGGGACGGTCGTTCCATGACGACTCTTCCTTTATATATATAGATGTGTGTGTGTGTGTGTGTGTGTGTGTGTGTGTGTGCACACACACACACATATATAATCTGTATAAATTTATTAGCTGTACCCGCCATGCGTTGCTGTGGCCAATCTTCCCTCCCTCTTTCTCCCCTTCCCTCCTCTTTCCTTCCTTCCCTCTTTTTATTTTCCTTCTTCTTTCCCTTTTTCTTTCTTCCTTTTCTACCTGTTTCTTTCCTCCCTTTCTTTGCTCTTTGGCTCCATTCTTCCTTCTCTCCCTTCCTTCCTTCCTTCCTTCCTTCCTTCCTTCCTTCCTTCCTTCCGTCCGTCCGTCCGTCCGTCCTTCCTTCCTTCCTTCTTCCTTCCTTCCTTACTTACTTACTTACTTACTTACTTATTGATGCATAAGAAAACAGAGAGAGAGACTGACAGTTGTTGAGCAAGACCTTCCTTTCTGTCTTTCTGCCATTCCTGCCAGGATATCTATGTTGTGATAATTGAAACAGGCCCAGGTTTCACACTGAGTGTATAAATACATTTAAAAGCATATTCACTATAGGTATTACTGTGTTAGAGTGTCATTTTGGTTGGTGGTGTGCCCCAGGATGTAAAAAATGTGCCATGGGTCAAAATAGGTTGAAAAACACTGGTCTACACTGACCACATAATGCATTATATCAGGGCTGTCCAGCTGGCGGTCCGGGGCCCGTACACGGCCCCCAGTCTGTTGGACACGGCCCCCGCTATGCCCCCGGCCGCCATTTAAAAATTTTTTTAAAAAATTTCTACTTTTTTTTTTAATGGCGGCCGGGGGGGGGGGGGGAGGCAGGGCAGGGTGGAGGAAGAGAGCTAGCTCCTCCTCCCTGCACCGCTCCCTCCGTCCCTCTCTCCGCGCCACCGCTGCGAGATCGCAGCGACGGGCGGGAGGGAGGGGAGGAGGAGGCGGGGCAGGGAGAAGGAAGGGAGCCAGCTCCCTCCTCCTCCTTGCCTTGCCCCCCCGTCCCTCTCTCCGCCCCGCCGCTGCGATCCGGTTCGCAGCGGCGGGGGGGGGGGGAGGGGAGGAGGAGGAATCCTCCCTTCCTCCGCCTCCTCCTCCTTCCCCGGCGCCACTGGTGTCCCGATCGCCGTGGCGCCGGGGAGGTAGGAGGAATCCTCCCTCCTTCTCCTTCTCCTTCCCCGGCGCCGCGGCGATTGGGACACCGGCAGCGCCGGGAAGGGCGGGAGGGAGCGAGGGGGGCAGGCCTTCCAGGGAGGCCTGCGGGAGAGGTTTCGCCCGGCTCTCGTGTCCCTCTGACCAGGTCAGAGGGACGCGAGAGCCGGGCGAAAATCCTCCCGCAAGCCTTGATGGCTCGCGGGGGAAGCGAGCGCCCGGTTCTCGCTTCCCCCGCGAGCCATCCAGGCCTGCGGGAGAGTTTTCGCCCGGCTCTCGCGTCCCTCTGACCAGAGGGACACGAGAGCCGGGCGAAAAACCCTCCCGCAAGCCTGGATGGCTCGCGGGGAGCCATCCAGGCCTGCGGGCGAGGGGGTGGAGCCGCGGAAGCTTCCTCGCGGCTTCGCTCTCTCCCCCAAAGTGTCACAACAGCTCTTGTGATGCTTTGGGCGATGGGGCGGAGCCGCGGAAGGTTCCCCGTGGCTCCTCCTTTTCTCCCAAAGCGTCACAACAGCCTCGGAAGTGGGCGAAATCGCCCGCTTCCAAGGCTACTGTGACGCTTTGGGGGGGGCGGAGCCGCGTGGCCGGGTGCGTGGCCGGGTGCATGGCCACTCAGCCCCCAGGTGATTGGCCCCCAGAAAGTCCGGCCCTTCGGTCGGCAGAAGTTGGATAGCACTGCATTATATGAATCTACACTGACCCAATAATATATTATATGAGCCTACACTGGAGATATATTAACGCATTATATGAGGCTACATTGATCATATAATGCCTCATATGAGTCTACACTGACCATATACTGCATTATATGAGTCTTCACTGAGCACATAATGCATTATATGAGTCTACATTGACCACATTACACTGACCATTTAATGCATTATGTGAGTCTGTTAAGGAACTAGCACTCAATTATTTCACATATAATCAGGCATATTACATACAGGGTGCATCTACATTGTAGTCTTTGACTCCAATTGGGTCAGTGCGATGGGACTCCTGGGAGTTGTAGTTTGGTAGACAGGCTTTTTTGGTAGAGAAGGCTAAAGACTTCACAAAACCACAACTCCCAGGGTCCCATATTCAAGTGGTGCCAAGATGGCATACCGTATGTCAGATTGTACTCAAAATAGTAGTAATAGTAATAATAATAATAGTAATAATGGAAATGGGCATTTCTTTGACCCAGCGTTCCTCCCTCTTGGCAACCTTGGTTTGCCCCCGTTGCAAAGGAATTGCACAAAACCCGAAAGGCACACCCCGCCAAAAATAATGCCCTCGTTTTATTTTCTATTCCCTCCAAAAACACAAAATAGCCCTCTCCCTTTCGGCCACTTCCCCCTTTGGGTGGCCATAAAACCCACGCCAGCGCATTTCGCCATATCGGCCTCTCCTCTGGCCACTTCCACAAAGGTTTCACACGCAAACACAACCACATTGAACACACACAGAGAAACATTTCAAAACAACCAGCAGGGGGTTGGATGGCCATCTGTCGGGAGAGCTTTGATTGTGTCTTCCTTTCTGGAGGAGTAGTATTTTCTGTTGGTCATGGGGGTTCTGTGTGGGAAGTTTGGCCCAATTCTATCGTTGGTGGGGTTTATTTATTTATTTATTTATTTGCAGTATTTATATTCCGCCCTTCTCACCCCGCAGGGGACTCAGGACGGATTACATATACATGGCAAACACACAACATATATAGACAGACACTCAGAGGCCATTCAACATTCCAGCTCCTGGCCACCAGGGGGAGCTGTCGCTTCCTCATTCTTTGCATACTTCCTGGAGATTTTTATGGCCTCGTGAATCAGTTAAATTAGCCTCCCCACAAAGTGGTACCTAAATTTCCTATTTGACAGATGCAACGGTCTTTCGGGCTGCAAAGGTCGACAACAACTACACAATTTTGGTCGGGAGCTCACTCCGACCCAGGCTGGCTTCGAACTCATGACCTTTCGGTCGGTAGTGATCTTAATGCAGCTGACTCCCAGCCAGCTGCGCCACAGTCCTGGTGCAGTCAGAGTCACAGTGGTAAGTGAACTATAAATCCTAGCAACTACAACTCCCAAAGGATAAAATGAATCCTCCCCTCAACCCCACCAGTATTCAAATTTGGGTGTATGGGGTATTTGTGATGAAAATAATCCTGCATATCAGATATTTACTAGGCCTGGGCAATCATGGTTCTAAAGTACATACAAAACTAAAGTTCTGGTGGTGAACACTAGGTGGTGCTAGAGCTTTGCTTCTACAGTGTTGCTAAAGTTCTGGTGGTAAACACTAGGTGGCGCTGGTGCTTGCTTCTACAATGTTGTTAAAGTTCTGGTGGTGAACACTAGGTGGCGCTGGTGCTTTGCTTCTACAGTGTTGCTAAAGTTCTGGTGGTGAACAATAGGTGGCGCTGGTGCTTTGCTTCTACAATGTTGTTAAAGTTCTGGTGGTGAACACTAGGTGGCGCTGGTGCTTTGCTTCTACAATGTTGTTAAAGTTCTGGTGGTGAACAATAGGTGGCGCTGGTGCTTTGCTTCTACAGTGTTGCTAAAGTTCTGGTGGTGAACACTAGGTGGCGCTGGTGCTTTGCTTCTACAGTGTTGCTAAAGTTCTGGTGGTGAACACTAGGTGGCGCTGGTGCTTTGCTTCTACAATGTTGCTAAAGTTCTGGTGGTGAACACTAGGTGGCGCTGGTGCTTGCTTCTACAGTGTTGTTAAAGTTCTGGTGGTGAACAATAGGTGGGGCTGGTGCTTTGCTTCTACAGTGTTGCTAAAGTTCTGGTGGTGAACACTAGGTGGCGCTGGTGCTTTGCTTCTACAATGTTGTTAAAGTTCTGGTGGTGAACACTAGGTGGCGCTGGTGCTTTGCTTCTACAGTGTTGCTAAAGTTCTGGTGGTGAACACTAGGTGGCGCTGGTGCTTTGCTTCTACAGTGTTGCTAAAGTTCTGGTGGTAAACACTAGGTGGAGCTGGTGCTTGCTTCTACAGTGTGGCTAAAGTTCTGGTGGTGAACACTAGGTGGCGCTGGTGCTTGAACACTAGGTGGCGCTGGTGCTTTGCTTCTACAGTGTGGCTAAAGTTCTGGTGGTGAACACTAGGTGGCGCTGGTGCTTTGCTTCTACAGTGTTGCTAAAGTTCTGGTGGTGAACACTAGGTGGCGCTGGTGCTTTGCTTCTACAGTGTTGCTAAAGTGCTGGTGGTGAACACTAGGTGGCGCTGGTGCTTTGCTTCTACAGTGTTGCTAAAGTTCTGGTGGTGAACACTAGGTGGCGCTGGGGCTTTGCTTCTACAGTGTTGCTAAAGTTCTGGTGGTGAACACTAGGTGGCGCTGGTGCTTTGCTTCTACAGTGTTGCTAAAGTTCTGGTGGTGAACACTAGGTGGCGCTGGTGCTTTGCTTCTACAGTGTTGCTAAAGTTCTGGTGGTGAACACTAGGTGGCGCTGGTGCTTTGCTTCTACAGTGTTGCTAAAGTTCTGGTGGTGAACACTAGGTGGTGCTGGTGCTTTGCTTCTACAGTGTTGCTAAAGTTCTGGTGGTGAACACTAGGTGGCGCTGGTGCTTTGCTTCTACAGTGTTGCTAAAGTTCTGGTGGTGAACACTAGGTGGCGCTGGTGCTTTGCTTCTACAGTGTTGCTAAAGTTCTGGTGGTGAACACTAGGTGGCGCTGGTGCTTTGCTTCTACAGTGTTGCTAAAGTTCTGGTGGTGAACACTAGGTGGCGCTGGTGCTTTGCTTCTACAGTGTTGCTAAAGTTCTGGTGGTGAACACTAGGTGGCGCTGGTGCTTTGCTTCTACAGTGTTGCTAAAGTTCTGGTGGTGAACACTAGGTGGCGCTGGTGCTTTGCTTCTACAGTGTTGCTAAAGTTCTGGTGGTGAACACTAGGTGGCGCTGGTGCTTTGCTTCTACAGTGTTGCTAAAGTTCTGGTGGTGAACACTAGGTGGCGCTGGTGCTTTGCTTCTACAGTGTTGCTAAAGTTCTGGTGGTGAACACTAGGTGGCGCTGGTGCTGTTGCTTCTACAGTGTTGCTAAAGTTCTGGTGGTGAACACTAGGTGGCGCTGGTGCTTTGCTTCTACAGTGTTGCTAAAGTTCTGGTGGTGAACACTAGGTGGCGCTGGTGCTTTGCTTCTACAGTGTTGCTAAAGTTCTGGTGGTGAACACTAGGTGGCGCTGGTGCTTTGCTTCTACAGTGTTGCTAAAGTTCTGGTGGTGAACACTAGGTGGCGCTGGTGCTTTGCTTCTACAGTGTTGCTAAAGTTCTGGTGGTGAACACTAGGTGGCGCTGGTGCTTTGCTTCTACAGTGTTGCTAAAGTTCTGGTGGTGAACACTAGGTGGCGCTGGTGCTTTGCTTCTACAGTGTTGCTAAAGTTCTGGTGGTGAACACTAGGTGGCGCTGGTGCTTTGCTTCTACAGTGTTGCTAAAGTTCTGGTGGTGAACACTAGGTGGCGCTGGTGCTTTGCTTCTACAGTGTTGCTAAAGTTCTGGTGGTGAACACTAGGTGGCGCTGGTGCTTTGCTTCTACAGTGTTGCTAAAGTTCTGGTGGTGAACACTAGGTGGCGCTGGTGCTTTGCTTCTACAGTGTTGCTAAAGTTCTGGTGTTGGTGGTGCTGGTGCTTTGCTTCTACAGTGTTGCTAAAGTTCTGGTGGTGAACACTAGGTGGCGCTGGTGCTTTGCTTCTACAGTGTTGGTGGTGAACACTAGGTGGCGCTGGTGCTTTGCTTCTACAGTGTTGCTAAAGTTCTGGTGGAGAACACTAGGTGGCGCTGGTGCTTTGCTTCTACAGTGTTGCTAAAGTTCTGGTGGAGAACACTAGGTGGCGCTGGTGCTTTGCTTTCTACAGTGTTGCTAAAGTTCTGGTGGAGAACACTAGGTGGCGCGGGTGCTGTGCTTCTACTTAGTTGCTACAGTTCGGGTGGTGAACACTAGGTGGCGCTGGTGCTTTGCTTCTACAGTGTTGCTAAAGTTCTGGTGGAGAACACTAGGTGGCGCTGGTGCTTTGCTTCTACAGTGTTGCTAAAGTTCTGGTGGAGAACACTAGGTGGCGCTGGTGCTTTGCTTCTACAGTGTTGCTAAAGTTCTGGTGGTGAACACTAGGTGGCGCTGGTGCTTTGCTTCTACAGTGTTGCTAAAGTTCTGGTGGTGAACACTAGGTGGCGCTGGTGCTTTGCTTCTACAGTGTTGCTAAAGTTCTGGTGGAGAACACTAGGTGGCGCTGGTGCTTTGCTTCTACAGTGTTGCTAAAGTTCTGGTGGAGAACACTAGGTGGCGCTGGTGCTTTGCTTCTACAGTGTTGCTAAAGTTCTGGTGGAGAACACTAGGTGGCGCTGGTGCTTTGCTTCTACAGTGTTGCTAAAGTTCTGGTGGAGAACACTAGGTGGCGCTGGTGCTTTGCTTCTACAGTGTTGCTAAAGTTCTGGTGGAGAACACTAGGTGGCGCTGGTGCTTTGCTTCTACAGTGTTGCTAAAGTTCTGGTGGAGAACACTAGGTGGTGCTGGTGCTTTGCTTCTACAGTGTTGCTAAAGTTCTGGTGGTGAACACTAGGTGGCGCTGGTGCTTTGCTTCTACAGTGTTGCTAAAGTTCTGGTGGTGAACACTAGGTGGTGCTGGTGCTTTGCTTCTACAGTGTTGCCAACTTTAGTTTTGTAAGTACTTTAGAACCATGATTGCCCAGGCCTAATATGTACATGACGATTCATAACAGTAGCAAAATGAGTTATGAAGTAGCAACGAAAATAATGTTATGGTTGGGGGTCACCACGACATGAGGAACTGTATTCAAGGGTCGCGGCATCAGGAAGGTGCCACTTTTGTTCAAATTTATCAACATGCGCCCTAGTCCAGACAGCACCAGACAACCGATGAGGAAAAGCATTAGTTTCCATTCGGGTCATGCGCTCAAGCTCTTGCATCAGCCATTGCCCAAGACTTAAAAAAAGAAGAAGGCATGGGCTAATTGCTTGGGGAGAATTAGAGACTAATCCTAGAGTTGGAAGAGACCCCAAAGACAGCCCTCGATATCCCATACTTCCAGTTAGGAAGACACCCTCGGACCCCTCCCAACAGATGGCCATCCAGTACTGCTTCGAAGCCTTCCGGAGAAGAAGCGCACACCCCCACAGCAGCAGGGTTATTTCAGGTGAGAATAGAGCTTACTATATATTAGGATCGCATTGGCCTTTTTTGCTGCAGCATCACCCCCTTGACTCGTGCTCAAATCCCTTTTGCACGGACTATGATTACGTCCCACAATGCAGACACTAGGCAGATTAGGATCGCATTGGCTTTTTTCGCTGCTGCATCACACTGTTGCCACCTCCACCCGTAAGTTGCCCAAAAGTTTAGGGATGTGTGAATCCCTTTGCCCTTTGCCCATGCAGCTCCTACCTGGGCTGTGCAGCCAGTTGTGGTCCGGCATCATCCCTGCGCTCGGCCTCGGCCCTGCCATCGCGAGCGCCCGTTCTCCCTCTGGCCTGGGAGGGCTCTCCCTTCACCTCCCCGTTTGTGGTCTGGGGGTGGGAGCTGGTTCCTCATTCCCTTGACTGACAGGCCGAGGAGATGGCCACTGCCGCCCGCCCGCAGTGGCCCGAGGTGTGGTGCTGACCTGACACCCCCCTCCACCCCCAAAGCTGTCGCAATCGCCTCTCCGCAGGGCTGAGCCAGCACTTTCCCTCGGGCCTCCCTTCCTGGGGCAAAGAGCCTCCTGAGAGGTCTAAAGGGAATGGCCAAGGGGCACTCGGGGGCCATTGCCACCAGGCCCAGGACCTATGACTTCCATTCAGCCTTGGGTTGGGGAGAAGAGCAAATGGCACTTTGCACATGCTCAGAGCCAGCCCTTTTGCTAGGCTTCCCTTCCAGAGGATGGATTCTCCATTGCTGTGTTCAAGGTTCAGCTAAATGTAGCAGGTTGGTGGTGTTTTTCTGTCTGTTCGTCCATCCACTCGTCCATCTGCCTATCTATCTGCCTAAGTGTCTATTTGTTTGTCTGTCTGTCCATCCATCCATCCATCTATCTATCTATCTATCCACCCACCCACCCACCTATCCATCCATCTATCATCTATCCACACACCCATCTAATTATCTGTCTACCCATCCATCTATCTATATATCTATATATTATCTATCTATCCATCCATCTATGCATCCATATACTATCTATCCATCCATCCACCCACTTATCCATCCATCTATCTATTTATCTATCCATCCATCCATTATATTATCTATTATCTATCCATCCATCCATGTATCTATTATCTATCTATCCAACCATCCATCCATCCATTCATCATCTATCCATCCATCAATCTAGCTATCCATCTATCTATTATCTATCTATCTATCCATCCATCCACCCACTTATCCATCCATCCATCTATCATCTATCCATCCATCCATTTATCTATCTACCCATCCATCTATCTATTTATCTATCCATCCATCCATGTATCTATGTATCTATTATCTATCTATCCATCCACCCACCCATTCTTCCATCCATCCATCTATCATCTATCCATCCATCCATATAGCCATCAATCTATTATCTATCTATCTATCTATCTATCCAACCACCCACTCATTCATCCATCAATCCAGCTATCCATCTATCTATCATCTATCTATCCATCCATCCATGTATCTATGTATCTGTTATCTATCTATCCATCCACCCACCCATTCTTTCATCCATCCATCCATCCATCATCTATCCATCCGTCCATCTAGTTATCCATCCATCCATCTATCCATCCACCCATCCATCCATCCATTTATCCATGTATCAATCAATTTATCTACCCACCCACCCACCCATTCTTCCATCCATCCATCCATCCATCATCTATTCATCCGTCCATCTAGTTATCCATCCATCTATCCACCCACCCACCCATTCATCCATTTACCCATGTATCAATCAATCAATCTATCTATCTATCCATCCACCCACCCATTCTTCCATCCATCCATTTATCATCTATCCATCCATCCATATAGCCATCCATCTATCTATTATCTATCTATCTATCCAACCACCCACTCATTCATCCATCATCTATCCATCCATCAATCCAGCTATCCATCTATCTATTATCTATCTATCCATCCATCCATGTATCTATGTATCTATTATGTATCCAACCACCCACCCACCCATCCATCCATGTATCTATTATCTATCCAACCACCCACCCATTCTTCCATCCATCCATCCATCCATCATCTATCCATCTGTCCATCTAGTTATCTATCCATCTATCTATCCAACCACCCACTCATTCTTCCATCCATCCATCTATCATCTATCCATCCATCCATCCATATAGCCATCCATCTACCTATTATCTATCTATCTATCCAACCACCCACTCATCCATCCATCATCTATCCATCCATCAATCTAGCTATCCGTGTACCTATTATCTATCTATTTATCTATCTATCCATCCATGCATCTATGTATCTATTATCTATCTATCCACCCACCCACCCATCCATTTATCCATGTATCTATTATCTATCCAACCACCCACCCATTCTTCTATCCATCATCTATCCATCCATCCATCTATCTAATATCTATCTATCCAACCATCCATACATCCATCTATCATCTATCCATCCATCAATATAGCTAGCCATCTATTATCTATCCATCAATCCATCCATCCACCCATCCATGTATCTATTATCTATCTCTCCATCCACCCAGCCACCCATCCATCCATCTATCCACCCGTTTGCCCACCCACCCATCTATCCAGCTATCTATGTATCTATACATTACCCCACCCTCGGACTCCCAAAGCAAGCCAAGACCTACCCGATATCTCCATGAAGTCATCCAGATTTGGCTGCAGCGGGGCCAGGTCCGGCTGGATCATGTCTGCGTTGCCGATGTAGGCTGCCAAGGCAAACCAAGCACAAAGTCAAGGCAAAGCCTTCTTCTTCCTGTTCTGGGTGCGGATCCCAAGAAACAGGAAACAGTGGTTCCTAAACCACCAATAATAGGAGTTTTGCCCAAGTGAAGGGAGCCATGGCTGGTGCCTCCCATGTCGGCGGGGCAAGGCATGGGAGACACTCTCCAAGGTGCTGGATGTATTTTTGACGTTTGCCAAGAGACCTTTCCACCCATTAAAGGGGCAACCAAGGAGGGAATGAGCTCTCCGAGGTGCTCAGCTCAATTTCAGCACCTTGGAGAGCTCCTTTGTAGGCCTAGCTGGTCTGTATGGATAAGAAGATAATATGTTTGCTTGCTGGGCTTCACAAGGGAGCCAGACAAGGCCGGTACCTTCGTCTGGAGCCGGTTGAGGGGGGCATCCAGGCTGGGTCATGGTGAAGAGGGTGTCGGAGATGTCCGAGAGGAAACTGTCCAAGTCAAAGAGCTGCCTCCCTTCCGCGTCCTCCTCCTCCCCTTTGTCCCTCAAGAGCATCGGGACCACGTTGGAAAAGAGCTGGTCACACCAATGGTTGGTGGGCTTCCATGCCTCGTCACCCTGGTTGAGAGGAAGCAGGCGTCACAGCTCACCAGAAGGAAGGAAGTTCAAGCATGTTGCTGCGACTGCTGTGTGCCTACTTTCATCCTTCTCTAGCTCCAAGAGGGCCCACTTTCTACAGTTCTTAGAAGGTCTACTTTCTCCCTTCTCCTGCTCGAAGAAAGGCTACCTTTTCCCTTCTCCAGCTCTGAGAAGGTCTCCTTTCTCCCTTCACCAGCTCTGAGAAGGCCTACATTTTCCATTCTTCAGCTCTAAGAAAGCCTACTTTTTCCCTTCTCCAGCTCTGAGAAAGTCCTCCTTTCTCCTTTCACCAGCTCCAAGAAAGCCCCCTTTCTCCAGCTCTGAGAAAGCCTACATTTTCCCTTCTTCAGCTCTAAGAAAGCCTACTTTTTCCCTTCTCCAGCTCTGAGAAAGTCCTCCTTTCTCCTTTCACCAGCTCCAAGAAAGCCCCCTTTCTCCAGCGCTGAGAAAGCCTACATTTTCCCTTCTTCAGCTCTAAGAAAGCCTACTTTTTCCCTTCTCAGCTCTGAGAAAGTCCTCCTTTCTCCTTTCACCAGCTCCAAGAAAGCCCCCTTTCTCCAGCGCTGAGAAAGCCTACATTTTCCCTTCTTCAGCTCTAAGAAAGCCTACTTTTTCCCTTCTCAGCTCTGAGAAAGTCCTCCTTTCTCCTTTCACTGAGAAAGTCCTACTTTCTCCTTTCACCAGCTCCAAGAAAGCCCCCTTTCTCCAGCGCTGAGAAGCCAAAATTTTCCCTTCTTCAGCTCTAAGAAAGCCTACTTTTCCCTTCTCAGCTCTGAGAAAGTCCTCCTTTCTCCTTTCACCAGCTCCAAGAAAGCCCCCCTTTCTCCAGCGCTGAGAAAGCCTACATTTTCCAGCGCTCTTCAGCTCTAAAGCCTACTTTTTCCCTTCTCAGCTCTGAGAAAGTCCTCCTTTCTCCTTTCACCAGCTCCAAGAAAGCCCCCTTTCTCCAGCGCTGAGCCTACATTTTCCATTCTTCAGCTCTAAGAAAGCCTACTTTTCCCCTTCTCAGCTTTCCTTTCTCCTTTCACCAGCTCTGAGAAAGCCCCCTTTCTCCAGCTCTGAGAAGGCCTACATTTTCCCTTCTTCAGCTTTAAGAAAGCCTACTTTTCCCGTCTCAGCTCTGAGAAGTCCTCCTTTCTCCTTTCACCAGCTCCAAGAAAGCCCCTTTCTCCAGCTCTGAAAGCCTACATTTTCCCTTCTTCAGCTCTAAGAAAGCCTACTTTTTCCCTTCTCCAGCTCTGAGAAAGTCCTCCTTTCTCCTTTCACCAGCTCCAAGAAAGCCCCCATTTCTCTCAGCTCTGAGAAAGCCTACATTTTCCTTCTTCAGCTCTAAGAAAGCCTACTTTTCCCTTCTCCAGCTCTGAGAAAGTCCTCCTTTCTCCTTTCACCAGCTCCAAGAAAGCCCCCTTTCTCCAGCTCTGAGAAAGCCTCCTTTCTCCATCTCTGAAAAGAAATCCTACTTTCTCCCTTCTTCAGCTCTAAGAAAGCTTACTTTCTCCCTTCTCAGCTCTGAGAAAAGTCCTCCTTTCTCCTTTTTCACCAGCTCCAGCTCTGAGAAAGCCTCCTTTCTCCAGCTCAAAGAAAGCTGAGAAAGCCTACATTTTCCCTTCTTCAGCTTTAAGAAAGCCTACTTTTTCCCTTCTCAGCTCTGAGAAAGTCCTCCTTTCTCCTTTCACCAGCTCCAAGAAAGCCCCCTTTCTCCAGCGCTGAGAAAGCCTACATTTTCCCTTCTTCAGCTTTAAGAAAGCCTACTTTTTCCCTTCTCCAGCTCTGAGAAAGTCCTCCTTTCTCCTTTCACCAGCTCCAAGAAAGCCCCCTTTCTCCAGCGCTGAGAAAGCCTACATTTTCCATTCTTCAGCTCTAAGAAAGCCTACTTTTCCCCTTCTCCAGCTCTGAGAAAGTCCTCCTTTCTCCTTTCACCAGCTCCAAGAAAGCCCCCTTTCTCCAGCTCTGAGAAAGCCTACATTTTCCCTTCTTCAGCTCTAAGAAAGCCTTTCTTTTTTTCTCCTTCTTCAGCTCTGAAAAGTCCTCCTTTCTCCTTTCACCAGCTCCAAGAAAGCCCCCTTTCTCCAGCTCTGAGAAAGCCTACATTTTCCCTTCTTCAGCTCTAAGAAAGCCTACTTTTTCCCTTCTCCAGCTCTGAGAAAGTCCTCCTTTCTCCTTTCACCAGCTCCAAGAAAGCCCCCTTTCTCCAGCTCTGAGAAAGCCTACATTTTCCCTTCTTCAGCTCTAAGAAAGCCTACTTTTTCCCTTCTCCAGCTCTGAGAAAGTCCTCCTTTCTCCTTTCACCAGCTCCAAGAAAGCCCCCTTTCTCCAGCTCTGAGAAAGCCTACATTTTCCCTTCTTCAGCTCTAAGAAAGCCTACTTTTTCCCTTCTCCAGCTCTGAGAAAGTCCTCCTTTCTCCTTTCACCAGCTCCAAGAAAGCCCCCTTTCTCCAGCTCTGAGAAAGCCTACATTTTCCCTTCTTCAGCTCTAAGAAAGCCTACTTTTCCCCTTCTCCAGCTCTGAGAAAGTCCTCCTTTCTCCTTTCACCAGCTCCGAGAAAGCCCCCTTTCTCTAGCTCTGAGAAAGCCTACATTTTCCCTTCTTCAGCTCTAAGAAAGCCTACTTTTCCCCTTCTCCAGCTCTGAGAAAGTCCTCCTTTCTCCTTTCACAAGCTCCGAGAAAGCCCCCTTACTCCAGCTCTGGGAAATCCTACTTTTCCCCTTCTCCAGTTCTAAGAAAGCCTATTTTCCCTTCTCCAGCTCTGAGAAAGTCCTCTTCTCCTTTCTCCAGCTCTGAGAAGGCCTACATTTTCCATTCTTCAGCTCTAAGAAAGCCTACTTTTTCCCTTCTCCAGCTCTGAGAAAGTCTCCTTTCTCCCTTCACCAGCTCTGAGAAAGCCTGCTTTCCCCCTTTCTCCAGTTCCAAAAAAGCCTATTTTTCCCTTCTCCAGCTCTGAAAAAGTCCTGCTTTCTCCTTTTACCAGCTCCGAGAAAGCCCCCTTTCTCCAGCTCTGAGGCCTACATTTTCCCTTCTTCAGCTCTGAGGAGAAAGCCTACTTTCTCCCGTTTTAAGCTCCAAGGTCTACTTTCTCCAGTTTTGAGAAGACCTACTTTCTTCCTTCCCCATCTCTGAAAAGAAATCCTACTTTCTCCCTTCTTCAGCTCTAAGAAAGCTTACTTTCTCCCTTCTCCAGCTCTAAGAAAGCCTACTTTCTCCCTTCTCCAGCTCTAAGAAAGCCTACTTTTCCCCTTCTCCAGCTCTGAGAAGATCTCCTTTCTCCCTTCAACAGCTCTGAGAAGGCCCCCTTTCTCCAGCTCTGAGAAGGCCTACATTTTCCGTTCTTCAGCTCTGAGGAGAAAGCCTACTTTCTCTCTTTTTAGTTCCAAGAAGGTCTACTTTCTCCAGATTTGAGAAGGCTTACTTTTTTCCTTCTCCAGCTCCGAAAAGAAAGCCTACTTTCTCCCTTCTCCAGCTCTAAGAAAGCCTACCTTTTACTTTCTCCAGCTCTGAGAAGTCCTGCATTTTCCCTTCTTCAGCTCTGAGGAGAAAGCCTACTTTCTTTTTCAGCTCCAAGAAGGTCTACTGTCTCCAGATTTGAGAAGGCCTACTTTCTCCCGTCTCCAGCTCCGAAAAGAAAGCCTACTTTCTCCCTTCCCCATCTCTGAGAAAATGCCTTCCTCATTTCCCCTCATCACTTTTTCTATTTCAGTGACATCACAGGGCCACTTCACCTAGCAACAGCCCTTTTGGTACAAATGGACAAAAAACAATACATTACATTAAAAATAATATATTAAATAAATAAATAAATAAATACATTAAAATAATATATTAAATAAAAATAAATAAATAAATACATTAAAATAATATATTAAATTAAAAATAGATAAATACATTAAAATAATATATTAAATAACAAATAAAAAGACATTAAAATAATATATTAAATAACAAATAAAAATACATTAAAATAATATATTAAATAACAAAAAATACATTAAAATAATATATTAAATAAAAAATAAATAAATACATTAAACTAATATATTAAATAATAAATAAATAAATACATTAAAATAATATATTAAATAAAAAATAAAAAATACATTAAAATAATATATTAAATAAAAATAAATAAATACATTAAAATAATATATTAAATAAAAAATAAAAACATTAAAATAATATATTAAATTAAAAATAAATAAATTGGAAAAGAAAGGGGTCACCACCAAGGAGGCCTGCGCTCTTCATAGTCCCACGTCCTTACCGGTTTGGGACTTGATATTTCACCTTCTCGGCTGAATCTGTGAAGCTGCAAGGGAAACATAGTGTCAAGTACCCGGTACAATTGGCCTAAAGTGGGTCTCAGACTCATTTCCCGGGTAGGAAAAGAGATCTGCCCTTTTCATCCAAGCTTCCCAAACAGGCCCGGATTACCCATAAGGCCAACCTAGGCCATGGCCTAGGGGCGCAAGCCGATGGGGGGGGGTGCAGGTCACAGACCAGCTTTTCCCACCCTCCCTCGGCCTCGCCCATGGATGTCTATGAGAGCAGGCCCTGTCCTGAAGACTACACTTCCCATCATGCACCTCTCTCCGCTTGCGCCTCCCTCCCCGCAGGAGAAAGACTATGCTTCCCGACATGCCCCGCGGGGACTGCGGCGGGGCCGGGCCAATGGGAGGCGGTGAGGGTGGACCCAGGGTGTGTGGCCAGGCAGCGGAGAGAGAGAGAGAGAGAGCGGACTCGTGGGCATGGTGGAGGGCGCCGAGGAGGGTCCGCCCTTCCTGCTGGGCAGGCCGCGCTTCAAGCAGGTAAGCGCCAGGGCGCCGCGCAACAGGGACCGGGAAGGCCCTGTTGGAGATAGAGTCGCTCCCTCAGGGAGCCCGTGTCGCTTGCCTCAGGTGGCCCCGCCCCCTCGGCGCCATCCCGTCCCCTCATTGGTCCTGCCGGGTGTCACTCTCCCATTTGAATTCCTGCCTTTGGGAAAGCGCTTCTGTGATTGGCTCCCGCTTCCCTTGACTCCTCTTTGGGGGCAGTGTTTCTGTCTTAGCGTCCTGAGTTCGAGTCCTGCTTCGGGCAGAAAGCATGACTGTGGAACTCCCTGCCACTGGATTGGGATGTCATTTTTTAAAATGGGCCCGAGCACAGCAGGTGGGTCCGGGCCAGGCGCCCCGCGAGCCCCACGGATACACCTGTGCTGATTGGCGTGGGTTGTTGTTGATTCATTTGGATATTACTGATCAACTGAGATGTATTGGGCTACCTGAGGGAATTTGAGGTAAGTTGTATGATAGGATTTATTTTTAGTGTGGGTCTGAGTGATGTTGGGGGTGCGTTAGACGTTGGCTTAAAGGGGGAGTAATTCCAAAGTGTGGCCTAGGGCAGTGTTTTTTTGAGCCGTGGCACATTTTTTGCATTTACCAAATCCTGGGGCACACCACCAACCAAAATGACACAAAATGACACTCTTAACAGAGTAATACATATAGTTAATATGTTTTTAAATGTATTTATACACTCAGTGTGAAACCTGGGCCTGTTTCGATGAACACAACATAGATATCCTGGCAGGAATGGCAGAAAGACACACACAAAGGTCTTGCTCAGTTTATAGTTAACACACAATCAAAGAGCATCCTGAACTCTGGCAAGAATGGAATTGAACCAAACTTGGCATATTGAACTCTCATTACCAACTCTCATCCCCCTTCCCCTTCGCGCCCTTTCTTCCCTCGTTGGGAAACACTGGCCTAGGGCGCAAAAAGGTGTTAATCCGGGCCTGTTCCCAAAGCCACAAAGTGTGCCAGTTTCTTTACATCCAAGAGAAAGAAAACAAGACAATAAATGGTTGCAAAGACAACATCAGCCAGTAGGTGGCGATGTTGACCATCACAACATTTGGATTTTGACTTCCTCTGTGACTTTTGGGATTGCCATGGGTATCATGCCTTAGCTAAGGGAGTCTGGAAGCTCTTGGAGCGTCCACAAGTCCCAGTAAATCCCAATGAAGAGCGGAAAGCTGACCCTTTTCTTGTAGTAGATCCGCCACTTGTGGTACTCCTTCATCACCACCTCGATCCGGCGCTTCCAGTAGTTCCCCTCCAGCACAACGGCCTGGCAAGGGAGACAACGTTTGAGTCAACATCCCACTGGGTTTCTGCCCACTAAGCTGGCTCTTCGGGACTCCTGTTCGCCCACTAAGCCGGTTCTTAGGGGAGCCTATACACCAGTCCAGGTCTTAAGGGCTTCTATACTGTTGTAGTCGTAGCTCTTAAGGCTACTAGACCGTCTACTAGACCGACTCTTAGATGATTCTGTCCACTAAACCAACCCTGAGGGATTTCCCAACTGGTGTGCTGCGGCACACTAGTGTTCCAAGAGAGATCAGCTGGTATGCCACGAGAAAACCTCCCTCCCCTTCTACCCCCTCCTGCTGAGAGAGGTTTTCCCGCGGTACACCGGCTACGAACCAGGAGAATGGCGCCCCAAGGGCCCAGGCCCTGCCTGGGTGCTGAGTTTGTCTGGCTAGCGTCTTCCGGCGAGCCCGGCGGAAGACGCTAGCCAGCCAAACCCAGTTTCCCGCAGGGCCCAGGCCCTGCTTGGGAGCCGGGTTTGTCTGGCTAGCATCTTCCAGCGAGCCCGGCATAAGATGCTAGCTGGCCAAACCCGGTTTCCCACAGGACCCAGGACTGTGGGCTCACTTCCGGAGGAGGAGGCGGAGGGGGCGGGAACCTCGGGGAGCCTTTCTCCCGGTTCGTGGCTCTGCCGAACCCAGCGAAGCCGCGAACCAGGGGAACGGCTCCCCACAGGGCCCAGGCCTTGCCTGGGAGCCAAGTTTGTCCAGCTAGCATCTTCCGTCGAGCTCGGTGGAAGATGCTAGCTGGCCAAACCCGGTTTCCCGCAAGGCCCAGGCCCTGCTTGGGAGGCGGGTTTGTCCGGCTAGCATCTTCCTGTGAGCCCAGCGGAAGACGCTAGCCAGCCAAACCCAGTTTCCCGCAGGGCCCAGGCCCTGCTTGGGAGGCGAGTTTGTCCGGCAAGCGTCTTTCAGCGAGCCCGGCGGAAGATGATAGCCGGTCAAACCCAGTTTCCCGCAGGGTCCAGGCCCTGCTTGGGAGGCAGGTTTGTCCGGCTAGTGTTTTCCCGAGAGCCCGGCGGAAGAAGCTAGCCGGCCAAACCCGGTTTCCCGCAGGGCCCAGGCCCTGCTTGGGAGGTGAGTTTGTCCGGCTAGCGTTTTCTGGCGAGCCCGGCGGAAAACGCTAGCCAGCGAAACCTGGTTTCCCGCAGGGCCCAGGCCCTGCTTGGGAGGCTGGTTTGTCCAGCTAGCGTCTTCTGGCGAGCCCGGCGGAAGACGCTAGCCGGCCAAACCCGGTTTCCCGCAAGGTCCAGGCCCTGCTTGGGAGGCAGGTTTGTCCAGCTAGCATCTTCTGGTGAGCCCGGCGGAAGACGCTAGCCGGCCAAACCCGGTTTCCCGCAAGGTCCAGGCCCTGCTTGGGAGGCAGGTTTGTCCAGCTAGCATCTTCTGGTGAGCCCGGCGGAAGACGCTAGCCGGCCAAACCCGGTTTCCCGCAGGGCCCAGGCCCTGCTTGGGAGGTGAGTTTGTCCGGCTAGCGTCTTCCAGCGAGCCCGGCGGAAGACGCTAGCTGGCCAAACCCGGTTTCCCGCAAGGTCCAGGCCCTGCTGGGGAGGCAGGTGTGTCCAGCTAGCATCTTCTGGTGAGCCCGGCGGAAGACGCTAGCCGGCCAAACCCGGTTTCCGCAAGGTCCAGGCCCTGCTTGGGAGGCAGGTTTGTCCAGCTAGCATCTTCTGGTGAGCCCGGCGGAAGACGCTAGCCGGCCAAACCCGGTTTCCCGCAAGGTCCAGGCCCTGCTAGGGAGGCAGGTTTGTCCAGCTAGCATCTTCCGGAGAGCCCGGCGGAAGACGCTAGCCGGCCAAACCCGGTTTCCCGCAGGGCCCAGGCGCTGCTTGGGAGCCGGGTTTGTCCAGCTAGCGTCTTCTGGCGAGCCCGGTGGAAAATGCTAGCCGGCCAAACCCGGTTTCCTGCAGGGCCCAGGCGCTGCTTGGGAGCCGGATTTGTCCGGCTAGTGTCTTCTGGCGAGCCCGGCGGAAGACGCTAGCCGGCCAAACCCGGTTTCCCGCAGGGCCCAGGCCCTGCTTGGGAGGTGGGTTTGTCCGGCTAGCATCTTCCGGCGAGCTCGGCGGAAGACGCTAGCCAGCCAAACCCGGTTTCCCGCAGGGCCCAGGCCCTGCTTGGGAGGCGAGTTTGTCCGGCTAGCATCTTTCGGCAACCCTGGCGGAAGATGCTACCCGGCCAAACCCAGTTTCCCGCAAGGTCCAGGCCCTGCTTGGGAGGTGGGTTTGTCCGGCTAGTGTCTTCCCGTGAGCCCGGCGGAAGACGCTAGCCAGCCAAACCCGGTTTCTTGCAGGGCCCAGGCGAGTTTGGGAGGCGAGTTTGTCCGCCAAGCATCTTTCGGCGACCCCGGCGGAAGATGCTAGCCGGTCGAACCCGGTTTCCCGCAGGGCCCAGGCCTTCTTGGGAGGTGGGTTTGTCCAGCTAGTGTCTTCCTGTGAGCCCAGCGGAAGACGCTAGCCAGCCAAACCCGGTTTCCCGCAGGGCCCAGGCCCTGCTTGGGAGGCGAGTTTGTCCGCCAAGCATCTTTTGGCGACCCCGGCGGAAGATGCTAGCCGGTCGAACCCAGTTTCCCGCAGGGCCCAGGCCCTGCTTGGGAGGTGGGTTTGTCCAGCTAGTGTCTTCCTGTGAGCCCAGCGGAAGACGCTAGCCAGCCAAACCCGGTTTCCCGCAAGATCCAGGCCCTGCTTGGGAGGTGGGTTTGTCCGGCTAGTGTCTTCCCGTGAGCCCGGCGGAAGATGCTAGCCAGCCAAACCCGGTTTCCCGCAGGGCCCAGGCCCTGCTTGGGAGGCGAGTTTGTCCGCCAAGCGTCTTTCGGCGAGCCCGGCGGAAGACGCTAGCCGGCCAAACCTGGTTTCCCGCAAGGTCCAGGCCCTGCTTGGGAGCCAAGTTTGTCCGGCTAGCGTCTTCCGGCGAGCCCGGCGGAAGACGCTAGCCGGCCAAACCTGGTTTCCCGCAAGGTCCAGGCCCTGCTTGGGAGGTGGGTTTGTCTGGCTAGTGTCTTCCCGTGAGCCCGGTGGAAGACGCTAGCCAGCCAAACCCGGTTTCCCGCAGGGCCCAGGCCCTGCTTGGGAGATGAGTTTGTCTGGCTAGTGTTTTCCGGCGAGCCCGGCGGAAGACGCTAGCCAGCGAAACCTGGTTTCCCGCAGAGCCCAGGCCCTGCTTGGGAGACAGGTTTGTCCAGCTAGCGTCTTCTGGCGAGCCCGGCGGAAGATGCTAGCCAGCCAAACCCGGTTTCCCGCAGGGCCCAGGCCCAAACTTGGTTTCCCGCAGGGCCTGTTCTTTGCGGGGAGCTTTTCTCCCGGTTCGCGGCTCCGCCAGCTCTTAGGGCCTTCTGTAGGCTAAGATAAGAATTACAGGCGCTTCTGAACATTAAGGCAGGTTTTAGGGGATTCTGCAGGCTAAGCCAGGCCTTAAAGGCTTCTGTCGACTAAGCTGTCTCTTAGGAGCTTGTACAACCGAAGGCAGCACTTCTAGAGACGCTAAGCCCACTAAGCTAGGTTTTAGGGGACTCTGTAGGCTAAGCCAGGCCTGAAGGGAGGTCTTCTGTCCACTCAAGAAAGGCTCACTTCCGGCTTCCGGTGGGCGTCCGCTTCCGATCCGTCCAGCGGAGTGACAAAGCCGCACACTGGGCTCTTCCTGCGTTCCACATCTGCAACAGACAGAGACACGCATCAGGGCCCCGATGTCGTCTAGGATGATGGGCAACGCAGTACCACCAAACCCCCGTAAAATAAACAATATATCCCCAAAAATCTGGGATAGCTTTGATGAAATCCTGGCTTTTGCCTCTCTTTTTCCTCTCTCTCTAAAGGCCATTTGGAAATCCAGATTGCAACAGCTGAACTTTGGCAACCTCCTCCTGTTTGCGAAAGGGAACAAAGCAGGAAAGGAAGGGGGGGTCGGGGCAAGCACTCCCTTTGGCCAAGTTACAAAGTCCAGAAGTCAAATTTCAGTCTCACTGTGGATTCAGAAATCGCGATCGCAATCCTTTCGCCTTCTCTCCCTAAGGAAGCTGGGTCCCCGGGAAACTACACATCCCAGGGTCCCATAGCATGTGGTGTCTGCATGCGGAGGAATCCTGAGAGTCGTAGTTTGGCACCGCCTTTTGCCTTCTCTGCCTACAGAAGTCAGGGCCTTGGCAAACTATACATCCCAGGGTCCCACAGCATGGAGCGTCTGCATGCGAAAGAATCCCGAGAGTTGTAGTTTGGCACCGCCTTTTGCCTTCTCCGCCTACAGAAGTTGGGGCCTTGGCAAACTATACATCCCAGGGTCCCACAGCATGGAGCCTCTGCATGCGAAAGAATCCTGAGAGTTGTAGTTTGGCACCGCCTTTTGCCTTCTCTGCCTACAGAAGTCGGGGCCTCAGCAAACTATACATCCCAGGGTCCCACAGCATGGGGCGTCTACATGCGAAAGAATCCTGAGAGTTGTAGTTTGGC
This sequence comes from Anolis apletophallus, assembly GCA_030556195.1. Lineage (NCBI taxonomy): Eukaryota > Metazoa > Chordata > Lepidosauria > Squamata > Anolidae > Anolis > Anolis apletophallus. The sequence goes on from JARBWK010000020.1 coordinate 16,687,873, forward strand.
ACCGCCTGTTGCCTTCTCTGCCTACAGAAGTCGGGGTCTTGGTAAACTATACATCCCAGGCTTCCATAAGTATAATTGTGAGAGTTGTCGTTTGGCGTGATGTTTTGCCTTCTCTGCCCAAGGAAGCCGGGTCCTTGGCAAACTATACATCCCAGGATCCCAATGATTGTGGTGGGGAAGGAACAGGGTGCCATTGCGTCACCGACGGTACTCACATTGTATATACCAAGCTCTCCAGATGGCGTTGTTCAGGCGGATCTTGTCCCGGCAAAGCAGACGGAGGCCCTTGAAATTCTTCCATTTGGGGGACACCAATTGGCCACTGAAATGCAAACCAAGGGATAATATGATCAATGACTTTGTAAAGCATACAACTGCAGCGGTATCTGTCTCCTATCTATAGGAGCATGTATGTACATGTATGTACATTGCATATATGCATGTATGTACATTGCATGTATGTACATTGGTTCGTACCACAAAGGCTCTGATGTGGCCCGATGGATCCGGACCAAACCTGGCACAAACACCTCTCTTGCTCCAGGAAAGGAAAGGAAAGGAAAGGAAGAAAGAAGAGGTGAAGGAAGAGAGGAAAGGAAGGGAGGGAGGAAAGGGGAAGGGAGGAAAGAAATAGAAAGGGAAGGGAGAAAGGGAGGAGAGGAAGATAGGAATGAATGAAAGAGAAAGAAGGGAAGGGAAAGGAAAGGAAGAAAGAAGAGGTGAAGGAAGAGAGGAAAGGAAGGAGAAAGGAAGGAAGGCAGGGAAAGGAGGGAAGGGATGGAGGAAAGGGGAAGGAAGGAAGAGAAGGAAGGAAGAAATAGAAAGGAAAGGGAGAAAGATAAGAGATAGAGAGAAAGAAGGGAAGAGAAAGGAAGGGGGAAAGGAGTGAAGGGAGGAAGGGAAGAAACATAAAGATGAAGGAAAGAAGAGGAAAAAAGGAAGAAAGGAAGGAAGAGATGGAGGAAAGGGGAAGGAAGGAAAGGAAGGGAGGGACGAAAGAAAGAAAATGAGGGAGGGCGGGAAAGGAAGAGATGGAGGAAAGGGGAAGGAAGGAAAGAGAGGGAGGGAAGAAAGGGGAAGGGAGGAAAGAAATAGAAAGGGAAGGGAGAAAGGGAGGAGAGGGAGATAGGAATGAAAAAGAAAGAAGGGAAAGGAAAGGAAGAAAGAAGAGGTGAAGGAAGAAAGGAAAAAAGGAAGGCAGGGAAAGGAGGGGAGGGATGGAGGAAAGGGGAAGGAAGAAAGGGCAGGAAGGAAGAAATAAACAGAAAAAAAGGGAGATGAGAAAGATAGGAAAGAAAGAGAAAGAAGGGGAGAGAAAGGAAGGGGAAAAGGGGTGAAGGAAGGGAGGGAAGAAAGAAAAAGAAGAAGGGAGGAAGAGGAAAAAAGGAAGGAAGGAAAAGATGGAGGAAAGGGGAAAGAAGGAAGGAAGGAAATAAATAAATAGAAAGGGGAGGGGAGGAAGATAGAATGAAAGAGAAAGAATGGAAGGAAAAGGAATAAAGAAGAGGTGAAGGAAGAGAAGGAAGAAAGGAAAAAGGAAGGAAGGCAGGGAAAGGAAGGAGTGGATGGAGGAAAGGGGAAGGAATGAAAAGAAGGACAGGAAGGAAGGAGTAAATAAATAGGAAGGAAAGGGAGGAAGGGAAGAAAGGAAGATAGGAAAGAAAGAGAAAGAAGGGAAGAGAAAGGAAGGGAAAAAGGGGTGAAGGAAGGGAGGGAAGAAAGAAAAAGATGAAGAAAGGAAGAGGAAAAAGGAAGGAAGAGATGGAGGAAAAGGAAGGAAGGAAAGGGAGGGAGGGAAGAAATGAAAGGAGGAAGGAAGGGAAAGGAAGAGATGGAGGAAAGGGGAAGGAAGGAAGGAAGGAAAGAAGGAAGGAAGGAAGGGGAGGGAGGGAGGAAAGGGGAAAGAAGGAAAGGGAGGGAGAGAAGAATGAAATAGAAAGGAAAGGGAGATAGGGAGGAGAGGAAGATAGGAAAGGAAGAGAAAGAAAGGAAGGGGAAGAAAGGGAAGAAGGGATGAAGGGAAGAAAGAAAGAAGAAGAAGGGAGGAAGAGCAAGAAAGGTAGGAAGAAAGGAAGGAATGAAGAGATGGAAGAAAGGAAAAGAAGGAAAGAAAGAAAAGGAAGGAGGAAGGAGGTAGGAAGAGATGGAGAAAAGGGGAAGGAAGGAAAGAATGAAATAGAAAGGAAAGGGAAGAGCGGAAGATAGGAAAGAAAGAAGGGAAGGAAAGTGATGAAAGAAGGGGTGAAGGGGGGGAGGGAGGGAAGGAAGGAAGAAAGAAAGAAAAAGGGAAGAAGAAAGAAAGAGGCAAAGTATATGGTAGAAAGCAAGGGAAGAATGAAAGGAAGGATTGAAGAGATGGAGGAAAGGGAAAGGAAGGAAAGAAAGAAAAGGAAGGAGGAAGGAAGGGGAAGGAAGGTAGGAAGAGATGGAGGAAGGGGGAAGGAAGGAAAGGGAGGGAAGGATGAAATATAAAGGAAAGGGAGGAGAGGAAGATAGGAAAGAAAGAGAAAGGAAGGAAAGTGATGAAAGAAGGGATGAAGGAAGGGAGGGAAGAAAGAAAAAGAAGGGAAGAAGAAAGAAAGAAAGAGGCAAGGTATATGGTGGAAAACAAGGGAAGAATGGATGGAAGGAAGGAAGGAAGGAGAGAGGGAGAAGGGATATGAGGTAAAGGAAGGAAGGAAGGAAAGAGCCATAAAGAAAATATCAATCCAGGCAACACATTTCAGAGCAATGTTCCCCATTTTTGTGTTGTTTTCAGACCCAAACCAAAGGCGCTCTTTGACCCATCTCAAACCGAATGCGGCCTAAGCTAATGTTGACCCAAGAAGCCAGGAAATAATAAGGACTCTGCGCCGTCTTTCCTCGTCTCTGGTTGCCTCCGAGTTCCCCAATGTTTGCATTAGAGCCATTAGGCCCGGGCGCAGTTTCCCTCGGCTGCGTTTCCATCCTCTTCCGGATGGGAAAAACAAGCAAACACCATCTGGGGTGGAAAGAGCCTGAAAAACAAGATTGTGTGCGGAGGAAGAGGCTCTCTGCCCTTCCCGGCTCAGTTTTAATGGGAACAGAGATGTGTTGTGACCGAAAACCCGAAATTTGCATGCTAAGCAGGGTTGGTCCTGGTTGGGATTCGGAGGGGAGTCCGCCGACAAGCCTATTTCGGAGGAAGGAACCGGCAAGAATCACCTCCGGGGTCTTCCTTTGTCTAAGGCAGTGTTTCCCAACCTTTTTTGAGCCGCGGCACACTTTTTACATTTGCAAAATCCTGGGGCACACCACCAACCAAAATGACACAAAGTGACACTCTAACACAGTAATACGTATAGTTAATATGTTTTTAAATGTATTTATACACTCAGTGTGAAACCTGGGCCTGTTTCGATGAACACAACATAGATATCCTGGCAGGAATGGCAGAAAGACATAAACTTCCCACACAGAACTCCCACAACCAAGAGAAAATACTATAAGAGTTTGGTGGGCATTGACCTTGAGTTTTGGAGTTGTAGTTCACCTATATCCAGAGAGCATTGTGGACTCAAACAATGTTGGATCAGGACCCAACTTGGCACGAATACTCAATATGCCCAAATATGAACGCAGATGGAGTTCAGGGGAAATACACCTTGACATTTGGGAGTCGTAGTTGCTGGGATTTATAGTTCCCCTACAATCAAAGAGCATTCTGAACCCCACCAATGATAGAACTGGGCCAAACTTCCCACACAGAACCCCCAGGAGGCAAGAGGAGGTCTCTGCTTGGGGAAAGGGAGGTGGGCCTTCCCAAGGCATGGAGAGGGAGAGACCAAGTAGACAACGGGTGGGGAGGAAGGTGGTTGTAATTTTGTGCCTTTATCGAGGTATGTTTCTTAAGGTTTTTATACTTCAACACACTAGACTCTCCCCCCCCCCCTTTCCTGGAGGTTCCAATTTTCCACGGCACACCTGATGACCGCTCACGGCACACAAGTGTGCCCTGGCACACTGGTTGGGAAACACTGGTCTAAGGAAACTCTATTCAAATCCATACGTCAATAGGGAACACACATAGATACAGATGGTAATGGGAAACGAATGAGATGAACTTAAAATCTTAACTCTGACGTTTCCAAAGGCTTCAGGATCCCAAAGGCACCAGATCTTGGAAGCTGTGCAGGGACGGCCCTGGTTAGTCTTTGGACAGGATACCAGGTGCCGAAGGGGGGAGGGGTCTGGCAAAACCACCTTGAAACCCCATCGAAAGGCCGAACAGGGCATAAGGTTACAGCCTGTGTTGGACGGGGTTACACTCCCCCTGAAGACGCAGGTTCGCAGTTTGGGGGTGATCCTGGACTCATCGCTGAGCCTGGAACCCCAGGTTTCGGCGGTGACCAGGGGAGCATTCGCACAGCTAAAACTTGTGCGCCAACTGCGCCCGTACCTTGGGAAGTCAGACTTGGCCACGGTGGTCCACGCTCTGGTTACATCCCGTATAGATTACTGCAACGCCCTCTACGTGGGACTGCCTTTGAAGACTGCTCAGAAGCTTCACCTGGTCCAACGGACAGCAGCCAGGTTGATAACAGGAGCAGCACTCAGGGAGCGCACAACACCTCTGTTGCGCCAGCTCCACTGGCTACCAGTTTGTTACCAGGCACAATTCAAAGTGCTGCCTTTGGCCTTTAAAGCCCTTAACGCAGTGTTTCTCAACCAGGGGGTCGGGACCCCTGGAGGGGTCACGAGGGGGTGTCAGAGGGGTCGCCAAAGATCATCAGAAAACACAGCATTTTCTGTTGATCATGGGGTGTGTGTGGGGGAAGTTTAGCCCAATTCCATCACTGGTGGGGTTCGCAATGCTCTTTGACTGCAGGTGAACTATAAATCCCAGCAACTACAACTCCCAAATGTCAAGGTCTATTTCCCCCAAACTTCACCAGTGTTCACATTGGGGCATATCGAATATTTTTACCGATTTTGGCCCAGATTCGTCATTGTTTGTGTCTGGATGTAGGTGAACTACAACTCCCAAACTCAAGGTCAATGCCCACAAAACCCTTCCAGTATTTCCTCTTGTTAGTGGGAGTTCTGTGTTGCAAGTTTGACCCAATTCTATCATTGGCGGAGTTCAGAATGCTCTCCGATTGTAGGTCAGCTATAAATCCTAGCAACTACAACTCCCAAATGTCAAGTCTATTTTCCCCAAACTCCACCAGTGTTCACATTTGGGCACATTGATATTCATGCCAAGTTTAGTCCAGATCCATCATTGTTTTGAGTTGACAGTGCTCTCGGGATGTAGGTGAACTACAACTCCAAAACTTAAGGTCAATGCCCATCAAACCCTTCCAGTATTTTCTCTTGGTCATGGGAATTCTGTGTCCCAAGTTTGGTTCAATTCCTCCATTGGTGGGGTTCAGAATCCTCTTTGATTGTAGGTGCACTATAAATCCCGGCAACTACAACTCCCAAATGACAATCTCTCCCTCCAATCCCACCAGTATTCAAATTTGGGAATATGTGCCAAATTCGGTCCAGTGAATGAAAATACATCCTGCCTTTCAGATATTTACATTACGCTTCATAACAATAGCAAAATCACAGTTGTGAAGTAGCATTGAAATAATTATATGATTGGGGGTCACTACAACATGAGGAACTGTATTAAGGGGTCACAGCATTAGGAAGGTGCCTTAACGGTTCTGGTCCAACTTACATGTCCGAACGCATCTCTTCCTATGAACCTTCAAGATGCTTAAGATCATCCGGACAGACCCTGCTCTCGGTCCCGCCTGCTTCCCAGGCGCGATTGGTGGGGACGAGAGACAGGGCCTTTTCAGTGGTGGCTCCTCGGCTTTGGAACGCCCTTCCTAATGACATCAGATCGGCCCCCTCCCTCCTGACATTTCACAAGAAAGTCAAGACCTGGTTATTTGACCGGGCATTTGCAGATGTAGTACGATTGTCAAATTGAGACCTAAGGAACGACGACGATGCAATTGGAAGTCGATTTAATTAATGAGACGCTGATATTGTGTTTTTTTAATGTTGAATGCTAATTTGTATATGTTGGAATTGTATTGTATTGATAATTGTTGATATGTTTGTCTTGAGCAGTTGTACACCGCCTCGAGTCGCCTTCGGGCTGAGAGAGAGAGGCGGTCTAAAAGCAAAGTAAATAAGTAAATAAATAAATAACTCAAGTAAACAATACAAAATCCATATGGTTGCCATAAGATAGATAGGCTGCGACCTTTCATGGCTGGTCACTCTCTTTTAGCCTGGGTCACCTCTCAGGAAGGAAGGAAGGAAAAAGAGGAAGGGAGGGAGGTATGGAGGGAGAGAAGGTAAAGAAGGGACGAAGGAAGAGAGGAAGGAAGGAAGGAAGGAAGGAAGGAAGGAAGGAAGGAAGGAAGGAAGGAAGGAAAGAAAGAAAGAAAAAGAGGAAGGGAGGGATGTATGGAGGGAGAGAAGGTAAAGAAGGGACGAAGGAAGAGAGGAAGGAAGGAAGGTAAAGAAGGGACAAAGGAAAAGAAAGGAGGGAGAGATGTATGGAGAGAAGGAGGAATGGAAGGAAGGAAGGAAGGAAGGAAGGAAGGAAGGAAGGAAGGAAGGAAGGAAGAGGATATAGGGAGGGATGGAGGGAGGGGGAAGGAAGGATAGAAGGAAAGAAAGAAGGAAAAGAAAGGAGGGAGAGATGTATGGAGAGAAGGAAGGAAGGAAGGAAGGAAAAAGAGGAAGGGAGGGAGGTATGGAGGGAGAGAAGTAAAGAAGGAAGGAAGGAAGAGAGGAAGGAAGGTAAAGAAGGGAAGAAGGAAAAGAAGGGAGGGAGAGATGTATGGAGAGAAGAATGGAAGGAAGGAAGGAAGGAAGGAAAAGGATATAGGGAGGGAGGGGGAAGGAAGGATAGAAGGAAGGAAGGAAGGAAAAGAAGGGAGGGAGGGATGGAGAGAAGGAAGGATGGAAGGAAGGAAGGAAAAGAAGGAAGGAAAAAGAGGGAGGGAAGGATGGAAGGAAAGAAAGAAGGAAGGAAAAGAAGGGAGGGAGGGATGTATGGAAAGAGGGAACAAAGGAAGGAAGGAAGGAAGGAAGGAAGGGAAAGGATATAGGGAGGGAGGGAGGGAGGAAAGGAAGGATGGAAGGAAAGAAAGAAAGAAAGAAGGAAAGAAGGAAGGAAGGAAGGAAAAGGGGGAGGGAAGTAAGGATGGAAGGAAAGAAGGAAGGAAGGAAAGGGGGATGGATGGCGGGAGGGAGGGAAATGAAGGAAGGATGAAAGGAAAGAAAGAAAGAAAGCAGGAAAGAAGAAAGGAAGGAAGGAAAGAGGGAAGCAAAGGGAGAGAGGGAAAGGAAGGAAAAAGAGGAGTGAAGGAAGAGAAAGGAAGAGGGGAAAACAAAGAAGAAGAAGAGAAGGGGGAAAGTGAGAGGAAGGAGAGAGGAAAGGAAGGAAAAGAAAGAAGAAGGAAGGGAAGGAAGAAAAAGTGGAAGGAAGGAAAAGAAGGGAGGAAGCGGGGGGAAGAAGAAGAAAGGAAGAAGGGGAAATGAATGAAAGAAAAAGGGAGGGAGGGAAGGAGAAAGGACGGAGCTGGAAAAGAGCAGGAAATAACGAGGGAAGGGAAAGGAAAAAGGAAAGAAGGAGAAGGAAAAGTGAAGAGGAGAGAGGGAAGGAGGGAGGGAAAAGGAGGAAGAAAGGGAAGTGGAAGGAAGGAAGGAGGGAGGAGAGAAAGAAGACCTTATTATTTCTCCTTCCACAACAAAGCAGGAAGGGACAAGTTCAAAAGTCCTGGGGGCAAAAGTCGGCGTCTTATCAGGAAGGATTCCCGATAAGGATTTTTTAAATCATCAGCCTCATGGCTATTTCTGTTATTAAATGGCGGGTGGTGCTCATCTCCATTTCTAAGCCGAAGAGCCGGCGTTGTCCATAGACACCTCCATGGTTATGTGGCCAGCATGACCTCATGGAGCGCTGCTACCTTCCCGCCAAAGCAGTACCTATTGATCTACTCACATTTGCATGTTTTCGAACTGCTAGGCAGGCAGGAGCTGGGGCTGACAACAGGAGCTCACGCCACTCCCCGGATTCGAACCGCTAACCTTTCAGTCAGCAAGTTCAGCAGCTCCGCAGTTTAACCCACTAATAATAATGATGATGATGCCAACCCTTCAACAGCAGCCATGGACCTAGTGTCTACCATGGAGACACTGGGACTCTCACTCTGTAAGACCGGTCCCACGCACCAGGCTGGGCACACCCTGGACTTGATCTTCGCGGCCGGAATTCAAGCGATCCTAACCTCCGTAATAGAGGTTCCATGGTCGGATCACAGTGTCCTGGAAGCCCGGCTTGAAGTGGCCCCCCCCATCCGGTAAGGGTGCCGAACCCATTCTGGTTCGCCCAAAGAGACTTATGGAACCCATCAGGTTCCTGAATGCTCTGAGGGATTTGGAGCTCACCAGCGACTCAGTCGACAGGCAAGTGGAATGCTGGAATACCAGACGCTCTCTCATCCCCGCAGTAATCGCTCGCCTTGGTTTACCGAGGAGTTGCGAGAGATGAAACGGAGGAAGAGACAGCTAGAGGTCGTGTGGTGGGGCCTCCGCGACGGAGCATCGAGATCGGCTTATAAACAATTTAAAGACGTTTATGAGCGAGCTATCAAGGAAGCCAAAAAAGTCTATTATTCATCCTTGATAGAGTCGGCCAGTTCACGCCCAGCTCAACTTTTTAAAATAATTCGGTCACTGACAACAATTTCGACAGTCCCAAACGATAGGGGTTTGGCTCCCACAGCTGAGGCTTTCCAGAACTATTTTGCCGACAAGATCTCGACCCTTCGCCAGGACATCCCAGCCACGCTTGATACAGTAGGGGAACTCGAGACTCCGCCGCCACTCGGCGGGCCCACCTTCACCCGTTTCCAACTGCTATCGATAAGTTACTCGCTGCAGCTAGACCAACTACCTGCTCCCTCGATCCGTGCCCCTCCTGGCTTGTTAGATCTTGCCGGGAGGGGTTACGAGACCCCCTGGGAAAGATTATCAACAGCTCCCTTGAGCAAGGAGTGTTCCCAGGGGGGTTGAAAGAGGCAATGGTGAGACCGCTGCTGAAGAAGCCGAAGCCAGACCCTTCGGCTCCCTCCAATTACCGGCCGGTTTCCAACTTGCCTTTTTTAGGCAAGGTAATTGAGAGGGCAGCAGCGGATCAGCTGCAGCGGTTCTTAGAAGACACAGCTGGACTCGATCCCTTCCAGTCCGGCTTCCGTATTGGGCACGGGACGGAGACCGTGCTTGTCGCCATTACAGACCAACTTCGCCGCCAGCTGGACCAGGGCGGGTCAGCCCTGCTTGTCCTGTTAGATCTAACAGCAGCATTTGATACCGTAGATCATGCACTGTTGGCCCACCGTTTAGCCGTGACTGGGGTTAGGGGGACTGCCCTTAAATGGGTGGCGTCCTTCCTCCAGGATCGGGGACAACGGGTGGAGAGGGGGGAGGATGTCTCCGGGAGACTCCCATTAAGTTGTGGGGTCCTCCAAGGGGCTGGAGTGTTATCAGTACGCCGATGACACCCAGCTTCTGCTGAGAATGGACGGCAGGCCGGACACCGTACCCGATTGTTTCCATCAATGCCTCGAAGCCGTGACTGGTTGGCTGCGTGCCAGCCGGCTGAAGGTGAATCCGTCGAAGGCGGAGATCTTGTGGCCCGGTTGCCCTGGGCTGGATGAGTGCCGGTTGCCTACCCTGGATGGCGAGCGACTCAGCCCGTCATCCCTTGTTAAGAGCTTGGGTGTCCAATTGGACCCTTTGCTATCCATGGAGGCCCAGGTCTCCATGGTCAGCAAAACCTCGTTTTACCATCTGCGACAGGCTAGGCGACTGGCACCCTACCTGTCCAGGGACGACCTGGCCACGGTGATCCAAACGACGGTCATCTCGAGGCTGGACTACTGTAACGCCCTCTACGTAGGCCTTCCCTTGTCGACGATCCAGAAATTCAAGCTGGTGCAGAATGCCGCCGCTCGCTTGCTGGTGGGAGCACCAGTGAGGGAGCACATCACTCCCATCCTCCGGCAACTGCACTGGCTCCCTATCGAGTACCGGATTGCCTTCAAGGTGCTGGTTTTAACCTTTAAGGCCTTGCACGGTCTAGGGCCTGCGTACCTAAGGGACCGCCTTACCCCGTATATTCCCCTGAGGTCACTGCGCTCGGAAGAGCAGAATTTGTTAGTTGTACCATCACCCCGCTCCTGCCATCTGTCCAGCACAAGACAGCGGGCCTTCTCTGCCGCGGCTCCCGCGATTTGGAACTCACTGCCTAGCCACGTTCGGGTGATCCAAGAGCTTGTCCCTTTTCGAAGGGCCTGTACGACGGCCCTTTTTAGGCTGGCGTTTGGGTAAACCCGAGCGCGGACGTTGTGTCTCCATCTGTGCTGAGAAGTGTAATCTGCTGATGTTCTGTCATGTACTGTGATTTTATCTGATGTTTTATTGTATGTTTTATCGCATGTTTTATTGCTCATTGTGATCCGCCCCGAGCCTGCAGGGAGGAGCGGAATATAAAATTGAATAATAAATAAATAAATAAATAAATAAAAGACCTCTGGAGGGCCTCATCAGCTCTAGGATCCAATAATAATAATATCCATTATTATTATTATTATTATTATTATTATTATGCAGAGTCTGACCCATTGGGCTAGATGATCTCTGGAGGGCCCCATCGACTCTAGGATCCAATAATAATAATAACAACACCCTATATGATGAGGATTATTATTATTTTATTATTATGTATACTCTGAATCATTGGGCTAGATGACCTCTGGAGGGCCCCGTCAACTCCAATAATCATACACATTATTATTATTATTATTATTATGCAGAGTCTGACTTATTGGGTTAGATGACCTCTGGAGGGCCCCATCAAGTCTAGGATCCAATAATAATAATAATAATAATACCCTATACGATGATGATGAGGATTATTATTATTATTATTATGTATACTCTGAATCATTGGGCTAGATGACCTCTGGAGGGCCCCATCAAGTCTAGGATCCAATAATAATAATAATAATACCCGGCCTATATGATGATGAGGATTATTATTATTATTATGTATACTCTGAATCATTGGGCTAGATGACCTCTGGAGGGCCCCGTCAACTCCAATAATAATCATACCATTATTATTACTATTATTATCATCATCATTATTATTATGCAGAGTCTGACCCATTGGGCTAGATGACCTCTGGAAGGCCCCATCAACTCTAGGATCCAATAATAATAATAATAATACCCTATATGATGATGATTATTATTATTATTATGTATACTCTGAATCAATGGGCTAGATGAGCTCTGGAGGGCCCCGTCAACTCCAATAATAATCATGCCATTATTATTATTGTTATTGTTATTATTATGCAGAGTCTGCCTCATTGGGCTAGATGACCTCTGGAAGGCCCCATCAACTCTAGGATCCAATAATAATAATAATAATACCCTATATGATGATGATGATTATTATTATTATGTATACTCTGAATCAATGGGCTAGATGAGCTCTGGAGGGCCCTGTCAACACCAATAATAATCATGCCATTATTATTGTTATTGTTATTATTATTATTATGCAGAGTCTGCCTCATTGGGCTAGATGACCTCTGGAGGGCCCCATCAAGTCTAGGATCCAATAATAATAATACCCTATATGATGAGGATGATGATGATGATGATGATTATTATTATTATGTATACTCTGAATCAATGGGCTAGATGACCTCTGGAGAGCCCCGTCAACTCCAATAATAATCATACTCATTATTATTATTATCATTATTATTATTATGCAGAGTCTGACCCATTGGGCTAGATGACCTCTGGAGGGCCCCATCAACTTTAAGATCCAATAATAATAATACCTTATATTATTATTATGCTAGATGACCTCTGGAGGGCCCCATCAACTGTAGGATCCAATAATAATCATACCCTATATTATTATTATTATGCTAGATGACCTCTGGAGGGCCCCATCAACTCTAGGATCCAATAATAATCATACCCTATAATATTATTATTATGCTAGATGACCTCTGGAGGGCCCCATTAACTCTAGGATCCAATAATAATCATACCCTATATTATTATTATTATTATTATGCTAGATGACATCTGGAGCGCCCCATCAACTCTAGGATCCAATAATAATCATACCCTATAATATTATTATTATTATTATGCTAGAGGACTTCTGGAGGGCCCCATCAACTCTAGGATCCAATAATAATCATACCCTATATTATTATTATTATGCTAGATGACCTCTGGAGGGCCCCATCAACTCTAGGATCCAATAATAATCATACCCTATAATATTATTATTATTATGCTAGATGACATCTGGAGGGCCCCATTAACTCTAGGATCCAATAATAATCATACCCTATATTATTATTATTATTATTATTATGCTAGATGACATCTGGAGCGCCCCATCAACTCTAGGATCCAATAATAATCATACCCTATATTATTATTATTATTATTATGCTAGAGGACTTCTGGAGGGCCCCATCAACTCTAGGATCCAATAATAATCATACCCTATATTATTATTATTATGCTAGATGACCTCTGGAGGGCCCCATCAACTCTAGGATCCAATAATAATCATACCCTATATTATTATTATTATTATTATGCTAGATGACCTCTGGAGGGCCCTGTCAACTCTAAGATCCAATAACAACAACAATAATATCTATTATTATTATATTATGCAGAGTCTGAATCATTGTGCTAGATGACTTCTGGAGGGCCCCATCAACTCTAGGATCCAGTAATAATAATAATACCCTATATTATTATTATTATTATTATTATGCAGAGTCTGAATCATTGGACTAGTTGGCCTTTGGAGGGCCCTGTCAACTCTAAGATCCAATAATAATAATAATAATATCCTACATTATTACTATTAGTGCTATTATGATGATGATGGGGACTCACCTGTAGGCCAGGCTCATACACTCAAAGAGCCGTGTCAAGGTGGGGTCGATGCCGGGAGGGTCGGGGCCCCGGTGGTGGCCGTGCGGAGAGGACAGCATGAAGTGACCGCTGTGGATGACCTGGGAGCGGGCAGAGGCCCCGGCCTTGGGAAGGCTGCCGGGCAAAGCCGGACCATCTGAGTCGGAATCCGAGTCCAAGACCGGCTGCGGGGCCACCTGCGGGGCCAGGTAAGGCCCTGCTTGGACAGCCTCCATTCCAAACACAGGTGAGTCCAGGGAAGCGGAGTGCCAGGCATAGAGGCTTCTGATGACCTTCCCGAGCCAGCCTCCGAGGTCTCCGGCCTCCTTCTGCCACTCTACCCATTTGGCAGCTGCTTTTATAGCCCCAGTGGCCCCGCCTCTAAAGTGGGTGGGGTTTAGTGTGTGTGTGTGGGACGACGACGACAACAACAACACTGGCATGGAAGGCCTTCTGAACCAGTGCGCCACATGTTCTCAAATCTGGGACGAATGTTGCAATCTGTCTGCTTTGGAAAGCGGCGTCGCCTCTGAGCATCTTGACCTTTGGACTCTATACATCCCATGCGAGTTATAGTTCCCCAGGGTTTGGCCAACAAAGGACGCCCAAAGGTCCAATTAATGCTTGAACGCCAATCATCAGAGTTGGACTTTGTCAAGGCCTTTCGCCTTCTCTGCCTAAGGAAGCTCGGTCCCCAGGAAACTACACATCCCAGGGCTCCATAGCATGTGGTGTCTGCATACGGAGGAAGCCTGAGAGTTGTAGTTTGGCACGGCATTTCGCCTTGCCTGGCTAAAGAACCTGGGGTCTTGGCAAGCTACACATCCCAGGGCTCTATAGCATGTGGTGTCTGCATACGGAGGAAGCCTGAGAGTTGTAGTTTGGCATGGCATTTCGCCTCGCCTGGTTTAATGACCTGGGTTCTTGGTAAACTACACATCCCAGGATCCCACCGCATGTGGTGTGTGCATGCCGCAGAATCCTGAGAGTTGTAGTTTGGCACCGCCTTTTGCCTTCTCTGCCTACAGAAATTGGGGCCTTGGTAAACTATGCATCCCAGGGTTCCACAGTATGAGATGCCTGCATGCTGTTGATCCTGAGAGTTGTAGTTTGGCACCGCCTTTTGCTTTCTCTGCCTACAAAAGTTGGGGCCTTGGCAAACTATACATCCCAGGGCCCCATAGCATGGAGCCATGGAAGTTAAAATGGAGCCTGCAAGCGGCACAATCGTGAGAGTTGTAGTTTGGCATGGTGTTTTGCCTTCTCTGCCTACAGAAGTTGGGGCCTTGGTAAACTATGCATCCCAGGGTCCCACAGCATGGGATGTCTGCATGATGTCGATCCTGAGAGTAGTAGTTTGGCACCGCCTTTTGCCTTCTCTGCCTACAGAAGTCGGGACCTTGGAAAACTATACATCTCAGGATCCCATAAGCATAATTGTGAGAGTTGTCGTTTGGCAAGGCCTTTTCACCTTCGCTGCCTATGAAAGCCGGGCCCCAGACAAACTATACATCCCAGGGCCCCATAGTATGGAGCTGTGGAAGTTAAAATGGAGCCTGCAAGTGGCACAATCGTGAGAGTTGTAGTTTGGCGTGGCGTTTTGACTTCTCTGCCCAAGGAAGCCGGGTCCTTGGCAAACTATACATCTCAGGGTCCCAAAGCATGTGATGCTTGCATGCCGTGCAACCACGAGAGCTGTAGTTTGGTATGGCCTTTTGCCTTCCCCACCTAAGGAAGAGGAGTATTTGGAAAACTATACATCCCAGGATCCTGTGCCGCCGAGCCGTGAATTACTTCTTCACTTGCATGGGTTGCATGGCACGCATTCAAAGCGCTGGCCAAACAGGCTTTTGTTTGCCTTGGCCGAAAGCCGCGAGTGCGAGAGAGCGAGAGAGCAAATACAGATTCGGGGCAAGAGGACACCATAAGTAGGATGATGATAAAGCAACCACTGGGCAGCGTAGAATGGTGCGGCGGGCCTTGTTCTTTCCTTTCCTTGGACTCTTTCAGGGTGTTTCCTATACTTAGTATATTTCCCCGTTTTCTTTACAAAACTAAGAAGGAAGAGAAGAAAGGGAGAAATAAAAGAAAGAAAGGTAAGCAGGAAAATAGAGCGAAGGAAGAGAAGAGAAAGAAATGGAAGAGAAGAAAGAGAGAAATAAAGGGAAAGAAGAGAAGAAAGGGAGAAAGAAAGGGAAGCAGGAAAAAGAGAGGGAAGGAAGAAAAGCACGAAATTAGAGCGAAGGAATAGAAAAGAGAGAAATAAAGGTAAACAGGAGAGAGCAAAGAAAGAGAAGAAAGAAAAAGGAAGGAAAAGAAGAGAAGAGAAAAAAGAAGAAAGGGATGGAATGAAAGAAAGAAGGGTAAGCAGGAAAATAGAGTGAAGGAAGAGAAGAAAGAAAGAAAAGCAGGAAAATAGAGCAAAGGAAGAGAAGAAAGAAAGAAAGAAAAGCAGGCAAATAGAGCAAAGGAAGAAGAAAGAAAGAAATGTAAACAGGAGAGAGGAAAGGAAGAGAAGAAAGGAAAAGGAAGGAAAAGAGAAAAAAGAGGAAAGGGATGGAACAAAAGAAAGAAAGAAGGGTAAGCAGGAAAATAGAGCGAAGGAAGAGAAGAAAGAAAGAAAGAAAAGCAGGAAAATAGAGCAAAGGAAGAAGAAAGAAAGAAATGTAAACAGGAGAGAGGAAAGAAAGAGAAGAAAGAAAAAGGAAGGAAAAGAGGAAAAAAGAAGAAAGGGATGGAACAAAAGAAAGAAAGAAGGGTAAGCAGGAAAATAGAGCGAAGGAAGAGAAGAAAGAAAGAAAAGCAGGAAAATAGAACAAAGGAAGAGAAGAAAGAAAGAAAAGCAGGAAAATAGCAAAGAAAGAGAGAAATAAAGGGAAATAAAGCAATGGAATAGAAAAGAGAGAAATAAACAGGAATGAGAGGAAAGGAAGAGAAGAAAGAGAGAAAGGAATGAAAGGAAGAGAAGAAGGAAGAAAGAGAAAGAAGAGAAGAAAGAGAGAAAGAAAGGGAAGTGAACAAAGGGAGAAAGAAAGGGAGGAAAGATATAGAGAGCAAAGGGGAGCAGAAAAAGAGAATGAAAGATGGGTAGGAAAAAGAGGGAAAGAAGAGA
Source organism: Anolis apletophallus (assembly GCA_030556195.1). Lineage (NCBI taxonomy): Eukaryota > Metazoa > Chordata > Lepidosauria > Squamata > Anolidae > Anolis > Anolis apletophallus. The sequence goes on from JARBWK010000020.1 coordinate 16,703,990, forward strand.
AAAAAGGTAGTAGAAAGAGAGGGAAGGAAGAATAGAAAGGGGTAAAGAAAGGGAGGGAGGAAACAGAGAGGGAACAAAGGGAAGAATAAGTCTTAGGATTGTTTTAGGGCCGCCCAAAGTTTGAAACAACTTGAAAACACAACAACAACAACAACAACAACAACAACAAACTATAGTCTGGCCACCAAACAGTCTGAGCGGCCTTGTTCTACAGTAGAGAAGCACCTTTCACTTTGGACAAGCTTTCCATGGATCTGAATGGATTCAATCCGAAGACCGGCCCAAACCCGGCACGGACCTGTTGCCCCGCTGACCTGGAAGCCGTTGCCGACGGGGCAAATTGTCCCTACGGAAGCCCAAGGCGCATCAAGCATAGTTCTTCCACCGCCAAATGATCAAAGGGAGTATTTGTGCCAAAGATGTGGCAGCGGAGGAGTGTGCCACAAAGCCGGGGATGAGTCAAGGGCGAAAAGAGAAATATAGATCTGTGGACCCATCTGCGCTCCTCGGCGCTCGGCCTGGAAAGGAAGAACAGATGGCACAAGAAAGAAAAGGCACAAAGGGAGCAGGAGAAGGTTGGGCCTTCCTCACAATGGAGGTGTCACGGATACATAAAACCTAAGCTGCTTTGTATCCGCTTTGGGTTGTAGTCCGAAGTTTCCGAAGTTTCCAAAGAACGCCTCAATGTCGTCGTCCCCCCCAAACTCTTTGGGCATCATTACTTTCAGGCCGAAAGCCTGGAGCAGAGTCACCACTTGTTTATAAGAGGCTACTGCCTGAACGGGCCGACGTATCCGCTTTGGATTTTAGTCCGAACTCGAGCTTCTCAGATTGTCCTTGCCAAGTTAGAACTCAAAGCCAATGTATTGTCATGAAACAGAGGCCAGATTGGAATCAAATTTCTGACACACACAGACCCAATATGGCCAATAGACAATACTGGAGGGGATCTTAGAGGCTGGGAGTTATAGTTCACCTGTATCCAGAGAGTATTGTGCACCCAACCAAAGAGGGATCTGGACCAAATTGGGCACACAGACTGAATATGGCTAACTTAAATGCTGGTGGATAAACAGCATTACAAAAATCCCTAAGCTAGGTACTTATGCTATAGTGTACATACATATATAATTATTATATTATATATATTATATATAATTATTATTCTATTATTACACAATATAAATATATTATTTATATATAGATAGGTAGATAGATAGGTATAATAATATAGTACAATATATTATTATTACACAATATATATATATTATTTATAGATAGATAGATATGATAATATAGTACAATAGATTATTATTACAATAGATTATTATAACACAATATATATATTATTTATAGATAGATAGATATATAGGTATAACAATATAGTACAATAATATAATAATTAATATAATATAATTATAATATTATAATAATAATAATATAAAATTTAATAATATAATAATAATATAGTATAATAATATATTAAATAATAATATAGAAATAATAATACAAAAATACTATAATATATTATTATTACATAATATATAATTATATTATATAATAATGATATAAAATATAATAATATAATAATAATATAGTATAATAATATAGAAATAATAATATAGAAATAATAATATACTACAATATATTATTATTACCATATATTATTATATTACACAATATATATTATTTATAGATAGATAGATATAATAATATAGTACAATATATTATTATTACACAATATATATATATATTATTTATAGATAAGATAGATAGATATAATAATATAGTACAATAATATAATAATTAATATAATATAATAATCATATAATAATATAATATAATAATATAATATAGTAATAATAATATAGTACAATATATTATTATTACCATATATTATTATTACACAATATATATATATATATATATAATTTATAGATAGGTATAATAATATAGTACAATAATATAATAATTAATATAATATAATAATAATATAATATAATAATATTATAATGATATAATAATGATATAAAATATAATAATAATATAATATAATAATATAGTAATAATAATATAGTACAATATATTATTATTATTACAATATATTATTATTATTACACAATATATATTTGTATATATAGATAGGTATAATAATATAGTACAATAATATAATAATTAATATAATAATAAAATATAATAATAATATAAAATATTATATTATAATATAATATAGTAATAATATAGTACAATATATTATTACACTATATATATATTATTTATAGATAGATAGGTATAATAATATAGTACAATAGATTATTATTACAATATATCATTATTACACAATATATTATTATAATACATTATAATACAATATAATAATGTGTAACATTAAAAATATATATAAATATACACTATGAGTATTATATAATACTTTGTTGGACTATACTAGAATGCCAAGCATGTCTTTCTGGGTCCAATGCAGCCAGGTTGGCCATCCCCTCTGAGCATGCACAGAGTGCCAGCCAAGGCGTTGGCTGGGGCCCCTCCCTGGGCTAGGGCAGTTCCCGCGCATGCGCACAGCCGCCTCGCCTTTTCCCCTCGCCATGAAGGATCGGACCCAGGAGCTGCGGGTGGTGAGCGCGCGCTTGCCTTCCTTTGGAACGCTCGCCTGGCCAGGCAGGCTCGCGGATAGAGGGGGGAGGGGGGCATCCCCGGGGAAAGGAGACCCCCCCCCACACACACACACACTCCCCACTTCCCCTCTTGAGAAGCAGGAGTTGCAACAGGAGGAGGAGTTGCAAAGGGGAGGAAAGGGTTAACTATATATCCTTTTAGGGATATTATATAGCATGCAAAGATATTATTATTATTATTATTCACCATCATCATCATCATTTATATTGATTGTGCCAGGACTTACTTCCAGGGTCTGGGGACCTTCCCCATATTTTTGAGTATTATTATTATTATTGGTATTATTTTGCTAAGACTTTCAAAGTCTAGGGACCCTCCTGTTGTTGTTGTGTTTATTATGCTAGGACTTTCACCATCTGGGCACCCTATTATGTTTATTATTATGTTTATTATTATGTTTATTATTGCATATTATTATGTTTATTATTGTTTATTATTATGTTTATTATTGTTTATTATTATGTTTATTATTGTTTATTATTATGTTTATTATGCTAGGACTTTCAGGGTCCCAATTTATTATCATGTATTATTATTATTAGTATTGGTATTAGCATTATGTTTGGGATGTTTATTACGCTAGGACTTTCAGCATCTGGAACCCTCACATTATTATTATTATGCTTATTATGTTTATTATGCTTAGACTTTCGCAGTCTGGGCACTCTCCCAATTTTTTAAATAATAATAATAATAATGTTTGGGATGTTTATTAAGCTAGGACTTTCAGCACCCTCACATATTATTATTATTATTATTGTTATTATTATTATCATGCTACGACTTTCGCAGTCTGGGCACTCTCCCAATTTTTTAAATAATAATAATAATAATGTTTGGGATGTTTATTAAGCTAGGACTTTCAGCACCCTCACATATTATTATTATTGTTATTATTATGCTACGACTTTCGCAGTCTGTGCACTCTCCCAATTTTTTAAAAATAATAATTAATAATAATGTTTGGGATGTTTATTAAGCTAGGACTTTCAGCGCCTGAGCAGCCTCACATATTATTATTATTATGCTTATTATTATGTTTATTACGCTACGACTTTCACAATCTGGGCACCCTCCCAATTTTTATAATTATATATTATTATTATTATGTTTGGGATGTTTATGAAGCTAGGACTTGCAGCGTCTGAGCACCCTCCCATTTATTATTATTTTTATTATGTTTATTAAGCTTCGACTTTCGCAGTCTGGGCACTCTCCCAAATTTTAAAAATTATTATTATTATTCTGTTTGGGATGTTTATTTACTTTCAGTGTCTGAGCACCCTCACATTTTATTACTATTGTTGTTATTATTATACTTATTATGTTTATTAAGCTAGGACTTTCAGCATCTGAGCACCCTCCCATTTTATTGTTGTTATTATTATTATTATGCTTATAGTTATATTTATTATGCTAGGAATTTTGCAGTCTGGGCACCCTCCCAATTTTTAAAATTATTATTATTATTATTATGCTTATAGTTATGTTTATTATGCTTCGACTTTCACAGTCTGGGCACCCTTCCAATTTTTAAAATTATTATTATTATGATGCTTATAATTATGTTTATTATGCTAGCAATTTGGCAGTCTGGGCACCCTCCCATTTTTAAAAATGATTATTATTATGTTTATGTTTACTGTGCTAGGACTTTCAGCATCTTGACACCCTTCCATTATTATTATTATTATTATTATTATTATGTTTCTTATGCTAGGACTTTCACGGTCTGGGCACCCTTCCATGATGATGATGCCTATTATGCTAGGACTTTCAGAGTCTGGGCACTCTCCCAATTATTATTATTATTATTGCTAGGACTTTTACCGTCTACTATTATTATAAGATGATGATGGTGATTATGGATACTGTATTGTTTGTTATGCTAGAACTTCCATGATCTGGGGATTCTCCCAATGTTGTTGTTGTAGTTATATATATATATATAAATAAATATATATATAATTATTAATTTATATAATAAATAAATATTATTTATTATTTATATATATATATATAATACATATTATTATGTTTATTATTATTATTAATTATATTATATATAATAAATTAATATTTATTATGTGTGTGTGTGTATGTGTGTGTGTATATATATATGTATATGTGTGTATATGTGTGTGTGTGTATGTATGTGTGTGTGTGTGTATATATATATATATATATATATATATATATAAAATTTTGTTTATTAAGCTAGGACTTTTGGGATCTGGGGACCTTCCCAGCTCTGTGGATACAAAGCATTGCTGTAACCCTGAAATCCATAGGCTTCATCACAGTGTTAATGTTTGGAATGGCAATGTCTCCTTCTCTTGAGGCTTTTTTTTTTTTACAGAGAGACTGGATCGCCATCTGTCGGGAATGCTTAGGTTGTGACTTTTTGCAGGGCTGAATGGGGTTGGGCTGGATGGCCTTCGGGGATCCCTCCCAGCTCTGTGATTCTATGGGAAAGGTTGCCTGACTGGAGTATAGATTATTATTAATAATAGATTATTAATATAGATTATTATTATTATTAATTAATGGTAATATTGCTATTAGGGCTCGGCTATGGATACAATGATAAAGCATTGAAAATAACAGATTATTATTAATAATAGATTATTAATATAGATTATTATTATTATTAATAGTAATATTGCTATTAGGGCTCGGCTATGGATACAATGATAAAGCATTTCTGTAACTCTTAAAAATAACAGATTATTATTAATAATAGATTATTAATATAGATTATAATAATAATTATTATTATTAATAGTAATATTGCTATTAGGGCTCGGCTATGGATACAATGATAAAGCATTTCTGTAACTCTGAAAAATAACTATTAATAATAGATTATTAATATAGATTATTAATATAGATTATAATTATTATTATTAATAATAATAGTAATATTGCTATTAGGGCTCGGCTATGGATACAATGATAAAGCATTGAAAATAACAGATTATTATTAATAATAGATTATAGATTATTATTATTAATAGTAATATTGCTATTAGGGCTCGGCTATGGATACAATGATAAAGCATTGAAAATAACAGATTATTATTAATAATAGATTATATATTATTATTATTAATAGTAATATTGCTATTAGGGCTCGGCTATGGATACAATGATAAAGCATTTCTGTAACTCTTAAAAATAACAGATTATTATTAATAATAGATTATTAATATAGATTATTAATATAGATTATAATAATAATAATTATTATTAATAGTAATATTGCTATTAGGGCTCGGCTATGGATACAATGATAAAGCATTTCTGTAACTCTGAAAAATAACTATTAATAATAGATTATTAATATAGATTATTAATATAGATTATAATTATTATTATTAATAATAATAGTAATATTGCTATTAGGGCTCGGCTATGGATACAGTGATAAAGCATTGCTGTAACTCTGAAAAATAACTTCTATTTTTATTATTACCCCAAGATAATAATATCCCAAGATAACAACAACAACAACAACATGTAGTGGGTTCAGTCATTGGGTTGGGAAGCAGTGGGTTAAACCACCATGAACACAAATGCAGGAGTCTGCAGAGCCTTAATGAAATTATTTCTGCCTGAGCCTCTGCAGGCTTCGTTCTGCGAATCAAGCCTTGCGCTGCAATCAATATGTTTTCAAGCATGTGTATTATTAATTTTAGACGATAACTCTGGTGGCTGTGGATGCTGGGAGTCGCCCTGCAGAAGCACCCCAACTTTTCCCCCCATGGGGGGAGCCCTTCGCAGCTTTCTAGGGGTTGTTGTGGCTGCAGCTCCCACTCTTGGCTATGCAAGCTCGCAAGGGTGATGGGAATTGTAGTCCCAGAGGCAGGAGCAGCTTGTGGATCCCACATCAAAGCCTTCAAGAAGCCAAAACAAGGGGAAGCGTAGGATTCAGCACCATGGACAGCGTGGAAACTTGCAGAAGGAGCTCCTATCTATCTCTACCTATCAATCATTCAATCTTTCCACCCATCCATCCATCCACCATTTTTCTCTTTCTATCCATCTACCTTCCTATCTCTTTATCTAGATATCATTCTATTTAACTATTGATCTATCATTCTATCTTTCCATCCATCCACCATTTTTCTTTCTATCCATCCAACTTTCTATCTCTATTTATCTACAGTATATATCATTCTAACTATTAATGTATAGTTCTATCTATCTATCTATCGATATATATATCTACCTAGTACCTACCTACCTATCATTATATGTTTATCATCTGTATTCATCTATCTTACTTTCCATCTATCTATCCATCCATCCAACCATCTATCTATCCATCCATCCTTCTTCCTTCCCATCTATCCATCCATCCATCCTTCTTCCTATCTATCTATCTATCCAACTATCCATCCATCCTTCTCCCTATCTATCTATCTGCCTATCTATCTATTTATCTATCCAACTATCTATCCATCCATTCTTCCTTCCATTCATTCTTCCTTCCCATCTATCTATCCATCCATCCTATTTTTCTATCTATCTATTTATCTATCTATCCATCCATCCTTCTTCCTTCCCATCTATCCATCCATCCATCCATCCTTCTTCCTATCTATCTATCTATCTATCCAACTATCCATCCATCCTTCTCCCTATCTATCTATCTATCTATCTATCTGCCTATCTATCTATTTATCTATCCAACTATCTATCCATCCATTCTTCCTTCCATTCATTCTTCCTTCCCATCTATCCATCCATCCATCCTTCTTCCTATCTATCTATCTATCTATCTATCCATCCATCCTTCTTCCTTCCCTATCCATCCATCCATCATCCATCCATCCATCCATCCTTCTATCTATCTATCTATCTATCCAACTATCCATCCATCCTTCTCCCTATCTATCTGCCTATCTATCTATTTATCTATCCAACTATCTATCCATCCATTCTTCCTTCCATTCATTCTTCCTTCCCATCTATCTATCCATCCATCCTATTTTTCTATCTATCTATCTATATCTATCTATCCATCCATCCTTCTTCCTTCCCATCTATCCATCCATCCATCCTTCTTCCTATCTATCTATCTATCTATCTATCCAACTATCCATCCATCCTTCTCCCTATCTATCTATCTATCCATCCATCTGCCTATCTATCTATCTATCTATCTGCCTATCTATCTATTTATCTATCCAACTATCTATCCATCCATTCTTCCTTCCATTCATTCTTCCTTCCCATCTATCTATCCATCCATCCTATTTTTCTATCTATCTATTTATCTATCTATCCATCCATCCTTCTTCCTTCCCATCTATCCATCCATCCATCCTTCTTCCTATCTATCTATCTATCCAACTATCCATCCATCCTTCTCCCTATCTATCTATCTATCTATCTATCTATCTATCTATCCATCCATCCACTATCTATCCATCCATTCTTCCTTCCATTCATTCTTCCTTCCCATCTATCTATCCATCCATCCTATTTTTCTATCTATCTATCTATCCATCCATCCATCCTTCTTCCTTCCCATCTATCTATCCATCCATCCTTCTTCCTATCTATCCAACCATCCATCCTTCCTTCTTCCTATCTATTTGAAATGACCTGACGGTTACTCAATGAACGTGACTGACTTCTTCCTATCTATCTATCCAACCTCCATCCATCCTCCTTCCTTACTTCCTTCCTATCTATCCATCCATCCTCATTCTTATCTATCTATCCGACCATCCATCCTCCTTCCTTCCTTCCTTCCTAGCTATCCATCCATCCATCCATCCTCATTCTTATCTATCTATCTATCCTCCATCCACCCATCCTTCTCTGTGTGTGTCTTTCTCTATTATTATATCTTTCTATCCATCTATCCATTATCTACTTTTCTTTCCATCTATCTATTAATCTATCCTTCTATCTATCCTTCTATCTAAATATCTACCTACCTATTATATGATTATATCATGTCTGTCTATCCATCTATCTTACTTCCTTCCTATCTATCCATCTATCTATCATCCATCCATCTCTCTGTTCTTATAACTTTCTAACCATCTATCAATTACCTTTCTTTCCACTTATCTATTTTCTGTCTATCTGTCTTTCTATCTGTCTGTCTATCTTTCTATCTATCTGTCTGGCTATCCATCCATCCATATACTGTATACCCGACTTCCGTGGCTTTTCGCTTCCCTTCCAACTCTGTGACTCTGTGATAGATCGATATAGATCTTGACACACACACACACACACACATATATATCTTCTTTGATGGAGTTGGACTGGATGGCCTTTGGGATGGCTTCCAACTCTATGATTCAATGATAGATGTAGATATTGATACACACACACATATACTGCTTCCATGTTGGACTGGATGGCCTTTGGGATCCCTTCCAACTCTATGATTTGATGATAGATAAATATAGATATATACAAACATTGAAACAGGAAGTTGGCCTGGATGTCCCTTCCAGCTGTAGGGTTCTATGCCTTCATTAACTCCGATGGGGCTTCCTGGCTGCCCTTCCTTGCACAAGAGGGGCATTTGGGGCTATGAAGTGGCCCTGGGGACCGGCCAGCGCCATGGCAACCGCTTGCCGATATCAAGGGGAGGGGTGGCCGCCTGGCAACCATCGATGCAATGAAGTCATCCCTCCTGGATGTTTTGGGATGAGCTCGGGAAGCAAGAGCTGCAATGCAGCCGCAGGGCACAGAAGTCTATTATCCTAGAGCTGGAGGAGGGTCTCCCAGCCAGCCCAACCCCCTTTGGCTGGGCATGAAGTCACAATCCGATCCCTCCCAACAGGTGGCCATCCAGCTTCGGCTTCAAAGCCTCCAACAAAGGAGGGAAAGGTAGAACTGAAAAGCAAGGTGTCTATGCTCAAAGCAAAATCCATACCACCCTGGGAAATTGGTACATTAATACTGCCTTATTAAAATCATAGATAAATAGATAGAAGAGAGGAATGGATGGACAGATGGACAGATAAGATAGCTAGATAGATAGCTAGCTAGCTAGATAAGATAGATGAGATATGGATGGATGGATGGCTGGATAGATAGCATAGATCAGAAATAGATGGATGGATAAATGGAAGAGATGGATGGATGGACAGATGGATGGACAGACAGACAGACAGAAGAGATAGATATAATAGATAGATATAGAAGAGATAGATGGATAGATACATGGATGGATGGATAGATATATAGACAGACAGATAGATGAGATGAATGGATAGATGGACCGATGGATGGACAGACAGACGAGATGGATAGATAGAATAGATAGATATAGAAGAGATAGATGGATGGATGGATGGACAGATATATAGACAGACAGATAGATGAGATGGATGGACTGATGGACAGACAGACAGACGAGAGGGATAGATAGAATAGATAGATATAGAAGAGATGGATGGATGGATACATGGATGGATGGATATATAGACAGACAGACAGATAGATGAGATGAATGGATGGATAGATGGACCAATGGACGGACAGACAAACGAGAGGGATAGATAGAATAGATAGATATAGAAGAGATAGATGGACAGATATATAGACGGACAGATAGATGAGATGAATGGATGAATAGATGGACCGATGGACGGACAGACAGACGAGAGGGATAGATAGATAGATTAGAAGAGATGGATAGATGGATGGATACATGGATGGACAGATATATAGACAGACAGATAGATGAGATGAATGGATGGATAGATGGACCAATGGACGGACAGACAGACGAGAGGGATAGATATAATAGATATAGAAGAGAGAGATGAATGGATACATGGATGGATGGATAGATAAATAGACAGATGAGATGAATGGATAGATAGATGGACCGATGGACGGACAGACAGACGAGATAGATAGCTAGAATAGATAGATATAGAAGAGATAGATGGACGGATGGATACATGGATACATGGATGGATATATAGACAGACAGATAGATGAGATGAATGGATAGATGGACCGATGGACGGACAGACAGACAGACAAGATAGATAGAAGAGATATAGATAGATAAATAGATAGATGGGTGGGTGGGTGGATCGACGGATGGACGGACAGACAGATAGATGGAAGAGATGGATGGATGAATGGAATGACGGACAGACAGACAGATAAGGGATAGATAGATAGACGAGATAGAAAGAATAGACAGATAGATGAGCTAGATTGATAGATAGAAAAGAGATAGATAGTTGGAAGAGATGGATGGATAGATAGATGGACAGCAGTTTGTCTCACTCAGTCACGTCTTTTTCCAGGTGAAAGAAGGCGATGAGGATGACGAAATTGCAGTTGGAGTGGATCGAGACCGCTTCATGGATGAGTTTTTCGAGCAGGTGAGGGGGGAAAAAAAGACCCTCCTATTACTGGAAATGGATGGGAGACCCAACCCTTTGGAATTGTTATGTATCGTGTCAGAAGCGAATTGATGGTACAGTTTTTCTCACCCGGTCTTAGCCACTGATTGAGGTGCTTGGTTTGAGCCTGCCACTTTTGGACTCTCGCTTGCTGAGAGGTGTTCCTGCATGTATCTCTGTAGATCTTAGAAAGACGTTTCTTGATTTAAGTGTAATGCCATACATCCCCCATTAAAATCAATGGTGTGAGTCTTGATCCAGCTCTCTAGCCTGTGAAGGTCAATTTGGGTCCTGTCTGCAGGTGGAAGAGATCCGGGGCTTCATCGAGAAGATTGCCGAAAACGTGGAAGACGTGAAGCGGAAGCACAGCGCCATCCTCGCCTCCCCGAACCCCGACGAAAGTGAGCAAAGTGGCCGTGCTTCTTTATTTTTATTTTATTATATCTTATTACATTAATTATTTTATTAATCCAACTTAGATGGATTAGGAATCAGCTGGTTTTCCCTGTAATAGGCAGTAAGAGCACAAAAAGCTTCGGGGAGCTTCTGTTCAGCCATTTCAAAGCTCTCAGATTGAGCAGTGATGGCACGATCGTCAGCATAAATAACACTTAGATGGATTAGGAATCAGCTGGTTTCCCCTGTAATAGCCAGTAAGAGCACCTAAAGCTTCGGGGAGCTTCTGCGTAACCATTTCAAAGCTCCCTGCTTGAGCGGTGATGGCACGATCGTCAGAATACATCAGGGCTGCCCAGGAAGTCGATCACGATTGACGAGTAGCTCGCGAGCCCATCTGAGGTAGATCGCAGCAGGATGGGGTGCTGTGCATGCGCACCCCGCTTGCGCGTATTTGCTGCCGTGCCCGCGCAGGACTTTCTTCCGCCTGCGCGGGGCTTCTTCCACCAATGAGGCTTTAGTGGGCGGGCCCTGGCGCTCGTCTCTTGACACGGTGTGGTGACGTGACCGCACATTGGTTGCTCCTGGGGGGGGGGAGCAAGGCGAAAGCGCGCGCAGGGATAGGATGCGAGGCTGCGGGAGGGAGGGAGTGAATGTGTGTGTGTGTGTGAGAGAGAGAGGAGGCCTCGCCAGAGGAGGATGGTCTCCGCGGTGGGGCTGCAGCTAATGAGCGCGCCCTTGACGACGGTGAGTGAAGCCTGCACGGGGCCCCGCTTCACACTCCGCCCTATCTCTCTCTCTCGTCTCGGCCCTTGGCGGCACTGGGGCACTGCCAGGCTTCACTCACCGGCGTCAAGGACGCGCTCGTCAGCTGCAACCCCAACGCGGGGGCCATCCTCCGACGAGGGCTTTTCTCTCACATACACACACTCAGTCCCTCCCTCCCTCCCGCAGCCTCGCATCCTATCCCTGCGCGCACGTTCGCCATGCTCCTGCCCCCCGCCCCAGGCCAACCAATGGGTGGTCACGTCACCACACTGTGTCAAGAGATGAGTACCAGGACCCGCACACAAAAGTCTCATTGGGCAAAGAAGCCCCGTGCAGACGGAAGGTGGCGGTGGAAGAGTGCATGCGCGCCAGGTAGATCTTTGCAACTTGGTTGTTATAAAGGTAGCTTGCATGCTGAAAAAGTGTGGGCACCCCTGGCATAGATGAAACTTAGATGGATTAGGAATCAGCTGGTTTTCCCTGTAATGGGCAGTAAGAGCACCTAAAGCTTCAGAGAGCATCTGCTCAACCATTTCCAAACTCCCTACTTGTGTGGTGATGGCACAATCGTCAGCATAGATTAAACTCTTTGTCCCCTTTGGCAGTGGCTAGTCGTTTGTGTGAACATTACATATTGATGGAGCAAGCACGCTCCCTGAGGCAGGCCGTTCTTTTGCTAGCGCCATCTGCTTCTTTGGCCCTGGAACTCAACAAAAGAGCTCCTGTTTGGTAGCAGATTTCCTATGAAGCGGGTGAGGTGGTCGTCCTTTGTGATATTATAATTTTTTTCTCAGGAGAAGGCAATGATTTGCAGTATCATAAGCTGCTATAAAGACAGTTATTATAATAACAACAACGGCGGCGGCGGCGTCTTGGATTGTGTGCCTGGGAGAATGAGGGTGGACTAGATCAGTGTTTCCCAACCAGTGTGCCGTGAGCGATCCTCAGGTGTGCCGTGGGAAATGGGAACCTCCAATCCCCTTTCTTCCCCCTCCTGCCAAACGCTTTTTCTTCTCCACTCGGGCTCCTTCTTCCCAGCCTCGCTCTGCTCGCTTTGCCTCGCTTTGCTCTGGGGCGAGTCTGCGCAGTAGCGCCCACACGGGTCACGTCTCCCTCCCTCCCCCCTTAACACACTCACGCTGCCCCCCTCGGATCAAAATGGCGGCAGAAGCGGCAGTGGAGAAGAAAAAGTAAGTGTTGGTCAGGAGGGGGAAGAAAGGGCGCGGAGGGGGAGGAAGACGTCTCTGTCGGAAGCTGGCATGGGCAAACTTAGACCTTCCGGGTGTTTTGGACTCCAACTCCCACCATTCCTAGCAGCCTCAGGCCCTGTTCCTTTTCCCCCTCAGCCACTTAAGCAGGAAAGGGCCTCAGGCTGTTAGGAATGGTGGGAGTCCAAAACACCCAGAGGGCCAAAGTTTTCCCATGCCTGTTTTAGGGACCTTAAAGTGGTGAGCCTCCTTCCAACATTGTGATTCTGGATAGAAAACAAACAACAACATAACATAACATTGTTTGAGTCCACAGTGCTCTCTGGGTGTAGGTGAACTACAACTTCCAAACTCAAGGTCAATTCCCAAGCAAACCCTTTCAGTACTTTCTGTTAGTAGCGAGAGTTCAATAGGCCAAGTTTGGTTCAATTCCATTGTTGCAAGAGTTCAGGATGCTCTTTGTGTGTTAACTATAAATCCCAGAAACTGTAACTCCCAAATGTCAAGGTCTATTTTCCCCAAACTCCATCTGTGTTCACATTTGGGCATATTGAGTATTCATGCCAAGTTTGGTCCTGATCCAACATTGTTTCAGTCCACAGTGCTCTCTGGATATAGGTGAACTAAAACTCCAAAACCCAAGGTCAATGCCCACCAATGCCCACCATTTTCTCTTTGTTATGGGAGTTCTGTGTGGGAAGTTTGTGTCTTTCTGCCATTCCCGCCAGGCTATCTAGGTTGTGTTCATCGAAACAGGCTCAGGTTTCACACTGAGTGTATAAATACATTTAAAAACATATTAACTATATGTATGACTGTGTTAGAGTGTCATTTTGTGTCATTTTGGTTGGTGGTGGGAAACACTGGACTAGATAGCCTTCGGGGGTCCCTTCCAATGCTCCGAGTCTATGATTCAAACCCTTCCCTTTCTCTTCTTCCTTCCAGAAACCAAAGAAGAGCTGGAGGAGTTGATGTCGGACATCAAGAAGACCGCCAACAAAGTCCGCTCCAAGCTAAAAAGTGAGTCTTTGCCCCCTTTGTGGCTCCTTCCTTGGGTCACAGCTTCCAAGTTGGAAGCTGTGACCCCGTATTGCTCCTTAGAGCTCCAAAGATGTCCCTAGAATCCCGTTTCCGGATCTAAAGGACTTGGTGCCGCCGAGAGCTCGCTTTGGGTTGGCCCTTCCCAACCCAAAGGCTGGCAAACAGGTGGAATAGGGATATTTTGATGCACGGCTGTGTCGTCGTCGTCGTCCTGTGTTCCAAGGAGATATTTTTAAGCCGGCCTGGAACGGATATTTGGCAGCGGAGAGATGGAGAGGACCATCTGTTTGTCACGTCCGCCCACCTGTTTCCCTCCTCGGTCTCCTACCAAACGGGGCCTCCTCTTTGGCTCCTTTGCAGGTATCGAGCAGAGCATCGAACACGAGGAAGGGCTGAACCGATCCTCGGCCGACTTGCGGATCAGGAAAACGCAGGTGAGAAGTGGCAAAGGCTCCCAAAGGTAGATCAGAGATATACACAGGCCGTCCCCAAGTTACAAACATCTGACTTACAACTGACCCCTAGTTTGTTTGTTTGTTTGTTTACTAGCTGTGCCTTGCCACGCGTTGCTGTGGCCTATAGTAAGAGGTAGATATCTGGACTATTATGAAAGAGAGGTGCCTACCTATTCCTTCCCCCCTCTTTTCTTCCCCTTTCTCTCCTTTCTTCCTTCTCTACCTTTCTTTTAATCCTTCTTTCACTCTTTGGTTTCATCCTTCCTCCTCTCTTTCCTTCCTTCCCTCCCCCTTTCCCCACTTCTTCCTTTGTCTCCTTTCTTCCCTCCCTGTTTTCTTCCTTCGTTCACTTTTTATTTCATTTCCTCCTTCCTTTCTTCTTTCCCTCTTTCCTGCCTTTCCTTTCTTTCCTTTCTACTTTCTCTTCTTCCTTCCTTCAGTACCTCTTTCTTTCTTTCCTTCCCTCCTTCCTGCCCTCCTTCTCTCTTTCCTTCCTCCCCCCTTTCCCTCATTCATTCCTTCCCCTCTTCCCTCCCTCCTTTCTTCTTTCCTTCCTTCTTTACCTCTTTCCTTTTTCTTTCTACTTTCTCTTCTTCCTTCCTTCGTTCCCTCGCTCCTTTTCTTTCCTTCCTCCCCTTTCCCTCTTTCATTCCTTCCCTTTTCCCTCCCTACTTTCTTCTCTCCTTCCTTCCTGTCTGTTCTCCTTCCTTCCTTCTTTACCTCTTTCCTTCCTTTCCTTTTCCTTTCTACTTTCTCTCCTTCCTTCCTTTTTTCTTTCCCTCGGTCCTTTTCTCTTTCCTTCCTCCCCCCCTTTCCCTCATTCATTCCTTCCCTTTTTTCCTCCCTCCTTTCTTCTCTCCTTCCTTCCTGTCTGTTCTCTTTCCTTCCTTCTTTAACTCTTTCTTGCCTTTCCTTTCTCGTTCCTTTCTACTTTCTCTTCTTCCTTCCTTCGGTACCTCTTTCTTTCTTTCCTTCCTTCCTTCTTTCCCTTGCTCGTTCTCTCTTTCCTTCCTCCCCCCTTTCCCTCATTCATTCCTTTCCTTTTTCGTTCCCTCCTTTCTTCTCTCCTTCCTTCCTGTCTGTTCTTCCTTCCTTCTTTGCTTCCTTCCTGCTTTTCCTTTCCTTTCTACTTCCCTTGCCAAAGGGAAAGAAGGAAGGAACACTCGCTAGTGGGAAGGAGGGAGGAGTGCGGCGAGTGAGAGGGGGCGTGGCCAGAGCGGGACAACAGAGGATCTGTATTTTGTTAATTTAATGAATTTTGAGGGGTTCTTTGGGGGGATTTTTATTGTTGGTCACACCTTGCGTTGTGAGACGTTTTGCTGCCAAATTTGGTGGGTATTGGCCCCGTAGTGTTTTTTGTTTTGTTTTTAAGGTACTCACAACGACAACAGCATATATATATATATATATATATATATATATATAGATTGTATCAGTTGCAAACGTGGCATGATGCTCAATGTCCTTTGACCATTTCTGCTCAGCCATTTCAAAGCTCCCTGCTTGAGCGATGATGGCACAATCGTCAGCATAGATAGTTTCCTCAAAGCTCGAGATGCTTATCTGTTCTTAAGATGGAACACAAACGTCTGCATTTTAGATGGACTCCTGGTTAAGAACGGGGCTGAGACAACAGGGGTAAAAGGGTCTCTCCTTGTTTCCACAACCAGCCAAATTTCCCAAAATCTCAGAGAGTGTGATCCAATACAACAGCCAGCACAGTGATCTTGTTTGCTATGTACTAATCTTGTGTTTCTAATAATAATAATAATAATAATAATAATAATAATAGGCCCCCTGTGACCACTCTGGCTGCCAAAACATTGCCTCTGTCACCAGCAGAACTGGATCGGAGTCCCCAAATTGGGTGCCAAGGGTTGACTTGAAGCATAAACACCACTCTTCCTGTCTCCTTTTCCCTCCCAACAACTGAGCAGATGGACACAAAGCAACTGGGGAAATTATAGACACGCAACAGCTCGTTCCTTAATCGAGTGCGAAAAGCTCAGGCGCATGTGCCAAATGCAACAAAAGGAGGGCGGGAGAGGGAACGGTGGCACTTCCAAAGCCTCGGATCGGGATCATCCCAAAAAGGGGCCTATTCGTGGTCCAAGCTTTCAAAGCCCCCAAGAACGAGCAACCATGGCACGTAGCGGTTCCCATAAGTCAGTGTTTCCCAACCTTTTTTGAGCCGTGGCACACTTTTTACATTGACAAAATCCTGGGGCACGCCACCAACCAAAATGACACAAAATGACACCCGAACACAGTAATACATATAGTTAATACGTTTTTTAATGGATTTATACACTCAGTGTGAAACCTGGGCCTGTTTCGATGAACACAACATGGATGAACCAATATAGATAATTTGAGCATTGGAGTTATGGGTGCATCTACACCAGGCATAGGGCAAACTTGGGCCCTCCAGGTGCTTTGGACTCCAACTCCCACCACTCCTAACAGCCTCGGGCCCTTTCCTTTTACCCCTCAGCCGCTTAAGCGGCTGAGGGGGGAAAGGAAGGGGCCTGAGGCTGTTAGGAGTGGTGGGAGTTGATGTCCAAAACATTTTGAGGGCCCAACTTGGCCCAGACCTGGTCTAGATTGATCCATGCACACACAGGAGACTTTTGAACCTCTTTGTGTCGTGACTCTCCTTCACCAACAGTCCTGCCCTCCTCGGGAAACAAGGGAGAAGGAGAGGAGGCCTCAGTCCAAAGGAATGGGCTCCTTCCAATCCTCACCTGCTCTCCGTCCCGGGTTCCGTCGTCGCCGGGTCGTGAGCGGGGGGGAGGAGGAGGCAGGCTGCGTCCCCTTCGGCGGCGGCAGGGCCCTCGCATGCTGGCTCGGGCAGCCCGTCCAGCTCCACGCTCCGCTCTTTGCGCAGCTGCTTCCGCCGCCAGTCCGAGGCGCACGGCTCCCTGGCCAGCACAACTTCTCCGCCGGGGCCAGGGAAGAGAGGCTTTTCCGCAGCACACCAGGTGATCGCTCACGGAACACTAGTGTGCTGCGGAACAGCGGTTGGGAAACACTGCCATAAGTGACCTCAAACCCTGCTTTTCCCACCAGCATTCAACTCTGTCCCGGAAATTCGTGGAGGTGATGTCGGAGTACAATGCCACCCAGTCCGACTACCGGGAGCGCTGTAAGGGACGCATCCAGAGGCAACTAGAAATAAGTGAGTTTGCTTCTATGTGCCTTCTCCAGAGCGGCTGCCCTCTTGGGAGTCTCCTTGTCTGGATGGCTCTCTGTTG
This sequence comes from Anolis apletophallus, assembly GCA_030556195.1. Lineage (NCBI taxonomy): Eukaryota > Metazoa > Chordata > Lepidosauria > Squamata > Anolidae > Anolis > Anolis apletophallus. The sequence goes on from JARBWK010000020.1 coordinate 16,722,205, forward strand.
GGTGGACTCAGATTGTGTCCTTGTGCCTGGACTGGATGACCTTTGGGATTCTTTTCCAATTCTAGAGTAAGGGTTAGAGTTCGAAAGAGGGTTAGTGAGGGACAGAGTTAGGACTAGAGGTGGGGTAGTGTTCGGTTAGTGAGGGTTAGAGTTAGAGAGTTAGAATGGGGTTTAGTCAGGATAGAGTTGAGTTAGGGTTAGGATTAGAGCTAGGTTAGAGTGAGGGATGGGGTTAGAATGAGGGTTAGTGAGAGTTAAGAGTTACAGATAGGGATAGAACGTGGTTTAGTGACGATAGAGTTGGGTTAATGTTAGGATTAGGATGATGATTAGAGCTAGGTTAGAGTGAGGGATGGGGTTAGAAGGAGGGTTAGTGAGAGTTAAGAGTTACAGATAGGGTTAAACGTGGTTCAGTGACGATAGAGTTGGGTTAATGTTAGGATTAGGATGACGGTTAGAGCTAGGTTAGAGTGAAGATTGGGGTTAGAATGAGGGTTAGTGAGAGTTAGAGTTACAGGTAGGGTTGGAATGTGGTTGCAGCGGGGAAGAAAATGGTGTTGCCCCAAAGGGAGCTGGGGAGAACTCCTTGGAGAGAGAGAGAGAAAGAGAGAGAGAGAGAGAGAGAGAGAGAGAGAGAGAGAGAGAGAGGATGGGAGCAGGTGGGTGGGTGGGAGGGAGTGTGAAGGCCAGGCAGGACAGGGAAGGGGGCGGTGAGATGAGAATAGAAGGACTGTGTGGGCGCCTCGAAGACGAGCCAGATCCAAATGCATACGTGAGAGAGGGAGGCGGAAGCGGACGGGGAGGAAGGACGGCAGGCAGATGGAGGAAGAAGGGAGCGCACCCCCTTCTTCTCCGCGCCTCGTAGAGAATCCCATCGTTATGGACCCAAATATGGAGACCCGGAGTGCCTGCCATGGGACGGCTTGGGTAGAAATCACCATTTTAGGACCCATTAGGGACCAAGGGGCCAAGAGTCCTTTCTCAACCTCACTTCTGAACCATTGCTTTCTGGGTTTCCTTCACAGCCGGTCGGACCACTACCAGCGAGGAATTGGAAGATATGCTTGAGAGCGGGAACCCGGCCATTTTCTCCTCTGGGGTACCATGACTTGGATGGCCATCTGTCGGGAGGGATTAGATGGTGTCTTTCCCTGCCTAGCAAAAGGGGGGTGGACTGGATGGCCTTTGGGAGCCCCTTTCCAACTCTATGCCTGTCCCCTTCACACAAAGTTTGAAACCTGGAGTGGATTCATCGCCCCACTGGCATGGGACCCACCAGGCTGGGTGTCATCTACGCTATCGCCTCGGCCTCACATTGAGGGGAGGCGAGGGTCACTCTTTCTTCTCGCACCCTTCCCTTCTGGGCGCCTTTCTCCAGATCATCATGGACTCCAACATCACCAAGCAGGCGCTCAACGAGATCGAGACGCGGCACAGCGAGATCATCAAGCTGGAGAACAGCATCCGGGAGCTCCACGACATGTTCATGGACATGGCCATGCTGGTGGAGAGCCAGGTGAGAGCGGAGGCAAAGGTGGGAGAGGGTACGGGTTTGAGGTGGCGCTTCCCCATCCCCCCTAGGCACAGGCCGGGAGGAGGCACTTTGAGAAGGCCTAGTTTCTCCCTTCCCCAGCTCTAAGAAGGTCTATTTTCCACCTTCCCCAGTTTGGAGATGGCCCACTTTCTCCCTTCCCCAGCTCAGAAGCAGCCCACTTTCTCCCTACCCCAGCTTAGAAGCAGCCCACTTTCTCCCTACCCCAGTTCAGAGGCGGCCTTCGTTCTCCCTTCCCCAGCTCAGAGACGGCTTTCATTCTCCCTTCCCCAGCTCAGAGACAGCCTTCGTTCTCCCTTCACCAGCTCAGAGGCGGCTTTTCTCCCTTCCCCAGCTCAAAGGCCTACTTTCTCCCTTCCCCAGCTCAGAAGCAGCCCACTTTCTCCCTTCCCCAGCTCAGAGACGGCCTTCGTTCTCCCTTTCCCAGCTCACAGACAGCCTTTCTCCCTTTCCCAGCTCAAAGGCCCACTTTCTCCCTTCCCCAGCTCAGAGACGGCCTTCATTCTCCCTTCCCCAGCTCACAGACAGCCTTTCTCCCTTCCCCAGCTCAGAAGCCGCCCACTTTCTCCCTTCCCCAGCTCAGAGACGGCCTTCATTCTCCCTTCCCCAGCTCAGAGACGGCCTTCATTCTCCCTTCCCCAGCTTCTCCCTTCCCCAGCTCACAGACAGCCTTTCTCCCTCCCCAGCTCCCAGCTTTCTCCCTTCCCCAGCTCAGAGACGGCCTTCGTTCTCCCTTCCCCAGCTCAGAGACGGCCTTTCTCCCTTCCCCAGCTCTAACACCTATTTTCCACCTTCCTCAGCTCAGAGACGGCTTACTTTCTCCCTTCCCCAACTCTAAGGCCTATTCCCCCCCCCCCTTCCCCTGCTGTGAGAAGGCTTACTTGCTCCTTTCTCCTTCTTTGAGAAGTCCTACTTTCTCCCTTCCCCAGCTCTGAGAGGGACTACTTCTTCCTCTACACCTTTACGTCGGGCAGCCTTGCTTCAGGGTTGGGTTTGGGGGTTGCGTTGGGAGACGTAGTTGAGGGTGGAGGCCCACCCCTTTCCTGACTGAACCCCCTTTTGTGTCCCTCCATGCTACCCGCCTAAGGGCGTTCGGGCCCCGCGAGGTAATGCCCGTCTCCAACCGCATGTCCGCGTGCCGCATGCCTTCCCTGTGGCTTTGCATGGCTGATGGGTGTCGCAGTGGCGGCCAGGCGCTCACGTCGATGTCACACTCTCAGCCTCGGAATCAAAACGCTCCGACCTGCGTCTCTGCATGCATTTCCCCGGCCCTGTTATGGTCGCATTGGATGGCGTGTTGTGGTGCGCTTCCTGCATTATTGCCGTGGATTTTTTTGGAAGGGAGATCCCACAACGCAAACTGACTCTTTTCCGTTTCCAGGTCTAGCGTCCAAACCAAGTGCGGATGGTCCTTGCCAAGGAAACAGATAGACTGCTCTTCCCAATGGGAGCGCTCGCTCGGCCCCTTCCTCTCTCTCTCTCTCTCTCATTCCGCTGCCGCCCCGTCGCAGGGAGAGATGATCGACCGGATCGAATACAACGTGGAGCACGCCGTCGACTACGTGGAAAGAGCCGTCTCCGACACCAAGAAAGCGGTCAAGTACCAGAGCAAAGCCAGGCGGGTGAGACGCAGGAGCGTGCGCGGGTTTGCACACACAGGCCACCCCCCGCGTTGTAAACAAGAGAGGTTCCGTAGGTTTCCCCTTAAGTTGAGTTTGTATGTAAGTCGGAACAGAGGCATTTTTAAGAGTCGCCCCTGATAGATCAGGGCTGTCAACTGGCGGCCCGGGGCCGGATCCGGCCCCGTAGCCTGTTGGACACGGCCCCTATGCCCTCAGCCGCCATTTTTAAATTTTTAAAAAAAATGGCGGTTGGAGGGAGGGGGGGGCAGGGCGGAGGAAGAGAGCTAGCTCCTCCTTCTCGGCGCCCCTCCTACCTAGGGCGGGAGCCGCGAAAGGGCAGAAAGGCGGCGCCAAGAGCAGCGTCACAGGCCTGGCGTGACGCGCTGCCCCTCACCGCCTACTCCTTCTTTCGGCGGCTCCCCGGCCTAGGAAGGGAGGGCGCCGAGGAGGAGTAGGCGGTGCCAAGGGGCAGCGCGTCACGCCAGGCCTGTGACGCGCTGCCGTTGGCACCGCCTTCTGCCACACCGGCTCCCCCGCCCTAGGTAGGGAGGGCGCCGAAAAGGAGGTAGTAGCGGTGCCAAGCAGCAGCGTCACGCCAGGCCTGTGACGCGCTGCTCTTGGCGCCGCCTACTCCTCCTTTTTCAGCGGCTTTAGGAGGCGGGGGCCTGGGCTGGGGGCGGGGCCGCGCGGCCCCGCAGGACATCAGTGACCTCTTATCCGGCCCTGGACCCGCCAGAAGTTGGACAGCACTGTGATAGATCGAGATCGCACACGGAAGGATGAACACACCACTGCGGTGTTTGTTTTCCCGTCTTATACATACAAGTATTTATATTCCGCCCTTCTCGCCCCTTTTATCTTTCCTTTCTTCCTCCTTCCTTTCTTTTCATTCTTCCATATTCTTTCCTTTCCCCTTCCCTCTCTCCCTCTTTCTTCCTCCCTGCTTCCCTTCCTCCCTTTCGTCCTTCACTTCTTCATGTTCTCTTCCCCCTTCCCTCTTTCCCTTCCACCTTTTCGTCCTTCCTTCCTCACTCTCCTTTCTTTCCCTTTCCCTCCTTCCTTCCCTCCTACGCTTTCATCTTTCCCTACCTCCATGCTTCCCTTCCTCCCTCTTCTCTTCCTCCTACTCTTCCTTCCATCCTTTCCCTTTCTCTCTTTCCTTCTCCTTCCCCCTCTCCCTTCCTTCTTTTTCCTTCCCTCTTCTTCTTCCTCATTCACTTCTGCTTCCCTCTTCCTCCTTCCCTTCCTCCTTCCTCTTTTCTTCCTCCTTCCCTCTTCCTCCTTCCATCCTTCCCTTCTTCCCTCTTTTCTTCCTCCTTCCCTTCTTCTTCCCTCTTCTTCCTTCCCTTCCATCCTTCCCTTCTTCTTTCCTTCCTCCTTTCCTCTTCCCTTTCTCCTTCCTTTTCGCTTTCTCTTTCCCCTTCCTTCCTTTTTTCCTTCCTCCTTCCCTCCTTTCTCTTTTCTTCCTCCTTCCCTCTTCCTCTTTTCTTCCTCCTTCCCTTCTTCTTCCTTCCCTTCCTCCCTTTCATCCTTCCCTCTTCCCTTCCATCCTTCCCTTCTTCCTCTTCCCTTTCTCCTTCCTCTTCCCTTTCTTTCTTTCCCCTTCCTTCCATTTTTTCCTTCCTCCTTCCCTTCCATCCTTCCTTCCCCCTTCCATGCTTCCCTTCTTCCTCTTTTCTTCCTCTTTCCCTTCCACCCTTTCGTCCTTCCTCCCTCTCCCTTTCTTTCCCCTTCCTTCCTTTTTCCTTCCTCCTTCCCTTCCATCCTTCCTTCCCCCTTCCATGCTTCCCCTCTTCCTCTTTCCCTTCCACCCTTTCGTCCTCCCTCCCTCTCTCCCTTTTCCCCCTTCCTTCCTTCCTTTTCCTTCCTCCATCCCTTCCACCCTTTCATTCTTCCTTCCTTCACTTTTGTCTTTCCTTCCCCCTTCCCTCCCTCCTTCCACGCTTCCCTTCCTCCCTTTCATCCTTCCCTCTTCCCTTCCTCCTACTCTTCCTTCCATCCTTTCCCTTTCTCTTTCCTTCCTCCTTCCCTCCCTTCCTCCTTCCCTCCTTTCTCTTTTCTTCCTCCTTCCATCCTTCCCTTCTTCCCTCTTCCTCTTTTCTTCCTCCTTCCCTTCTTCCCTCTTCTTCCTTCCCTTCCTCCCTTTCATCCTTCCCTCTTCCCTTCCATCCTTCCCTTCTTCCTCTTTCCTTCCTATCTTTCCTCTTCCCTTTCTCCTTTCTTTCCCCTTCCTTCCTTTTTTCCTTCCTCCTTCCCTTCCATCCTTCCTTCCCCCTTCCATGCTTCCCTTCTTCCTCCTTCCCTTCCACCCTTTCGTCCTTCCTCCCTCCCTCTCCCTTTCTCCTCTCTCCCCTTCCTTCCTTCTTTTTCCTTCCTCCATCCCTTCCACCCTTTCATTCTTCCTTCCTTCACTTTTGTCTTTCCTTCCTTCCCCTTCCCTCCCTCCTTCCACGCTTCCCTTCCTCCTACTCTTCCTTCCATCCTTTCCCTCTCTCCCTTCCCTCCCTTTCTCCTTCTTTCCTTCTCTTTTCTTCCTTCTCCTCCACCCTTTTATCCTTCAGTCCTTCCCTCTTCCCTCTCTCCCTCCATCACAGAAGCCAGTCCTCCTAGCAAGGAATACTAAAATGTGCCCCCTCCAAGTTAGAAACAGAAAGGCACCATTAAATCCCTCCCAACAGATGGCCACCCAGCCTGTTAAAAATCCATGCCATAAACCAGTGTTGCTCAACCAGTGTGCCGTGGCACACTAGTGTGCCGTGAGAGATCATCAGGTGTGCCGTGGGAAATTGACACTCTCCCCGCTCCTAGCAGCCCCCTCACAAGTTTCCAAGAAACAAATTGAACCTCTCCGCTTGGAAATGTTGGGGTTTTTTACTATTTTACTGGATTTTTCGAGAGTCCCAGGAACTGTTTATAACAGCTTCATGACATCCAAAGTTAACTGGAAGCAAGTTTCACTCAGGGTGAAATTTCACAAAGGTCTGGAGAACAAGCTCTATGAGGAGCGGCTTGAAGAGCTGGGCATGTTTAGCCTGAAGAAGAGAAGGCTGAGAGAAGACATGATAGCCATGTATAAATATGTGAGAGGAAGTCATATCTATGTTGTGTTCATCGAAACAGGCCCAGGTTTCACACTGAGTGTATAAATACATTTAAAAACATATTAACTATATGTATTACTGTGTTAGAGTGTCATTTTTGTTGGTAGTGTGCCCCAGGATTTTGTCAATGTAAAAAGTGTGCCGCGGCTCAAAAAAGGTTGAAAAACACTGTGTTAAGAGTGTCATTTTGTGTCATTTTGGTTGGTGGTGTGCCCCAGGATTTGGTAAATGTAAAAAGTGTGCCGCGGCTCAAAAAAGGTTGGGAAACACTGCCATAGACTTCTCAGAGTGGGAAGGGGTCCCCAGAGGCCATCCGGTCCATGTAGGAAGGCACAATCAAAGCCCTCCCGACAGACGGCCAGCCAGGCTTTGCTTTGACACCTCCGGGAGGAGATTCCTTCAGCTAGGGATGTCCTCCTGGGCCCGTGGTGGGCCGTGGTGACCCTTCCCTTCCTGTCTTGGCAGAAGAAGATCATGATCATCATCTGTTGCGTGGTGCTGGGAGTGGTCATCGCCTCCACCGTCGGAGGGATTTTCGCCTGAGCGGGAAGAGCGGCGGACTGTATCCCCTTTGGCGATGCGGGAGAGCAGGACCCAGCGTCCCCCCACGGCGCCTTCCAGCGGCCGGGAATGGGTTCCCCCCCCCCCCATGGGCATTCGGCACTTCTGTCTCTAATGCATGATCTTTCGTGTTAACGCTGTGTGTCGAGTACAAGGTGTGTGTTCCTAAGGGGGGGGGCTTTAGCCGAGACCCCCTTTTGCAGCGCCCCACTGCCTTTGGGGTCCCTCAAACTCAAGGTTCAGCTCTTTTGCCCTCCCTCAATCCCGACATATTTTCCTCCCTGTCACTCACTGACATACACAAAGGATCGAATTCACAGCCAAAGTAATAAACATTTGGAAAGAGGGAGCAGAGAGAAGAACCAAAACACAGACATGCATGCGCACATACATGCGTACATACTAACATACACTATACTATATGCATTTTCTTGGTGGCTTGTTTTTTCCCCTCTTCCTTCCCTTCTTTTGCCTTCTTTCTTGCCTTCCTTTCCCTCGTACTTCCTTTCCTTTCTTCATTTCCTTCCCCATCTCTTTCCTTCCTTCCTCTCCTTCATACCTTTCCTTTCTCTGCCTTCCTTCCTTTTTCTTTCTCTTTCCTCCCCTTCATACCTTTTCCCCTTTCCCTTCCTTCCCTCCCTTTTTCTTTCTTTCCTTCCTTTCACACCTTTTCCTTGTCTTCCTTTCCTTCCCTCTCTTTTTCTCTTTCCTTCCTTCCTGTCCTTCATACCTTTCTCCCTTTCCTTTCTCTGCCTTCCTTCCTTCCCTCTTTTTCTTTCTTTCCTGCCTTTCACTTTGCCCTTCTCCGCTTCCCGTTTCTTTCTTTCCTTCTTTCCTCCTTTTCATCCCTTTCCCTTTCCTTTCTCTGCCTTCCTTCCTTCCTTTTCTTTCCTTCCCTCCTTTTATCTTTTCTTCGTTCCTCCCCTTCCTTCCCTCCTTTCCTTTCTCTGCCTTCCCCCCTTCATATCGTTCCCCTTTCCCTTTTCTGCCTTCCTTTCCTCCTTTTTCTTTCCTTCCTTCCTCCCCTTCATTCCTTTCCTACTTTCCTCTCTGCCTTCTTTCCTTCCTTTTCCCTTTATTTCCTTTCCTCCTTATCTTTCCTTCCTTCATACTTTCCCCCCTTTCCTTTCTCTTCCTTCCTTTACTTTCTTTCCTCCTTTTCTCTTTCCTTCCCTTCATACTTTCCCCCCTTTCCTTTCTCTTCCTTCCTTTACTTTCTCTTTCCTCCTTTCCTCTTTCCTTCCTTTCATTCCTTCCCTTCATACTTCCCCCCTTTCCTTTCTTTCCCTTCCTTGCTTCCCTCCTTTTCTTTTTCTCTTTCTTTCCTTCCTCTCCTCCTTTTCTCTTCCTTTCCTTCCTTCTTCCCCTTCATACCTTTCCCCTTCCTTCCTCTCCCTTCCTTTCTTCCCTGTTTTTCCTTTTCTCTTTCCTCCCTTTCATTCCTTCCCTTCATACTTTCCCCCCTTTCCTTTTTTTCCTCCTTTTCTTTTTCTCTTTCTTTCCTTCCTTCTTCCCCTTCATGCCTTTCCCCTTCCTTTCTCTCCCTTCCTTGCTTCCCTCCTTTTCCTTTTTTCTTTCCTTCCTTTCATTTCTTCCCTTCATACTTTCCCCCTTTCCTTTCTCTTTCTTTCTTTCCTTCCCTTTTTCTCTTCCTTTCCTTCCTTCTTCCCTTCACTTTCTTCCTTTCCTCCTTTTCTCTTTCCTTTTTCTCTTTCCTTCCTTTCCTTCCCTTCATACTCCCCCCCTTTCCTTTCTTTCCCTTCCTTGCTTCCCTCCTTTTCTTTTTCTTTCTTTCCTTCCTTTCCTCCTTTTCTCTTCCTTTCCTTCCTTCTTCCCCTTCATACCTTTCCCCTTCCTTTCTTCCCTCCTTTTCCTTTTCTCTTTCCTCCTTTTCTCTTTCCTCCCTTTCATTCCTTCCCTTCATACTTTCCCCCCTTTCCTTTCTCTCCCGTCCTTCCTTCCCTCCTTTTCTTTTTCTCTTTCTTTCTTTCCTTCGTTCTTTCCTTCCCATAACAGCAGCCAATCCACGTCACTCCCTTTCTTTTTCGGTGGTACCAGAGGGCCACTTCACCTAGCAATAGCGAATCCTTCGCGAACCCAGATCGTTCCTTTCCTTCCTCAAGTTGGGCCATGAAAGGCCTGTGTGGGTCCAGATCCATTAAGCCACGGAAGAGGAGGAGATACACGCCTCCTTTGGCGTGTGATATTTGTTGATGATGAATTACCAGCCGTGCAGGGGCGACTGACTGTCCCCTCCGGGTCCCGCTTGCCCCTCCGCACCTTCGCCCCCCCCCCCCATCGAATTGTGCCTGCCTTTGTTGCATGTCCGAACGGAGCTGTCGCGCCGCTCTCTTCGGGAAGCGGGCTGCGCCCTCCAAACCAGCCAAAACTCGCCTTCCTTTCCCTTCCGGAGGGGCCGCAAACTGCCACGACCCCCGTCCCTCGGCCTCCGGTACTTCCAGCCAAACACGTGTGTGGGGTCTTTCGGGAGGCCTTCTCCGGCGTAAACACGTAACCCAAGTGCCCTTGTCTTTCTCGTTGCCCTCGCTTCCTTTTCCTGGTGGATTTCCGTCTGTTGCCTTTTTGTTCCCTCCGTCCGACTTCGAAGGGTCAACAAAAGCAGTTTCCTTTTTTCTTGGGTGGAATTTTATGTACAACAACAATAATAATAAAGCGTTTATATCCGTTAAGCTTGCTTTCGGACTCTTCTCTGCGGAAAATAGAGGACTTCTGCACCCCCGTTTCAGAACCGACCGTAACTCTGGGAGACCGGTGTTCGAATCTGCAGATGACCAAGGTGAACTACAGCTCCAAAACTCAAGGTCAATGCCCACCAAACCCTTCCAGTATTTTCCGTTGGTCATGAGGGTACCAAGATGGAAGTTTGGCCCAATTCTATCATTGGTGGAGTTCAGAAAGTTCTTAGATTGTAGGTGAACTATAAATCCCAGCAACTACAACTCCCAAATGTCAAGGTGTATTTTTTCCGAAACTCCACTAGTGTTCACATTTGGGCATATTGAATATTGGTGTCAATTTTGGTCCATACCTATCATTGTTTGAGTCCACAGTGCTCTCTTGCTATAGGTCAACTGCAACTCCCAAACTTAAGGTCAATGCCCACCAAACCCTTCCAGTATTTTCTGTTGGTCATGGGGGTTCTGTGTGGGAAGTTTGGCCCAATTCTTTCATTGTTTCAGTCCACAGTATTCTCTGGATGTAGGTGAACTACAACTCCCAAACTCAAGGTCAATGCCCACCAAACCCTCCCAGTATTTTCTGTTGGTCATGGGGGTTCTGTGTGGGAAGTTTGGCCCAATTCTTTCATTGTTTCAATCCACAGTATTCTCTGGATGTAGGTGAACTACAACTCCCAAACTCAAGGTCAATGCCCACCAAACCCTTCCAGTATTTTCTGTTGGTCATGGGGGTTGTGTGTGGGAAGTTTGGCCCAATTCTCTCATTGTTTGAGTCCGTGGTGCCCTCTGAATATAGGTGAACTACAACTCCCAAACTCAAGGTCAATGCCCACCAAACCCTTCCAGTATTTTCTGTTGATCATGGGGGTTGTGTGTGGGAAGTTTGGCCCAATTCTCTCATTGTTTGAGTCCATGGTGCCCTCTGAATATAGGTGAACTACAACTCCCAAACTCAAGGTCAATGCCCACCAAACCCTTCCAGTATTTTCTGTTGGTCGTGGGAGTTCTGGGTGTCAAGTTTGGTTCGATTCCATCACTGGTGGAGTCCAGAATGCTCTTTGGTTGTAGGTGAACTATAAATCCCAGCAACTACAATTCCCAAATATCAAGGTCTATTTCCCCCAAACTCCACCAGTGTTCCCATTTGGGCATATTGAAGATTGTTGTCAATTTTGGTCCAGATCCATCATTGTTTGAATCCACAGTGCTCTCTTGCTATAGGTCAACTACAACTCCCAAACTCAAGGTCAATGCCCACCAAACCCTTCCAGTATTTTCTGTTGGTCGTGGGAATTCTGGGTGCCAAGTTTGGTTCGATTCCATCGTTGGTGGGGTTCAGAATGCTCTTTGGTTGTAGGTGAACTATAAATCCCAGCAACTACAACACTCAAATGACAAAACCAATCCCTTCCAACCCCACCAGTATTCAAATTTGGGATTATTGGGTATTTGTGCCAAATTTGGTCCAGTGAATGAAAATATATCCTGCGTATCAGATATTTACACGACGATTCATAACAATAGCAAAATTGCAGTTGTGAAGGAGCAACGAAAATAATTTTATGGTTGGGGGTCACCACAACTGTATGAAGGGGTCGTGGATACTTGCAGCTTTGTTGGGCCTCTTTCGCACTCTTGAGCCCGGTCCAAAGGGAGTCTCGATCCCGAATTGTTGTTTTCCGGCCCCCCAAGAAGAAAAGCCTTCCTGAAATGTGCACAGTCCCATCGCTGAGTCGAAGCAGAGTATCAAAAATGGGGCCTTCGCTTTCGGGCAGTGTATTTCGTGTCCGCTCGCACGTCCCTGCAATCAATGGTGGGGGAAACCAGAAAAAATATATAAGATACTACACTTAGGCGTTAAAATGCAGAGATATAGGATGGGAGACACCTAGATTGAATATTATATAGGTCAAATTAGGTCCTTCGTTTTATATTTGGGTCGGCATATATTCAAGTATATACAGTAACTCCATTCAATGTAAGAATTTTATTTATTTATTATTATTTATGACATTGATATTATATTATATTATTTATCTATTATATAAATGGGTTCACGTCATGTGATGTATACCTCAAACAAAGAAACCTTACAACGCAGAAAAACAATACTTGCCAACAGAAATAGGCCTCAAGCAAGGTACGTTTGTAGCAAAGAAACTTTCCCCCCCAAAACCTAAAAGGCCCCCAAAACAACGAGTAAAAATAAAACTACATTTACCAGCATCCTCCGGGGCAGCCAAAGACTCACCCAGCCTCTACATTCTGAACAACATGATTGGCTGCCAATAAGGGCGGATTTGCATAACTGCTGCACTGGCCAGCCAACATGAAAATTCCGATCCTTAATAAACTGCCAAAACAAAATAAGGAAAAGGCCTGAGCCAATCCCCATAACAAACACCCAAATCACTTCCAACCGAAAATTTACACCCCAAAAAAACACAGACCACGCTCTAAATTGACAGTAAGACTTCATTAACTTGATTTCCCTAACTAGGCCTCACTTACTGGGAAGCTGTTTACGCTCTGAATTGACAGTAAGGCTTCATTAACTTGATTCTCCCGACTAGGCCTCAGCTCATTGCACATTGTGTATGGCCTGAATTGACAGTAAGGCTTCATTAACTTGCTATTCCTAACTAGGCCTCAGCTCATGGGACATTGTGTATGGCCTGAATTGACAGTAAGGCTTCATTAACTTGCTGTTCCTAACTAGGCCTCAGCTCATGGGACATTGTGTATGGCCTGAATTTACAGTAACCTACCTTGGCACACAGAGCCCCGACCATGCATGATGGGACTTGAAGTACCACCATGGAAAATGGGATTTGTAGTACTTCAAAACCCATCATTCCCCACAGACCACTGTGGCCCAAAACCAAGACCAATAAAGACCCAACTTGGCACACCATGCCCCCCATGACCCGCACTCCATCCAACTGCAGTTTAGAGGAGGGCACACCGTGGATGATTGGACTTTCTCGCATCTCCTAAAAAGGGCACAGCAACGAGTGCCGGGTACAGCTAGTTTATTATATACTAGCTGTACCCGGCACGCGTTGCTGTGCCCTATTTTGGAGATGCGAGGAAGTCTGAGTATGTAAGGGTTGGAGTTGTTGATGTAGTACTACAAATCCCATTATCCATGGAGGTACTTCAAGTCCCATAATCCATGGTCCACCCTCCTCCAAACTGTAGTAGAATGTAGCATGGGTCATAAGGGCTGTGTGCCAAGGTAGGTTACTGTAAATTCAGGCCATACACAATGTCCCATGAGCTGAGGCCTAGTCAGGAACAGCAAGTTAATGAAGCCTTACTGTCAATTCAGGCCATACACAATGTCCAATGAGCTGAGGCGTAGTCGGGAGAATCAAGTTAATGAAGCCTTACTGTCAATTCAGAGCGTATACAGCATTCCATTAAGTGAGGCCTAGTCAGGGAAATTAAGTTAATGAAGCCTTACTGTCAATTTTGGGCGTGGTCTGTGATTTGTAGGGGTGTAAATTTTCTGTGGGAAGTGAATTGGGTGTTTGTGTTTGTGCCTCAGCCCTTTGCCTTATCCTCCTCTGACAGTTTATTATGGGTCGGAATGTTCATGTTGGCTGGCCAGTACAGGAGTTATGCAAATCCACCCTTATTGGCAGAATGTAGAGGCTGGGAGAGTCGTTGGCAGCCCCGGAGGATGCTGGGAAATGTAGGTTTTTTTAGTCGTTGTTTTGGGGGCCTTATAGGTTTTTTTGGGGGGGGGAAGTTTCTTTGCTACAAACGTACCTTGTCTGAGGCCTATTTCTGTTGGCAAGTTTGGCGTTTCTGCGTTGTAAGGTTTCTCTGTTTGGGATAGTCTTTCCATGACGACTCTTCCTTTATATATATAGATTACATGTAATCTATATATATAAAAAGGGAATGGTCGTGCAACGGGGCAAATGGACAGCAAAACTATAAGCCCCAGAAGCACAAAAATACCCCTATACATTACAAAATACCACGAGGTACCTAGAGGGCACAAAAAACCCGACCTAGATACCTCGCAAGACCCCCAAGGATCACCCCCAAAAAACTGCCAACGGGACCTGGCGTTGTGGCGCTTGGGGAATGGCAATGCCCTCTTTTCCCCACTAGGGGACGGGAGAGGGAGAACAATGGCGCAGGTGCACTGAACCCCCCCCCAACCCATCCCCTCGCCCTCAGTCCTCGCTCACCGTTCACGACGACGCCGTAACCGCCTCCTCCGCCGCCTCCCACCCGCTCCTGCACCCGGGCCGTACGGGCGGCGCCGAGCCCACCTCCTCCGCCGCCTCCTCTGCCGCCTCCCAGCCGCTCACGGACCTGACCCGCACGGGCGATGCTGGGACCAAGGCGGCCACGGTGCCTCCCGCACATCCCGGGTCCGGGACCGGCTGGGAGGCAGCGGAGGAGGCGGCCACAACACCGCCCGCGCAACCCAGGTCCAAAAGCTACTGAGAGACGGCGGAGGAAGTGGCCACGACCAAGGGACTACAGTTCCCAGAAGACCCCGCACGGCCCACTCTCTGCCCTCCTTCCCAGTGAGCCATGCGGACCCGGAAGTACGCCCTAACCTCAGAGAGAGGCAGGCACGCTCCCGGACCCGGCCCACACAGGCAACACCGTGCCCCCCTCCTCTGCCGCTTACCAGCGCGGAGGAGGCCAAGGAGGCGGCGGAGGAGGCAGCCACGGCACCGCCAACACAACCCGGGTCCAAAACTGGCTGGGAGACGGCGGACGAAACGGCCACGGCCACGGCCACGGGACTACACTTCCCAGAAGGCACCACACGGCCCAGTCTCCGCCCTCCTTCCCAGTGAGCCCTTCGGAGCCGGAACTAGCCCCTCAATCAGTCAAACAGGAGACCAGGCGGGCACCCATGGGGACCCGCATCAAGTAAGTCCGGGCACCAGGGAGGGGAGAAAGGCAAGGGAGACAGAGAAGGGGGGGGGGGAGAAAGAACAAAACACAGAAGCATTCTCTCCTGACGTTACTCCCCCATCTATGGCTAAAGGCATCCTCAGAGGAGGTAGGGAGGTCTGTTGAAAACACTCATAAACAAGGGAACTCCAAACAAGAAAAAAAAACAGGGACAGCTAATCACCTCCCAACAAAGGATCCAACTGAAGCAGTAACCAGCCACACCTTGAAACTGCAAAGCCATTATGTGCTAATCAAGGTGACCCGTTGCAACATTCGCTCTTACCTCCAACAGACAAGAGTTCTTTCTTTCTCCCACCCTCCTCATTATTCTACACGTATGTCCACCCCACTTTCATTCCTTTTCCTTCCTTCTTTGCCTCTTTCCTACCTTTCCTGTCCACCAGACTACGCAACATCAATACCAACCCTTACATACTCAGACTTTCACGCATCTCCTAAATAGGGCACAGCAACACGTGCCGGGTTCAGCTAGTATAAAATATATAATTATAATATCATATTATTAGTAGTATATTACTACTATATTATTATATGTACATACATGATATTATATTA
This sequence comes from Anolis apletophallus, assembly GCA_030556195.1. Lineage (NCBI taxonomy): Eukaryota > Metazoa > Chordata > Lepidosauria > Squamata > Anolidae > Anolis > Anolis apletophallus. The sequence continues at coordinate 16,737,248 of JARBWK010000020.1, forward strand.
TTATATTATTTATTTACGACATTGATATGCCACCCTTCTCACCCTGAAGGGGACTCGGAGCGGCTTACAAGTAAAATGTAAATACAATATTATATACTAGCTGTATGGAAAATTAAGTAATGAGAAGGTCTGCTTAATTACCACAGCCACAACAATAGTAATAGGAAGGAAAGAAAGAGGTACCGAAGGAAAGAAGGAAGGAGAGAAAGTAGAAAGGAAAGAAAAAGGGGAGGAAAGGCTGGAAAGAGGCAAAGAAGGAAGTAGAAAATGATATAGTATTCCTTTCCCCTCCCCTCCTTTCTGCTACCCTTCCTTTTTCCTTCCTTTCTTCTCCCCTCTTTCCTTCCAACCTTCCTTCTATCCTTCCCTTCCTTTCCCCTCTCCTCCTTCCTGCTATCTTTCCTTTCTCCTCCCATCCATCCATCCCAAACAGCGACCTGGTCCAGCCATTCCACAGGCCTGGGGGAGGCAGGGAGAAGCTTTAGGGCGCCCGATCTGTTGGGAGGGGTGAGTAGAGGAGCTTTTCCTCGCGCCGCCCCTCTGATTGGCCGGCGGGTTCGCGCACTCCATGTGTTGTTTGCGAGGGGGTGGGAAGGCGCCGAGAAGCACAGAGCGCGCCCGATCTCTTGCGGGGGGAAAGGGAGCTGTTCTAACCGCCTTTGCCATGCGTGGTTTTTGTTGGCCTGCCCCAGTGGTTTCTGGGACTTGTAGTCCCAAACGTTTTTACGGTTCTTTGGCTGTTGTCTTTATTTTGGGTTTTGTTTTTTTTTGGCAAACCTACCTCATTGGGTTATGTGTCAGTGTGGCCTGGTTTTGTGTGTGTACGTTGTGTAGTTTTGCTGTCTGTAAGCTTATAAACACGGATTGAAGATTTTTTTATATATAGATTATTGCCATAGCAGAATATTATTATATATTACATTGTACTATAACATTATACTGTAATATTATTAGTAATATTACAATTATAATATATTATTAGTAGTATATTACTACTATATTATTATATGTACATACAATATATTATTATATTATTTATTTGCGACATTCATATGCCGCCCTTCTCACTCAAGAGTGGCTTACAAGTAAAATGTAAATACAATATATTATATTATTGCCATAGCACAATACTAATATTATATATCACATTGCACTATAACATTTTACCATAATATTATTAGTAATATTACATGTAATATAAAATATATAATTTTATCATATTATTAGTAGTTTTATATTATATTACATTATAATATTATCAATATTATATGTATATACAATATATTATATTATATTTATATATAAAAAAAATGGTCATGTCGTCGTGAGTACCTTAAAAACAAAAAAACTACGGGGCCAATACCCACCAAATTTGGCAGCAAAACGTCTCACAACGCAAGGTGTGACCAACAATAAAAATCCCCCCAAAGAACCCCTCAAAATTCATTAAATTAACAAAATACAGATTCTCCATTTTCCCGCTCTGGCCCCGCCCTCTCTCCTTCGACGCACTCCCCCCTCCTTCCCTCTAGCGAGTGTTCCTTCCTTCCTTCTTTCCCATTGGCAAGGGAGGGGGATGTGGAGGAGGGGCAATAAGACACCCCACCCCCACTTTGTCCCTACCCCCTACTCCAGCCCCACCCTGCCCCTTCCCCCGCTCTGGCCCCGCCCCCTCTCCCTCGCCACACTCCCCCCTCCTTCCCTCTAGCGTTCCTTCCTTCCTTCTTTCCCTTTGGCAAGGGAAGTAGAAAGGAAAGAAAAAGGGAAGGAAAGGCAGGAAAGAGGTAAAAGTGTGTTAGTAGGCCTCAGAATCACTTACTTGCCCTGCCGCCGCCTTCGCTCTTTCTTTTCCAAAACCCAGTCCCGGCCTTTCTTCGCCGACCTCCCTTTGGTGTTTCGGAAGCGCATCCTTCAAAGAAACAAAATGCATCAGCACGCAGGGAAACCTTGCTAGCCCGATCCCTCGTTTGATTTGGCCCGAGACTTCTTCTTCGGCTCCCATTCTGCGACATTTCATTCCGCTCGTCTATCTTACAAGAGTTCACTTTGGCAAGAACACATGTGTGAGAGAGGGCTCAGTGTGAGAAAGGGCTCAGTGTGAGAGAGAGACCTCAGTGTGAGAGAGGCCTCAGAGTGAGAGAGGCCTCAGAGCGAGAGAGGCCTCAGTGGGAGAGAGGTCTCAGTGTGAGAAAGGCCTCAGAGTGAGAAAGGCCGCAATGGGAGAAAGGCCTCAGTTGGAGAGAGGCCTCAGTGGGAGAAAGGTCTCAGAGTGAGAGAGGCCTCAGAGTGAGAAAGTGTGAGAGAGGCCTCAGTGGGAGAAAGGCCTCAGAGTGAGAGAGACCTCAGGATGAGAAGGTCCTTCAGGTCTCCATCATGCTAGCTGATGGAGTCCCACATTGGAAAGGCCACACAACCCTTCTCCACTGCAAGTCAAGCTGAAGGTATCTGACGCAGACAGGCCTTCCAACACGACACAGATTATTATAATGGTATATCTGCCATGGGTTTAGGTCTAGATTCCAAGTGAAGGGCCATTCCCAATCGATAGGATGTCAGAGTCAGGAAAACATGGCAACCAAGAGCTGCCAGGTGCCACGACGATAGTTCTCTGTAAATTACTGTCTGTCTCTCCCTTGAGCCATGGAAAGGGTGAAGTTGCCCTTTGTGGCTATTGTAAGGGACGAGACGTGGCCAATAGGCCTGCAAGAGGGAAAACATGCTCGGCTGGCCTTTAAATAGCTCTGTTTTGGGGAGAAAACCAATGTGACCAACTTTAAATTTTGGGGGGAGGGACTTGTCAGATATATTAAAACATTGGTATTTTAAACCACAAAAATGTGAGTCAAGCAGTGAAAGGGTTAAATGGATGCAATGACTCATAAAAGCTGTACTTCAATATAAGCAGGTGTGCCTGTAGCTTAGTAGCCTTCAGTGTGAGAGAGGCCTCAGAATGAGAGAGGCCTCAGACTGGGAGAGGCCTGAGTGGGAGAAAAGCCTCAGAGTGGGAGAGGCCTCAGTGTGAGAGGGGCCTCAGTGTGAGAGGGGCCTCAGAGTGAGAAAGGCCTCAGTGTGAGAGGGGCCTCAGTGTGAAAGAGGCCTCAGTGGGAGAGAGTGGGAGAGAGGCCTCAGTGGGAGAGAGGCCTCAGTGGGAGAGATGCCTCAGTGTGAGGGGGGGCTTAGTGTGAGAGAGGCCTCAGTGTGGGAGGGTCCTCAGTGGGAGAGTGGGAGAGAGGCCTCAGTGGGAGAGAGGCCACAGTGGGAGAGAGACCTCAGTGTGAGGCCTTAGTGGGAGAGAGGTCTCAGTGGGAGAAAGGCCTCAGAGTGAGAGAGGCCTCAGTGTGAGAGAGGCCTCAGTATGAGAAGGTCTCTGTGTGGGAAGGCCTCAGTGTTAGTTCCCCTCAGTATGAGGGAGGCCTCAGTGTTATTATTATTAAATATTATTATATTGTATTACATTATAATATTATCATCAATATTATATGTGTATACAATATATTATATTATTACCACAGCACAACGTTAGTATCATGTATTCACCCATCTCAAAGCTCCCTGCTTGGGTGGTGATGGCATGATCGTCAGCATAGATTAGTTTAGATCAGGTGGTGCAATATATTAGCATAGCACAATGTCAATACCATACATTCCCATGTTGTACTATACCACTATCTGTAATATTATTAGTAATATTAAAGGTAATATAAAATATAATTCTTATATTTTATTATTGTTTTATTACATTATAATATAATATTATTATATGTGTATACTATCTCTCTCTCTCTCTTAAGGTAGTCCAAAATAAAAGGCCTCCTAGTTAATTACCTTTCCTGGGTGAACTTGGCCTGTGTGGTCTCTTCCACGCTGCATTCTGCTCCAAGTCCCTACAAACAGAGAAACAGCATTCTTATTTTCTAGCAGGCGACAGGAGAAGACCAAAGCACCTGCTTCTTATGTGACAGACTAAAGCAAATTGAAACTTAATCCAGACAAGACAGAAGTCCTCCTGGTCAGTCGTAAGGCCGAACAGGGCATAGGGTTACAGCCTGTGTTGGATGGGGTTACACTCCCCCTGAAGGCACAGGGAGTGATCCTGGACTTATCGCTGAGCCTGGAAGCCCAGGTCTGGGCGGTGGCCAGGGGAGCTTTTGCACAGCTAAGACTCGTGCGCCAGCTGCGCCCGTACCTTGGGAAGTCTGATCTGGCTACGATGGTCCACGCTCTGGTCACATCCTGAATAGATTACTGCAACGCACTCTACGTGGGGCTGCATTTGAAGACAGTTGGGAAACTGCAACTAGTCCAACGGGCGGCAGTCAGATTACTAATTGGGGCAACATACAGGGAGCATACCACCCCCCTGTTGTGTCAGCTCCTCTGGCTGCCTGTCCACTTCCGAGCCCAATTCAAAGTGCTGGTTTTGACCTTTAAAGCTCTAAACCAGGGGTGCTCATTATGGTGATCGGGAGCACCTAGGTGATCTTCGGCCCTCTTCCAGGTGATCTTTGGGCCTCACCAGTCGGATGGTGCGCTCCTGCCATGCGCGTGCACGTGCGCTCCCGCCGCCGCTTTCGCGGGGCTTCTTTTGCCAAAATGAGGCTTTAGTGGGCGGGCCCTGGCGCTCATCTTGCCACGCACAGTGTGGTGACATGACCGCCCATTGGTTGCTGCTGGGGAGGGGAGCAAGGCGAAGGCACGTGCACGGATAGGATGCGAGGTTGTGGGAGGGATGGAGGGAATGTTTGTGTGTGAGAGAGAGAGCCAAGGAGAGAAGAAAGAAATCCGGAGAACTTTTTCGGATCCTTTTGGTAGGCAGGAAGGCGGGTGCTGGAAGGAGAGAGGGAGAGAGGGAGAAAGAGGCGAAGGAGGCCGGGCAAAGTGGGGCAAAGCCAAGCAAGCCCCGCCGCAAACCCTGCTGCTGCCCTCGGGACTCTCATTCCAAGCCGAGACCTGGGTGAGCGAGCTGTGTGGGGCTGCTTTCTTTCCTTGGTTGGGGGCAAGGAGGGAGCTCCGCCGTGTTCCTGGGGCTGGACCCGACGAGGAGGGGGCTGCGGGGATGGAGACTCCACTTGCTGCTGCTTGTGCCTTCGCCGCCTTTCTGTGCCTCGCCCTCCCTCGCCCTCGGAGGAGAAAGGCGGTGAGGGCCCACGGGGGAGAGAGAGAGAGAGAGAGAGAGAGAGAGAGAGAGAGAGAGAGAGAGCTCTTCAGAGCCGGCTAGGAAGATCCACCCCCCCCCCCGTGGGCATGGACTGCCACCAGTGGGAGGGTCCTCCTTCCTGCCAGCCGTCCACTTGGGCGTCCTTTCTGAGTGACACCCTCGAAAGGATGGAAGGGCGCCCCCCCCACTGCATCTGTCACTTTGGGGAGCACCTCTTCCACTCTTCCTTCTCCTGCCCAGGTAAGGAAGCCTCGAGGGAGGAGGGAGGGGGGAGGCTGCCGTGGGGAGGCTCCAGCCTCACGTGGGTCCCTCTCTCGGTTGAGTTTCCCGGCCCAGGCAGCAGCCAGGAGGCCCCTCTTCCCAGCCCTGCGCCTTCCGAGCCGCCGCCGAAGCCATATCTGGCCGGAGCGCTGGCAGGTGCGCCTATAAATACCTTCCTGCTGCGTGCACAGGAGGGGCCTGCTGTGCACGCAAGAAGCAGGACGGGATGGGGACTTCCTGCTTCATGAAAGCATGCAGCAGGAAGCAGGAAGGCAACGAAGACATTAAGAGAGAGCGCGTGCGCAGGCAAGGAGGATCCCCTTCCCGGGTGCGCACGGCGGCAAGTTCGTGGGCAGGCAAGAAAGAAGCCCTGCGCGGACGGAAGACTGCAGTAGGAGCATGCGCGCGCCTGTGCGCGCACACGCTCACATGCACAACAGGTGATCTTTTCAACTTGATTGTTCATATAGTAGCTCGCATGATGAAAAGGTGTGGGCACCCCTGCTCTAAACGGTTCTGGCCCAGCTTACTTGTCCGAACGCATCAACCGCTACGTCCCACCTCGTAATTTAAGATCAGCCGGGGAGGCCCTGCTTTCGCTCCTGCCTACTTCTCAAATGCGGTTGGTGGGGACGAGAGAGAGGGCCTTCTCGGTGGTGGCTCCCCATCTGTGGCATGCGCTCCCTATTGATATAAGATCCACCTCATCCCTCCTGACATTCAGGAAAAAAAGTGAAATTCTGGTTATGGGACCAGGCGTTTGCACATTAGCACGAAACAGCACTATAGATGGGATTGAAATGGCAAACTGGTGGACATGACCCAAGACTTCTATTATGGACGGAATACTGTTTTTATCCTATGTGAATGTATTTGATATATTTTAATGCTAATTTATTTATTTATTTATTATTTCGATTTAATAAACCACCCTTCCCGAAGCTCAGGGCGGTTTCCAGCATATAAAAACACATACAATTTTAAAACACAGAAAGTTTACATCATAAAACAGTTGACAAACCCAACCCCTTACAGTCACATAAAACCATAACCAGACATAGCTGATTCATACAGAGTGGCAGTGGCACGGCAGGGTGGCAAGTTGTTGATCATGCGCCAGTCAGACATCAAACGCCTGCCTGAACAGCCAGGTCTTGCAGGATCTGCGGAAAGCCATCAGGTACCACAGGGCTCGCGTCTCCGGCAGCAGCGAGTTCCATAAGACCGGCGCAGCCACCGAAAACGCTCTCTGCCGCGTGGTAGAGAGCTTGCAAAGCTTCATACCTGGGACTTCAAGCAAGTTAAGCCCCTCTGAACGCAGTGATCTTCTGGGCACATATGGGGCAAGCCGCTCCTTCAAGTACACTGGCCCCAAACCATGTAAGGCCTTGAAAGTCAAAACTAACACTTTGGGAGACCGATATGGGCAACCAGTGCAGTTCTTGTGGCTCCTAAGAGCAGGTGAGCTGCCGCGTTCTGCACCAGTTTAAGTTTCCGGATTGCCGACAAAGGTAGGCCAATGTACAGCGCGTTACAGTAATCGAGCCTCGAGATGACCGTGGCTTGGATCACCGTGGCCAGGTCGCGACGGGAGAGATAGGGAGCCAGACGTTTCGCTTGCCGCAGGTGGTAAAAGGCTGTCTTGCAGGCACAAGCAATTTGTGCTTCCATAGACAGCTGGGGGTCCAGCCGGACCCCCAAGCTCTTTACTGAAGACTGCGGGCATAGTACCACGCCGTCAAATGTCGGCAGCTGGATCTCCCCCCCGCCCCGGGCGGCCCAGCCACAAGATCTCCGTCTTCGCCGGGTTCACCTTCAACTTACTGGCTTGCAGCCATCCAGTTACGGCTTATCGGGTACAGATTCCGCCCCAGCGTCCATTCTCAGAACGAGCTGGGTGTCATCAGCGTACTGGTGACATTCCAGCCCGAAACTCCACACCAATTGGGCGAGTGGTCGCATGTAGATGTTAAATAACAGCGGGGAGAGGATGGCCCCCTGAGGGACTCCACAATGTAAGGGGGAGGCCTCAGAAACCACCCCTCCCCACTTCACTCGCTGCAGGCGGTTTTGGAGAAAGTAGGACAGGCAATTGAGAGCTGTCCCCCTCACCCCCGCCACCGCCAGGCGGTGTGTCAAAAGTTGGTAATTGACAGTATCAAACGCTGCCGTGAGGTCCAATAACACGAGCATTGTATTTTAATGTATTTTAATGTTAACTGTATTTAATGTTTTTTAAATTTTTGACTGTTGTGGTTTCTATTATATGTTTACTGTTGGATTGGGCATCGAATTGTTGCCATTGTGAAGCCACTCTGAGTCCCCCCTCGGGTGTTGAGAAGATGCAGGGTAGAAATGGTGGAAATCTATTATATAAAGGAGGTCCCGTCATGGAACGACCGTCCTAGGCAGAGAAACCTTACAAGGCAGAGACACCAAACTTGGCAACAAAAATAGGCCTCAGGCAAGGTAGGTTTTTAGCAAAGAAACTTCCCCCCCCCCCAAAAAACCTAGAAGGCCCCAAAAACAACGATTCAAAAAAGCCTACATTTCCCAGCGTCCTCCGCGGCTGCCAATGAATCTCCCGGCCTCTACATTCTGACAACATGATTGGCTGCCAGTGAGGGAGTATTTGCATAACGCCTCTATTGGCCAGCCAACATGAACATTCCGACCCATAATAAACTGGCAGAGGAGGATAAGGCAAAGGCCTGAGGCAGTCGCCAACACAAACACCCAATTCACTTCCCACAGAAAATTTAAACTTCATTGACTTGATTTCCCTGACTAGGCCTCACTTAATGGGATGCTGTTTACGCTCTGAATTGACAGTAAGTCTTCATTAACTTGATTTTCCCAACTAGGCCTCAGTTCATGGGACATTGTGTATGGCCTGAATTGACAGCAAGGCTTCATTAACTTGATTTTCCTGACTAGGCCTCAGCTCATGGGACATTGTGTATGGCCTGAATTTACAGTAACCTACCTTGGCACACAGAGCCCCTATGACCCACGCTACATTCTACTGCAGTTTGGAGGGTGGACCATGGATGATGGGATTTGATGTACCTCCATGGATTATGGGATTTGTAGTACTTTCAAACCCTTCATTCCCCACAGACCACTGTGGCCCAGAACCAAGACCGATAAAGACCCAACTTGGCACGCAGTGCCCCCATGACCCACACTCCATCCAACTGCAGTTTAGAGGAGGGCACACTATGGATGATGGGATTTCAAGTACCTCCACTCACTTCCAAAGTACCCCACCCACACAAGCATCAACCTCTACATCAACACAGCAGACGGAAAGACAAAAAACATTGTATATCCACAAGCTATGCAGAACGCCAGCAACACCACACACCAACAACTCCCCAGGACTCCAACATCCCACCCACCAGAACAACCCACAACGACACAGCCATGACCCCACCAAGACCGTAAGTAACATCAATTCCAACCCTTACATACTCAGACTTTCTAGCATCTCCTAAATAGGGCACAGCAACGCGTGCCGGGTACAGCTAGTAAATAAATAAAGACCAGCGGACTGTCAGGAAAGACCTGCTAAGGTCTCCAATTACAAGACAACTGCCATCGCAATCCCTTCTTTGCCTCTCGTTGAAGGCAGTTAATATGCGAGTAGGGTGATCCAGCTGCCCTTCAACCCACCATCCCCATCTGGGTTTCTTTACCTTTGGTAACACATCGCTGGTGCCGACAAAGAGGCAGAGGAAGAACCTGGAAAACAGAGAAAGATGCATGTGTATGAGACATGTGTATGTGTGTCTCATACAGCTTTTTAAGGGGTAGCCCCAAATCCTGAACAGCGGCCTGATTCTGTGGCAGATCCCAGCGGTTTCCCTGCTCCAGACACAAAAGAGACTCACTTCTTGGCCTTGGCGCTGTTGGGGTAGTCCACCACCATCCCGCCGGTGAAGCCCGCCTTCATGGCTTGAGCGGTGATGAGCTCCAGCTGGAAGGAGAGAAAAACACCCAGGCGAGGCCCAAGCGAACAGCGGGGTTGGACGGCGCCTCCTTCTGGAGCTCCTTTCTTACAAATACACTTTGTGTTCCTCTCACAGCCAGGGTTTTTAACCTTTTAACATTTTATCCCATACGTCCAGCCCGCCCGTTGTGTTGATTATACCAGTGTTTCCCAACCTTTTTTGAGCCGTGGCACATTTTTTACATTGACAAAATCCTGGGGCACACCACCAACCAAAATGACACAAATGACACTCTAACACAGTAATACATATAGTTAATATGTTTTTAAATGTATTTATACACTCAGTGTGAAACCTGGGCCTGTTTCCATGAACACAACATAGATATCCTGGCAGGAATGGCAGAAAGACACACACGAAGGTCTTGCTCAACAGCTGTCAGACTCTCTGTTTAGTGGGCATTGACCTTGGGTTTTGGAGTTGTAGTTCACCTACATCCAGAGAGCAATGTTGGATCAGGACCAAACTTGGCATGAATACTCAATATGCCCAAATGTGAACACAGATGGAGTTTGGGGAAAATAGACCTTGACATTTGGGAGTTACAGTTTCTGGGATTTATAGTTAACACACAAACAAAGAGCATCCTGAACTCTTGCAGCAATGGAATTGAACCCAACTTGGCATATTGAACTCTCATTACCAACAGAAAGTACTGAAAGGGTTTCATGATTGTAATTGGCTCTCCAGACCAACCTGGGCCTCGGTTTACCAGCATGCAGTCGGGAGGAGTGATGCAAATTTTCTCTCTCTTTCTCTTTCATTCTTTTTCCTCCCTCTCTCCCAAGCTTCTTTCCTCCCTCCCTCTTTGCTCCTTCCTTCCTCTTCCATTCTTTCCTTCTCTCCTTCCTTTTCCCTCCCTCTCTCCCCTTCTTTCTTTCCTTCATTCTCCCTCTTCCTCCCTCCCTCCCCTTCACCCTTTCCTTCTCCTCTCCTTCCTTCTCCTTCTCTCCTTTCTTTTCCCTCCCTCTCCTCCTTCTTTCTTTCCTCCATTCTCCCTCTTCCTTCCTCCCCTTCACCCTTTCCTTCTCTCGTTCCTTTTCTCTTCCTCTCTCCCCTTCTTTCTTTCCTCCATTCTCCCTCCCTCTTCTATTCTTTTCCCCCAACTCTTCCTTTCCTTCCCCTTTCTTTTCACTTCCCTCTGTCTCCCCCCTTCTTTTTCTTCTTTTCCCTTCATTATTTTACTGTTTCCTCACTCCCTTTCCTTTCTTTTCCCCACCCTTTCCTTTCCTCCCTTCCCATTTCCTTCTTTCTTTTCCCCTCGTCTCCCCCGTTTCTCTTTTCCTCCTTTTCCATTGTAACATCTTCTTTTCTTTCTTCCTCTCCCCCTCCCTCTTTATTTCCTCTCTCTCTCTCTCTTTCCTCCTTCCTTCCTTCCGTTTTCTCTTCCTTCCCAGAGTCCTGAGCATGCCTTTTGCAGAGCCACGTCTGAAGTGTCCCGTCATTCTGCCGGGGGAATCCTTTTCTCATCGTATGTACGTATAGACTCACATTGAGTTGAATTCAGTCTTAAAATATATTATATATGGCTCTCACTGAAATAAATTTCAAAATATTTTGCTTTTATGGCTGAGTCAAAAAGGTTCCCGACCCCTGTTGTATAGTGTCATAAGCTGCTGATAGGTGGATTAGAAATCAGCTGGTTTCCCCTGTAAGAGGCAGTAAGAGCACCTAAAGCTTCAGAGAACTTCTATTCAGCCATTTCAAAGCTCTATGCTTGAGCACTGATGGCATGATCGTCAGCATAGATTAATCACTCTGTCCCTTCTGACAGTGGCTGGTCATTTGTGTAGATGTTACATACATCTGGCCCGCCCATTGTGTTGATTATACTATGTTATAATGTTTATCTTATTTGTCATTTTATATATTTTGTAATGTTGTTTTTTTCTTCTTGCAGATTTTATGTTCAATTGTGTTGTATTGTATTTTTAGGGCTTGGCCTCATGTTAGCCGCCCCGAGTCCCCTTTGGGGAAATGGTGGCGGGTTATAAATTAAGATTATTATTATTATTATTATTGGAGGACCATCATCCTCGAGCTACGAGGGATCGCCTAAGTCAGTGTTTCCCAACCTTTTTTGAGCCACGGCACATTTTTTACATTGACAAAATCCTGGGGCACACCACCAACCAAAATGACACACAATGACACTCTAACACAGTGATACATATCTATATATATAAAGGAAGAGTTCTCATGGAAAGACCGTCCCAAACAGAGAAACCTTACAACGCAGAAACACCAAACTTGCCAACAGAAATAGGCCTCAAGCAAGGTACTTTTGTAGCAAAGAAACTTTCCCCCCAAAACCTAAAAGGCCCCCAAAACAACGAGTAAAAAAACCTACATTTCCCAGCATCCTCCGGGGCTGCCAACGACTCTCCCAGCCTCTACATTCTGACAACATGATTGGCTGCCAATAAGGGCAGATTTGCATAACTCCTGTACTGGCCAGCCAGCATGAACATTCCGACCCATAATAAACTGTCAGAGGAGGAAAAGGCAAAGGGCTGAGGCACAAACACAAACACCCAATTCACTTCCCACAGACTTTCTCGCATCTCCTAAATAGGGCACAGCAACGCGTGCCGGGTACAGCTAGTAGTTAATATGTCTTTAAATGTATTTATACACTCAGTGTGAAACCTGGGCCTGTTTCGATGAACACAACATAGATATCCTGGCAGGAATGGCAGAAAGACACAAACTTCCCACACAGAACTCCCATAACCAAGAGAAAATGCCATAAGAGTTTGGTGGGCATTGGCCTTGGGTTTTGGAGTTGTAGTTCACCTATATCCAGAGAGCACTGTGGACTCAAACAATGTTGGATCAGGACCAAACTTGGCATGAATACTCAATATGCCCAAATGTGAACACAGATGGAGTTTGGGGAAAATAGACCTTGACATTTGGGAGTTAGAGTTTCTGGGATTCATAGTTAACACACCATCAATAAAATAAAAATTAATAATAATAAATAATTAATAACCCCTGACCCCTGACCTAGAAGAATCCTCCACCTGGTGCAACTCTAGAGCAGAATCAACAACTCTGCATCTGTATGCTTGCCCTCAATGCCCTGCCTCATATACAGAGGAGGAATTCCTTAAAGCTACAGACAATTGCCCATTTTCGGTTTAAAATTATTTAGCCACTTGGGCTCCTTCTATTCTTATCAGCTTTATACTTATGTATGCAATTCTTTTGATACAAAATAAATAAACTCAGGGACTGACCTGTTGAGAGTTTTCCGGGTAGAGTTGGAGAACGGCACGGGCCCCTCGAGCCTGGAGGAGGAAAAACAGGTGATCCAAAGAAATAATTTTATTTATTATTTTATAATATAATGTAGTATAATATAATATGATATAATATAGTATAATGGTATGGTATAATATTGTATATGCATATAATATGGATAATGTTGTGATGTACAATAGGATATGTAATATTGACGTTGTGCTGTGGCAATAATTATAATTCATTGCATTTTGCTTGTGAGCCGCTCTGAGTCCCCTTCGGGGTTGAAAAGGGCGGCATATAAATATTGTGAAATAAATAAATCTATGTATATAATAAAAGTCAGTGTTTGCGGAGGGCGGGAGGTGAGGAGGAATATGTGGCAGCGTTTCGATTGGTTGCCACTGTGGGATTATTTGCATAAAGGACTCTGATTGGCCAGCCTCAGAACTCCAACATTCTAAGGCAGCAGACAGAGGGGATTTGTTGCCACTGAGGGAGTATTTGCATAAAGGACACTGATTGGCCATCTACATTCCAACATTCTAAGGTGACGCAGAGGGAAAAGGAAAGGTCTCAGGCAGTAGTCACTGCGGCCCACATCAATGATGGATCAGGACCACACTTGGCACACAGGGGCCCAATGGCCCACTTCACAACCTGGTGTGGTTTAGGGCAGGATGTGCCACGAATGATGGGATTTGCAGTACCTTCACCTCATTCACTTCCCAAACAACACTGTAGCCTCTATAAAACAAACCAGGCAAAATTGACAGGCTTCCAAAATTGACAGCAAGGGATATTGTTAGGCTTCCTTAAGTTGATTTTCCTGATTAGGCCTCAGCTCATGGGATATTGTTAGGCTTCCTCAACTTGATTTCCCTGACTAGGCCTCAGCTCATGGGATATGGTTAGACTCCCTCGACTTGATTTTCCTGACTAGGCCCCCAACAATGACAGAACAAGACCAAACACAGATCCCCCAAGATTCACCCTACATCCTGGTGCAGTTTGAGGGAGGATGGACCATGGATGATGGGACTTGCAGTACTTTAATTCACTTCCTTAGAGCACTGTGGCCCACACCAATGACGAATCAGCACCAAACCTGGCACACAGAGCCCCAATGGCCCACTTTACACACCTGGTGCAGTTTACGGCAGGATGGCTTACAAATGATGGGATTTGCAGTACCTTCACCCAATTCATTCCCCACAGAACATTGCAGCCCCTACAAATCACAGACCAGGCCCAAACTTGGCACACAGAGTACCCATGACCCACTCTACATCCTGCTGCAGTTTTGAGTGGGACGGACCACGGATGATGCGACTTCCAGTAACTTCCCTCACTTCTAGAGCCCGCTGCGACCCTCATCCATTGACTGATCAAGACCACACTTGGCACACAGAGCCCCCATGACCCACTCTACATCCTGGTGCAGTTTGGAGAAGGATGGACCATGGACGATGGGACTCGCAGTACCCTCACTAACTTCCAGAGACCACTGTAAGCCACATAACCAACTGATAAAGGCCACACAATGCCTTTCTCAATTAATCCGGGCAGGGCCAGGTCCCCAAGCTAGTAAATTAATAAAATCCAGAGCCGTGACACCATAAAAAAATGACCAGGTAGTTTGAAAGATGGGAAAGGAAGCAGGAGAGGAAGGAAGGGTTCTTACCAATGCCGTATAAAGGGTGGAAAAGAATCGGTAGAGTCTCTTAGGAGGGCTGTGGGTCTTCTTGTCGGCGTTACAGAGCCACTGCGCGGCGGAAATACTGCAGCGGGAACAGAACCGGGACTTAAATCAGCTTTCAAAAAGTATGGTCTCCCAGCACATTTTATTGTTTCTTCCCTACCTCTCTCTATGGCTGAAGGCAAGGAAAGACAACAGATAGCATGACATGTCAGTGAAAAGTGTGTAATAGAACCAGGACCTTGTTTTTCCAGATTCAGTATCTACAGTTGTACTTGCCCACCTTGGAAGTATTTGTATCCTGCTCTACATTGTTTGTTTATTTATTTCCTATATTTATACCCCGCCTCAAAGGGGGATTCATTGTTTAGTGCGTTATTTTTATTATTATTGACACAAAAAAACACATTATGACACAGCAAACGAGGTACATATGCTGGATTTCATATCAATAATAATATAACAATATTATTATTTATTATTATTTATGGTATTTGTACTCCGTAGCTTCTCACCCCCGCAGGGGGGCTCAGCACGGCTTACATTCACAGCACTACAGGCCGCAACACCACAATACAATATAAAAATACACCATATAAACAACATCATTAAAAAGCATTAAAAACAAAAAAACAACATTACATTAAAACATATAATAATAATGCACTAAACAACATAGAGCGGGACACAAATACTTCCATGGTGAGCATTAATATTGTAATTATAAATCTATATATATAAAGGAACAGTCGTCATGTGAAGACTACCTCAAACAGAGAAACCTTACAACGCAGAAACACAAAACTTGGCAACAGAAATAGGCCTCAAGCAAGGTACGTTTGTAGCAAAGAAACTTTCCCCCCCAAAACCTAAAAGGCCCCCAAAACAACGAGTTAAAAAAACTACATTTCCCAGCATCCTCCGGGGCTGCCAAAGACTCCCCAGCCTCTACATTCTGACAACATGATTGGCTGCCAATAAGGGCGGATTTGCATAACTGCTGTACTGGCCAGCCAACATGAACATTCCGACCCATAACAAACTGTCAGAGGAGTGCCAGAGCCTCCTCCAACACTTTCAAATCAGAAGCCCATGATGGAGATCAACACCATTCAAGGGGAGCTCTTCTTCCTTTCCCAAAAGATCTCCAGTGGCTTGGAATTCCACATTA
Organism: Anolis apletophallus; assembly: GCA_030556195.1. Taxonomy (NCBI): domain Eukaryota; kingdom Metazoa; phylum Chordata; class Lepidosauria; order Squamata; family Anolidae; genus Anolis; species Anolis apletophallus. Next base: position 16,752,796 of record JARBWK010000020.1, read on the forward strand.
ATAAGAGGACCATCCAGCAACAATGGGGTTTGCCAAGGAGGGTGCTCCAGCCCCTCTATATGCTGGCTCCAAGGGATGGAGGTCATCACCAAGTACCTTCTGATGCCCAGCGCTGGAAGAGCTCCCTCAGATGGCCTGTCCATGAGGAAAGCCTCATCGGACATCGACCAATGGGTGCAAGAGACACAGAGCAGGACATCTTGAAAAAGAGAGGAGCAGAAAGTAAGCTAGACATGAAGATCTTGAGAAAGGTGGCTAAAAAGGATACGGAAAGGATTTTTAACAGTCCCCCAACAGACACTGGACGCACCTGTGAAGATAGAGATCCCCTGACAGGACAAGCCCTCCCCAAGCTGATCCGTCCTGGCCAGGGTACAAGTCAAACCCAAAGGACTGCAGGCAAAGAGCTGAGGCACAGACATAACACACCCCATTCACTAACAACAATTCCAACCCTTACATACTCAGACTTTCTCGCATCTCCTAAATAGGGCACAGCAACGCGTGCCGGGTACAGCTAGTTATTAATATTACATTATTAATATTATTAAATTATTATTATTACTACTACTAAATTATTGTTATTATATTTATATCTATACCCTGCTTTATCTCCCCAAAGGGGACTCAAAACTATTTTGAGAAGCTTTTGTATTGTATGCTTCTGACCCAAATATATTATTTATTTATTTATTTGCAGTATTTGCTGCCCTGCTCCCCCTGAAGAGGGAACTCATTGTTTAGTGTGTTGTTGTTATTATTATTATTATTGACACAAAAACCAATTATGACACAGCAAACGAGGTACATATGCTGGATTTCGTATCAATAATAATAATAATAATAATATAAATATAATAATAATATTGCACTAAACAACATAGAGTGGGACACAAATACTTCCAAGGTGAGCATTATTATTATAAATTATTATTACATTATTATTATTAAATTATTATTACTACTACTAAATTATTTATTTATGTTTCAAACTTCTATACCGCCACTCCCCGAGGGCTTGGAGCGGTTTACATAATTTGACACATAACACAGCAAAAGAGTAACAAGAATTAATACATACACAATAGGGAGGGAGGGTGTAGGGACAACAGACATAAAAGGACAGTAGGGCAGTGGCTGGGTGGACCTAGAGTCCACATAGACTGACACCTTGCTGAGGGTCGACTCAAGGTCCATCTGTGCCTTGAGGCCGTTGCTGGATGGTTGCGTGCCAGCAGATTGAAGACAGAAATCCTATGGCTGGGTCGTCTAGGCGATGGGGAGATTCAGCTGCCGACCCTGGATGGCGAGGCACTACGCCCGTCATCATCTGTAAAAAGCCTTGGTGTCATCTTAGACCCGCTGCTGTCAATGGAGGCTCAAATCTCCACTGTCAGCAGGACCGCATACTTTCATCTGCGGCTGGCTCTCTATCTGTCCCGGAACGACCTGGCCTCGGTGCTCCAGGCCACGGTCATCTCAAGACTTGACTACTGTAACGCTCTTTACATTGGCCTTCCCTTGACTGCGACCCGGAGACTTAAGCTAGTGCAGAACGCCGCTGCTCAGCTCCTCACAGGGAAGCCTGCGAGCTGTCATGTAACACCTATTCTGCGAGACCTGCACTGGCTGCCAATTGAATTCCGGATCACTTTCAAGGTGCTAGTTCTGGGGCCAGTGTATCTAAGGGATCGCCTGTTCCCTTACAATCCCCCGAGATCATTACGGTCAGAAGATCTGAACCTTCTTTGTATCCCCAATGTTAGATCCTTCCACTTAACAGCAACCCAGCGGAGGGCATTCTCCATTATAGGTCCGGTGCTATGGAACTCTCTGCCGACTATTATTCGGGCTCTTTGAGATCTGAGCTCCTTTCGTTGAGCATGCAAAACCCACTTGTTCAGACAGGCTTTCGACAATTGTTGAGTTTTAACCATGTTTTATTTTGTATTGTTGTACTCTTCCTTGTACACCGCCCCGAGCCTCTGGGAGTGGTGGTATAAAATCGAAGAAATAAATAAACTGTCTTTGGGGCTGCATAGGTCAACAGCAAGCTAAACTATTAATGGTTGGGAGCTCACTCCGACCCGGGCTGCCTTTGAACCCATGACCTCTCGGTCAGTAGTGATTTAACGAAGCTGGCTACTAACTAGCTGCGCCACAGTCCCAGTGTCTTACCTGATACATCCGTCAAAGGTCCCGGGGCGGAAGGGGACCCCTTGCCCCATGTCTGCGAGCATCAAGTCTCCTTCCACTTCTCTCTCCACAGCCACATCTGTTTGGGAAAAAAATGCTGAATTTAATATTAAATACAACGCAAACGTTGCAAGACATATAAAAACCACGACATTATTTGAAAAGGTCAGAGCAGAAGGAATGGAGACAACTCACCCAGCATGGCAGGACTGATGTCCAAGCCAACCCAAAAGTGACCTTCCTCAGTGATGTAATCGCCACTCAAACCGGAGCCACACCTGACCAGAAGGAAAAAAAACATGGTCAAGAAAAGACCCATGGACTACTTCTTTCAGGGCTCACCAAGGCTCATGCCGGAAAGGGCGGGTGGGACCGAGATCATGATAGAGAAGGGATTCAGGCTTTTCATGTTGTCTTCTTTGTTTAATAGTGTGGTTATTCCTTCTCCCACAAATGTTATCATTTGTCAGAGACAGAGATGAACACAGTCTCTGGAAGTTATATCTAGATCAGACCTGGGCAATCAGACCCACCGGCCAATTCTGACCGGCCCGGGAAGAAGGGCGTCGGGGGCTAAGCCATTTCTGCAAGAGGAAGGGCTGCTGCTGCTGCCATCCCATCACGGGCTGTGGGGCCTGCGTCGGCAGACAGCCCGCCGCTCCAGAGAATGATCAGAGGAGCGGCGGCTTTGGAGTCGACCTGCGGCGGCTGATTGCCTTGGCGACCTGGAAGACTTGATCTTGATACCAAGAAATATTCATATATTATTAGTATTGATATCATAATTATTATATTATAGTGTATATATATATACATATAATATATATATATATATATATATATATATAGATATCTCTTGATTGTCTTCTGGGTCGCCAGGGCGATCAGCCGCTGCAGGTCACCGACTGCTCCCGCTGCAGGCCCGGATCGTCTCCCGGGATGGCAGGCACTCCAAAGCCGGGATGACAGGCACTCCATGGCAGGGCAATCAGCCGATCGGGAACGCCTCTGATAAAACGGCTGGGGGCCAGAGCGGGCGGAGGCCTGCAGCCTCCGATCGTCTGCTGCTCTGTTCTCCTCTGCTGCGGCAGCGGCTGGGTCCGCTTTGCCATCCTCTGGGCTGGGTCCATTGGGCCATTCCATCTTGGGATCCTTCCTCTCTTGAGGATGTCAGCCTCCATCTTGGTTCGCACCTTGTCTTCTTGAATTTCATTTTATTTTAGTGGCTTTTATTATTTTATAATAATTTTATAATAATATTATAATATAATAAACAATATAGTATAATGTAATATTATATTATAATTTCAATACATTATAATGTCTATATATACTATACTATAATATAATAATTGTGATGGGAAACGGGACGCAGCTTGGATTGGGGAGGGGAGGGAATGGCAGAAAGCTGGAAGAAAAGGGAACAGACTCTTCTCGCTCTCTTTTTCCTTCCCTCTGCCCCCCCCCCCCAGGCTGCCACGTCAACAGGCCCGAGTCGCCCAACACTCACTTAACTCCCCCTCTTCCTCCTTCTGCAACTTCCTCTCATGCTTTCTCTCAAAACTGGGGCCCTTTCTCTCCTCTGGAAGTGGGCCGAGAAAGGCATCGCCCGAGCCCTCTCGCTCCGAGCCAGCCTTTCTCACTGTACTTCCGCCAAGACTAAACATGGCGGCCGCAGCCAGGAGACCCGTAGAGAGGCGGGGCTTCTTCGGAGCGGTCGAGTGGTGGCGGCACTGATAACCAGGAGGAGCAAGGCAAGCTTCCTTCTCTTCCCAAGCCAGATGCCCTACTGCACGGCCCTCCCGAAAACAGGGGCCCGTGCGCTGAGGTTCCGGAGACAGAATAGCAAACTTTATACATGGCATCAGATAGATTAGAATCTAATTTCCCACTGCACACCTGATGATTGCTCACGGCACACTAGTGTGCCACGGCACACCGATTGGGAAACACTCTAATCCACTGATTCTCAAAGTGGGCAGTACCACCCCCTGGTGGGCGGGGAGGCAATCCAAGGGGGCGGTGAGAGGCTCAGGAGACTTTGGGAGGCGGTGAACAATTGGCCATTTAGGAGGGGTCGCGCCCCCCTCTTCTTTGGCCCCACCCCCTTTGCTTAGACCTGCATCTATTATATAAAGGGGTTCCCGTCATGGAACGACTACCCCAAACAGAGAAACCTTACAACGCAGAAACACAAAACTTGCCAACAGAAATAGGCCTCAAGCAAGGTACGTTTGTAGCAAAGGAACTCCCCCCCAAAACCTAAAAGGCCCCCAAAACAACGAGTAAAAAAACTACATTTCCCAGCATCCTCCGGGGCTGCCAACGACGCTCCCAGCCTCTACATTCTGAAAACATGATTGGCTGCCAATAAGGGCGGATTTGCATAACTCCTGCACTGGCCAGCCAACATGAACATTCCGACCCATAATAAACTGTCAGAGGAGGATAAGGCAAAGGGCTGAGGCACAAACACACACACCCAATTCACTTCCCACAGAAAATCACAGACCACGCCCAAAATTGACAGTAAGGCTTCATTAACTTAATTTCCCTGACTAGGCCTCACTTAATGGAATGCTGTTTATGCTCTGAATTGACAGTAAGGCTTCATTAACTTGATTCTCCCGACTACGCCTCAACTCATTGGACATTGTGTATGGCCTGAATTGACAGTAAGGCTTCATTAACTTGCTGTTCCTGACTAGGCCTCAGCTCATGGGACATTGTGTATGGCCTGAATTGACAGTAACCTACCTTGGCACACAGAGCCCCTATGACCCACGCTACATTCTACTACAGTTTGGAGGAGGGTGGACCATGGATTATGGGACTTGAAGTACCTCCATGGATAATGGGATTTGTACTACTTCAAAACCCATCATTCCCCATCATTCCCCCTTGGTTCTGTGGCCCAGAACCAAGACCGATAAAGACCAAACTTGGCACACAATGCCCCCCATGACCCACACTCCATCCGGCTGCAGTTCAGAGGAGGACACACCATGGATAATGGGATTTCAAGTACCTCCACTCACTTCCAAAGTTAACTTCCAAGCATCAACCTCTACATCAACACAGCAGACGGAAAGACAAAAAACATTGTATATCCACAAGCTATGCAGAACGCCAGCAACACCACACACCAACAACTCCCCAGGACTTCAACATCCCACCCACCAGAACAACCCACAACGACACAGCCATGGCCCCAACAACACCATAACTAACAACAATTCCAACCCTTACATACTCAGACTTTCTCGCATCTCCTAAATAGGGCACAGCAACGCGTACCGGGTACAGCTAGTATTAGATATTTGGATTAGAATTTGTAAGAGTAGCAAAATTATTTATGAAGTAGCAACGAAAATATGGACGGGGGTCACCACAACACTAGGAACCTTATTTAGGGCTCACGGCATTAGAAAGGTTGAGAACCACTGCATTAATACATATATCTTTCTGTTTAATTGCTATTAAATTTTTTAAAATATAATTTCTAGGGGGGCTCTGAGTAAAAAAACTTCTGGAAAGGGGGCCGTAGGCCAAAAAGTTTGGGAACCACCGGTCTAATCCCAAATCTAATCAAACTGGAGGAAACTCACCCCACATCCAGCAAGAAACATGGCCGATCCTCTGGGAGGCCCAGCAGCTCCACGGCCCGTTCAGACATCTGCGACTGGATCTCCATCATGCGAGAGCTGGGAAGGGAAAGAAGAAGCACACAAAAGGAGGCGGTAGTGAAGAACCACCCTTGTGGGTGGATGTTGTGCATAACGGTAACTTATTTGACAACAAACAAAGAAACAAGTGGGCTTCGGCCGCCCAGGCCTGTCTTACTTGTGGGTGTATTTCCGAGCTTCGACCTCGTCATAGAACTGAGGGAAAAGAGCAGAAGAAGAAGGTTGTTCAAGGGAAACCATATACAAAGCTCTGCTTAATCAAATCTCAGTATTCTCTTTCATATAATCTCAGTATTCTCTTTCATATAATCAATATTGTAATAATATTAATAATAATACACTTTATTTACATTCCGCTCTTCTCACCCCGAAGGGGACTCAGAGCGGATTACACGTACACATACTTAGCAGACAATCCCTGCCGTTTCCACATACACAAATATAGATGAACAGAGGCAAACTCTGGCCACCAGGGGGCGCTGACGCACTCCTCATCTCTCAGCGTTCCCAGCGTCCCTTGTTGTTCCTTCCGCGTTCCTGGAGTTTTTTTTTTAATGGCCTCATAATTCAGTCAAAATTGGCCTCCCCACTTAATGTGGTACCTTTATCTCCTACTTGACAGATGCAACTGTCTTTCGGGCTGCAAAGGTCAGCAGCAGGCTACACTTAAAGGTCGAGCAGCCACCTCGACCCGGGCAGGCCTCGAACTCATAACCTACTGGTCAGAGAGTTCTTATGCAGTTGACACTTAGCCAGCTGTGCCACATTCCCGGTGCTGTACTATATTATTATATTATTTACGGGTCTTGTTTGCCAGAAGTTACTAAACATCTGTAATTTCTGGCAAGTAAGGCCTTTCTGCAAACAGCACATCTGGGACTTGCAGTCATTAGGAAACCACATTTTAAAATCACGTCCCTCTCAATATTGTATTATTATGTCTTATTATTATTATGTCTGGAGCAACAAGCACCTGAGGCAAAGCACCAAAATGAGTGTGTACAGAGCTATCGTACTGTCTGTTCTCCTCTATGGGTCTGAAACATGGGTCACCTATCGCCAACACCTACGACTCCTCGAACGCGTTCATCAGCGCCGTCTTCGCACAATCCTAAATATACACTGGACCGACTATGTGACGAATGTTGCTGTCCTTGAGCAAGCAGGGATCACCAGCATTGAGGCCACGCTATTGAGAACACAGCTGCGCTGGGCAGGGCACGTCTCTAGGATGGAGGACCACCGCCTCCCAAAGATACTACGGTGAACTCGCCACGGGTCAGCACAAGAGAGGCGCCCCCCAAAAGAGATACAAGGACCCCCTGAAACAACATCTCAGGCTCAGCCAGATTGATCACCAACAATGATCCACCCTGGCCTCTCATCGGGAGGCATGGAGACGCACTCTCCACAATGATGCGGCCTCTTTCGAGAAGACACGCCGAACGGGTCTCGACAACGCAGAAAGAACCGCAATTTGGGAACAACATCACCCGAGGAGACTCTCTGCTGTGCTTTCTGCAACCGGACTTGCCTATCTCAGATTGGCCTTTTTAGACATCAACGCGCTTGTAAAAAGTATTATATATTACTAAATTGTCCTGGACCATTATAATATAATATTTAAATATATAAATATATAATTATAATATATTATTATTAGTATTATTATAATAATGCATCACATTATAATATTATCAACATTACATGTATATTTTTAGCACAGCAAATAATAATACTAATATAATAAGGAGTCAGAAATGTAGAAGAGTTTACAGCAGAGCTCCAACTCTAAACCTTGGAGGACTACAACTCCCAGAATCCTCTCCCCACAGGAGTCTGCCATGGGGATTCTGGGAGATGTAGTTCCCAATAGGAAAAGCCCCCTTCTCATGCCCAGCTTCCTCCCAAACCTTCCCTGAACCTCCCTGTGGTCTTTTGCCCCCTCACCAGTTCAGGAGGGCCGCGATGCTCCGGCCGCTTCCTAGACGCCGCCATCTTTCTCCCGGCTTCCTTGCGTCAAAACTGCGCGACGCACGCTCGAGAGAGACGTTTCACAGACTCAGAGCCAGGCTTGGGCCAATCCCGCCAGGGCCGGAGCGCATGCGCGGAGCCATCCCCTAGCGCGAGGGCCAACCTCCAAGAAGAAATCGCGGCGCATGCGCAGCTCAATCCCCAAGCGCGAGGGCCAACCTCCAAGGAGGAATCGCGGCGCATGCGCAGCTCAATCCCCAAGCGCGAGGGCCAACCTTCCAAGAGGCGCATGCGCCGCGAGGGCCATTCCTCCTCGGAGGTTCTAGCGCGAGGGCCAACCTCCAAGAAGAAATCGCGGCGCATGCGCAGCTCAATCCCCAAGCGCGAGGGCCAACCTCCAAGGAGGAATCGCGGCGCATGCGCAGCTCAATCCCCAAGCGCGAGGGCCAACCTCCGAGGGGGAATCTCGACGCATGCGCAGCTCAATCCCCAAGCGCGAGGGCCAACCTCCGAGGAGGAATCGCGGCGCATGCGCAGCTCAATCCCCAAGCGCGAGGGCCAACCTTCCAAGGAGGAATCGCGACGCATGCGCAGCTCAATCCCCAAGCGCGAGGGCCAACCTCCGAGGAGGAATCGCGGCGCATGCGCAGCTCACTCCCTCCTGACGTGGCCGTCGGTGAGGCGCTCTTCCTTCCTTTCTGCGCCTGCGCGGCCGCTGAGGGCCTCCAGAGCAGGGGAAGATGGAGGCGGTGCCGCTGCCGCTGGCGGGCCTCTCGCTGCTCTTCGGCGCCCTCGTCGCCCTGCTTTTCCTGCTCCAGCGGTGGAGAAGCGGCTCGGCCAGCGAGGGATCCGAGCCCGGCGCCAAGGAGCGAGGCCTAGCCGAGCAGGAGCCCAGCGACGGTGAGGAGGCAGGGGGCGGGGCCTACGAGCCTAGGCCACGCCCACAGGCGGTGGCCACGCCCCTCAAGGCCGCCTCTGCATCTTCCCTGTGCCTCCAGTGTGCCTCGTCCAGTCTCAACCAATGATTGAGGTTCCAGGTGTTTTTTTTCCCCCGCTGCCACCTTTGGACTCTTGCTTGCTGGGGTGTTTCCTGCAAGTATCTCTGTAGATCCTAGGAATCTGTTTCTTGATTGGCTTGCTGATATCCAAACAGAGGATGGGCCGAAGATGTCACTCACGGCCTTGGTTCTTTCGTTGCTGGTGGTGCCATACCAGCGAAACATTATTAGTCACTAGCTGAGGACCCGGCGGTGCCCGGGTTATTTGAGGAAGGCATTGTGTGCCATTGTGTACCTTGGGAAGTCTGAGCTGGCTACGGTGGTCCACGCACTGGTCACGTCCCGAATAGATTACTGCAACGCACTCTACGTGGGGCTGCCTTTGAAGACAGTTCGGAAACTGCAATTAGTCCAGCGGGCGGCAGCCAGATTACTAACGGGAGCGACATACAGGGAGCATACCACCCCCCTGCTGTGTCGGCTCCACTGGCTGCCTGTCCATTTCTGAGCTCAATTCAAAGTGCTGGTTTTGACCTTTAAAGCTCTATACGGTTCTGGCCCAGCTTACTTGTCCGAACGCATCTGCCGCTATGTCCCATCCTGTACCTTAAGATCGTGCGGGGAGGCCCTGCTCTCGCTCCCGCCTACTTCTCAAATGCGGTTGGTGGGGACGAGGGACAGGGCCTTCTCGGTGGTGGCTCCCTGTCTGTGGAACGCACTCCCTATTGATATTCGATCAGCTTCATCCCTCCTAACATTCAGAAAAAGAGTGAAATCCTGGTTATGGGACCAAGCGATTGCACTTTAGCACGATACGGCACTTTGATTGGATGAAGATGGCAATCGGGTGGACAAGACCTAATGCTTATGGAGGGAATACTGTTTTGACTGTTGTGAATGTACACGATGCATTTTAATGTTAATTATATTTTAATGTATTTTAATTCTAGCTGTATTTTAATGTATTTTATTCTTAACTGTTTGCTTTTATTATATGTATACTATGTGGCATCGAATCGTTGCCATTGTGAGGCCGCTCTGAGTCCCCCCTCCCTCGGGGGTTGAGAAGAAGCGGGGTAGAAATGATGGAAATAAATAAATAAGGTTGGTTCCTATTAGATGTTTATGTGGCTTGCAGTGGTCTCAGGAAGTTAGTGAAGGTACTTCAAGTCCCATCGGCCATGGTCCATCCTCCTCCAAACAGCACCAGGATGTAGAGTGGGTCATGGGGGCTCTATGTGCCAAGTTTGGTCTTGATCAGTCATTGGATTAGGTTTGCAGCAGTTTTGGGAAGTGAGTGAAGGTACTTCAAGTCCCATCATGCATGGTCTGCCCTCCTCCAAGCTGCACCAGGATGTAGAGTGGGTCATGGAGGCTCTGTGTGCGTACTTCGTTCTTTTTTGGTAATTGGATGAGGGTCGCAGTGGTCTCAGAAAGTGAGTGAAGGTACTTCAACTCCCATCATCCGTGGTCCGTCCCACTCAAAACTGCACCAGGATGTAGAGTGGGTCATGCGTACTCTGTGTGCCAAGTCTGGGCCTGGTCTGTGATTTGTAGGGGCTGCAATGTTCTGTGGGAAATGAATCGGGTGAAGGTACTGCAAATCCCATCATTTGTGAGCCATCATGCCGTGAACTGCAGCAGGTTTGTAAAGTGGGCCATTGGGCCTCTGTGTGCCAAGTTTGGTCCTGATTCGTCATTGGTGTGGGCCACAGTGCTCTAAGGAAGTGAACTAAAGTATTGCAAGTCCCATCGTCCATGGTCCACCCTCCCTCAAACTGCACCTGGATGTAGGGTGCACCTTGGGGGATTCTGTGTGCCAAGGTTGGTCTTGTTCTGTCATTGTTGGGGGCCTAGTCAGGAAAATCAAGTTGAGGAAGCCTTGCTGTCAATTTTGGGCCTGGTCTGTGATTCATAGGGGCGGCAGTGTTGTTTGGGAAGTGAATGAGGTGAAGATTTCTGCAAATCCCATCATTCGTGGCCCCTCCTGCCCTAAACCACACCAGGTTGTGAAGTGGGCCATTGGTCCCCTGTTTGCCTAGTTTGGTCCTGATCCGTCATTGCAGTGGCTGACTGCCTGAGGCCTTTCCTTTCCCCTCTGAGTCACTTTAGAATGTTGGAATGTGATTGGCCAATCGGAGTCCTTTATGCAAATACCATTTCAGTGGCAACCAATCCCCTCTGTCTGGGGCCGTAGAATGTTGGAGTTCTGAGGCTGGCCAATCAGAGCCCTTTATGCAAATAATCTCATAGTGGCAGCCTATCGAAACGCTGGCACATATTCCTCTCAACGCACCACCGCAAACACTGACTTTTCTTATATAGATAGATGTTTACTAATGTTTCTCCTGTGGCGTTGGGCACCGAAGCACCTTTTCTCTCTACTTTAACTTGAGGAAAGAAAGAAAAAGCCTTGAGTTACCTTTGCTCTCATCACCCAAACAAGATCAGCCTGAGTTACTAATGAATTGGGTGTGGGCTAATATTTATGGTTTCCGATCTATTCTCCTTCACGTTTTCTAGATTTGGATGGTGAAACATCCAGCAAAACCTCGCTGGTAAAGAAACAGAAGCAGCATCAGCGGCTTCGGAAAGAGAGACCCCAGCAGCACAGCTTTGCCCACCCCCTCCTGGCAGCCGCACTGAAGGTGAATATTATTATCATAAGTATCTTCATTTCTACCCCGCTCTTCTCCCACGAGGGGACTCAGGGCGGTGCATGTACACCACTGATTCTTAAAGTGGGCGGTACCACCCCCTGGTGGGCGGTGAGGCAATCCAAGGAGGCCGTGGGAGGCTCAGGGGAATTTGGGGGGCCGTGAACCCCTTTAAGGGGGCGGTGAACAATTGGCCATTTAGGAGGGGTTGCGCGGTCCTCTTCTGTGGCTCCGCCCCCTTTGCTTTGACCCCCACACGCAGTGCAACGGCCTCCGCGCCCTCCAGCGGAGCCTCCCCACCACCGCGGAAGAAAGCGCAGCCTTCCCCAGCGGATGCAATTCATTCCAAACCCCTCCAGTATTTCCTGTGGGTCATGGGGGTTCTGTGTGCCAAGTTTGGCTCAATTCCATTGTTGGTGGAATTCAAAATGCTCTTTGATTGTAGGTAAACCATAAATCCCAGTAACTACAACTCCCAAATGAGAAGGGCTATTTTCTCAAAACTCCACCAGTGTTCAAATTTGGGCATATTGAGTATTCGTGCCAAGTTTGGTCCAGATCCATAGCTGTTTGGGTTCAGAGTGCTCTCCAAATGTAGGTGAACTACATCTCCCCTAAATCACTGCCAATTCCTCCCAAACCCTCCAGTATTTTCTGTTGGTCAGGTGGGTTCTCTGTGCCAAGTTTGGTCCAGTTCTGTAATCCTGGGGGTCTCAGTGGTCTGTGGAAGTCAGAGCTGAATCAGTTGAAGGTACTGCAAAACCCATCATCCGTTGTCCACACCCCCCAAACATATTGTTTTTGTGATTAATCCCTATGCTTTAATTATGTTCAATTTGTAACCATGAAAATACATCCTGCATATTAGATATTTGCATTAGAATTCGTAAGAGTAGCAAAATTATTTACGAAAATATGGTTTGGGGGTCACCGCAACATGAGGAACCTTATGTAGGGGTCACGGCATTAGAAAGGTTGAGAACCACTGCATTCATACGTATATCTTTCTGTTTAATTGCTACCGTGTTTCCCCGATAGTAAGACACCCCCGATTGTAAGACGTATCGGGGGTTTCAGGGGGGTCGGCTAATATAAGCCGTACCCCGAAAGTAAGACGTATTGCACGCCGTCAGGAGCGGCCCCGCCTCCCTCCCGGCTGAGGCTGTAAGAGGGAGGGCGAAGCCGAGGAGGGCTCCCCTTGGCCCCTCCCTCCCTCCTACAGTGACAGCCAGGGCGGCAGAAGCGGCGATTTCCCCCGGTTCTGCTGCCCCGGCTGAGGCTGTAAGAGGAAGGGCAAAGCCGAGGAGAGCTCTCCTCAGCTTCGCCCTTCCAGCTAAGGGACACGCCAGGCTCGGAATTGGGGAAATCGCTGCTTCCGAGGCTGGCGTGTCCCTTTAGCTGGAAGGCGAAAGCTGAGGAGAGCTCTCCTCGGCTTTGCCCTTCCTCTTTCCAATATAAGACATACCCCGAAAGTAAGACATAGTGGGGCTTTTGGGGATAAAAAGAAAGTAAGACACTGTCTTACTTTCGGGGAAACACGGGTATTTTAAAAAAAATTTCTAGGGGGGTGGTGAGTAAATATTTTTCTGGAAAGAGGGCGGTAGGCCAAAAAAGTTTGGGAACCACTGGTCTACACTGTGGAATTGATCCGGTTTGGTGTCACTTTTAAGTGCTGTGGGAGTTGTAGTTTGGTGAGGCACTGACACTGTTCCACAGAGAAGGCTTGTAAAAGCCTAAGCCAGGCTGTGAGGAATTATGGGAGTTGAAGTCCAAAACACCTGGAGGGCTGAAGTTTGCCTAGGTCTGCTATGTTGCTTCCTTTCCCCATTGCAAGATTTCTCTGTCTCAAGAGAGATGATCCCATGGCTCTCTCCTTCCCTTCCTCAGGGCCACAGCGGGAGCGTCACCTGTCTCGACTTCAGCAGCAACGGGAAGTACCTGGCGTCCTGCTCCGACGACCGGACCGTGCGGATATGGAGCACCAAGGACTTCCTGGAGCGGGAGCATCGCTACATGCGAGCCAATGTGGAGCTGGACCATGCCACTTTGGTCCGCTTCTACCCCGACTCCAGGTAAAGAGGCAGCCGGGGAGTATACTCGGCATAGTATATCAAAAATAAGATGGGTTAGGAATCAGCTGGTTTTCCCTGTAATAGGCAGTAAGAGCCCCTAAAGCTTCAGAGAGCTTCTGTTCAACCATTTCAAATCTCCCTGCTTGAGCGGTGATGGCATGATCGTCAGCATAGATGAAACTTAGATGGATTCAAAATCCGCTTGTTTCCCCTGGAATAGGCAGTAAGAGCACCTAAAGCTTCAGAGAGCTTCCATTCGACCATCTCAAAGCTCCCTGCTTGAGTGGTGATGGCGCAATTGTCAGCATAGATGAAACTCTCTGTCCCTTCTGGCAGTGGCTGGTCATTTGTGTATGGATTTCCGCAGAGCCTTCATTGCCTGGCTTGCCAACGGGGACACCCTCCGGCTCTTCAAAATGACCAAGAAGGAGGACGGCAGCTTCACGTACATCGCCACGGCCGAGGATTTCCCGAAGCAGCACAAGGCCCCCATCATCAACATTGGAGTTGCTGACACTGGTGAGGAAACGCCACAGAGGTGGATCCAAGGCCTCGGCCAACGCTTCCCCTGCCTTGACCTTCTGTCTCCTCTGTTTATTAATGTTTGATTAACTCTGCTTAATTACACGGATGAGAAATGGAAAGCTTAGATCAGTGTTTCCCAACCAGTGTGCCGTGAGCGATCCTCAGGTGTGCCGTGGGAAATGGGAACCTCCAATCCCCTTTCTTCCCCCTCCTGCCGAACACATTTTCTTCTCCACTCGGGCTCCCTTCTTCCCAGCCTCGCTCTGCTCGATTTGCCTTGCTTGGCTCTGGGGCGAGTCTGCGCAGTAGCGCCCGCACAGGTCACGCCTTCCTCCCTCCCCTCCTGAACACGCTCACGCTGCCCCTCGGATCAAAATGGCGGCAGAAGAAAAAGAAGAAAAAGTAAGTGTTGGGCAGGAGGGGAAGAAAGGGCGAAGGGGGAGGGGGAGGAAGAGGTCTCTGTCGAAAGCTGGCATGGGCAAACTTGGACCTTCCGGATGTTTTGGACTCCAACTCCCACCATTCCTAGCGTCCTCAGGCCCTTTTCCTTTCCCCCCCTCAGCCACTTAAGCAGGAAAGGGCCTCAGGCTGTTAGGAATGGTGGGAGTTGGAGTCCAAAGCACCCAGAGGGCCCAAGTTTTCCCATGCCTGTTTTAGGGACCTTCAAGTGGTGAGCCTCCTTCCAACATTGTGATTCTGGATAGAAAACAAACAACAACATAACATGACATTGTTTGAGTCCACAGTGCTCTCTGGGTGTAGGTGAACTACAACTTCCAAACTCAAGGTCCATTCCCAAGCAAGCCCTTTCAGTACTTTCTGTTGGTAATGAGAGTTCAATAGGCTAAGTTTGGTTCAATTCCATTTGAAAGAAGGAATAAAAGAAAGAGGTAGAGAAGGAAGAAAGGAGAGAAAGGGGAAGAAAAAGGGGGGAAGGAATAGGTAGGTACCTCTCATAATAGTCCAGTTATCTACTTCTACTTTGAAAATTCTTACTATAAGCCACAGCAATGCGTGGCAGAGCACAGCTAGTTTAACATAAAATACAAGACCAAAATCACACAAAGCGTAATAACGTCCAGAAATAAGATATAAATAAATATTAGGCATTAAAAACATTTAAAACCAATTCCAATGATTCAGCCTTGCTGTTGTTGGCAACTGAATTCATTCGTCAAAAGCTTACTTGAACAGGCTGGACTTCAACTGGTTCTTGAAAGAGATCAGGAATGTTTTAAGGCAGTGTTTTTCAATCTTTTTTGAGCCGCGGCACATTTTTTACTTTTACACAATCCTGGGGCACACCACCAACCAAAATGACACAAAATGACACTCTAACACAGTCATACATAGAGTTAGTATGTTTTTAAATGTATTTATACACTGGGCCTGTTCCTGTTTTTGTGCCTGTATCAGCTGATTACGATCAGCTGAGAGGAGCGGCAGTGGCAGTGAGTGCCAGTAGCTATCTCCGGCTTCGAGGAGGCGACGACGCACGGTTGGCTACACAGGGCCTGGAGCCCATTCTTCTCCTTTTACCTGGCCTTCCGGAGACCCAGTCTTTTTGGGCTCCCGGTGCTGCCCCCCTTTCTCTCTGCCTCCTCCTCTCAACGCCTTGCCCCCACGCCGCCTGGTATCCCTGGTACCGCCTGGTATCCCCCGCAGGGACTCCTGGATTCCACTGTGGGGAGCCTCCGGCTACCTCCTTCCAGGCTCAGGCCCAAGTGGAGCCCTGGCCCAGGGGCCCTCCATCCTGCCCTCTACATGCTCAGGCCTCCCTCATGCCCCCAGCCATGCATAGGCCTCTGGATCGTGGCGCGAACACACCTCTTTGTGGGCTGCTCCGCAAAGGGGGCCCTCAAAGCCGTCCCACTTCCTTCCTCGGTGGCCCATTCTTGCTCGCCCGCCCTTGGCTTGCCGGAGATGCCTCCGTGGGCCCGCCAGAGCTTACCACGTGTTTGTTCTGGGCGGGGGAGGGACTCGTCCTACACACACACACACACCCGCTGCTTGCCTCGGGCCCGGCAGGGCCTGCCTCCGTTCGGTGGCCTGCTTCGGGCACCTTGCTCGGAGCCTCCTGTGCCAGGCAGGGGCGGGGGGGAAGAACTCTGGGCATCCCCCAAGCTCGCCGGAGGCGCCCTCTCCTCACTGCCGCATTCTTTGGGCTCAGCAGAGCCAGCCACGTGGTTTGTGACCGGGGGAGAAGGACTCGCTCTCCCCCCCCCCCCTCGCCGCCACCGATACGGCGGGCCATCTCCAAGGCCAAGCTCCCTCCTATTTCCCACGGCACACCTGATGATCGGTCACAGCGTACTAGTGTGCCGCGGCACAGCGGTTGGGAAACACTGTTTTAAGGGATGCTTCAGCCACAAAAGGCCCCTCGTCTCTTTTCGTCCTTCTCCAGGAAAATACATCATGACCGCTTCCAGTGACACCACCATCCTCATCTGGGACCTGAAAGCGGAGGTCTTGGCCACCATCAACACGAACCAGATGAACAACACCTTTGCTGCTGTCTCGCCCTGTGGGAGGTGAGGAATGGCCCATCTTTCCTTTTATTACATGTTTATTATTATGTTTTGTTTATACCCTGATTTTTCTCTCCACAAGGAGATTCAAAGCAGCTTTCCTTAATTCAGATTTCCCATCGTCCCCATAGTGTCACAAAAACAGAAACCCCGAAGGCAGGATAATATCTCAACTATCGTAACAGAGGGAGTTGGGCAAGAAGGACAACAACTCGGCACTAGGAAGGGGGGGGGAAGCATAAATATGATAAAATTGTTACAGGGAGGCATGTTGTTTCACTTGAACTCTTTGCTTTGCTCACGCTGATTGGCTTGCCACACTGTCACTCAAGCCGCCTCTGCCGATGATTGGCTGAAAGGCCAACGCACTCCTTCCTCGAGCTCCCTCCCTCTTCTCCCCTTCACCATCGTCTCATCACCACTTGCGGATGCACTCGATGTAATATTTAATGTAAAATTAGTATATTGTATTATTAGTATTATATTGTTATACATTACAATATTAGCAATAGTATACGTGTATACAATATATTATATTATTAGCACAGTATAATATTAGTATTATTTATAACAATATTGTACTATACCTCTAACCAGATGTGGGCACCCTCCGGCACACGGGCCGGATACAGCCCAAGGGCCAATTCTGTCCGGCCCGGGGAGAAGGGCATTGGGGGCGGGGCCAAGAGGAAGGGGTGCCACTGCCGCCATCCCATGTGGGGCCCGAGTCGGCAGACAGCCCGATGCTCCGGAGAACGATCAGAGGAACGGTGGCTGCTGCCTGCCATCCCATCGTCCGCTGTGGGGCCTGCGTCGGTGATCTGAGAGCCTGCTGCTCGCGAGAACATGGAGGCCTGGTGGGCTTTGAATGCCTGACATCCCAGGAGGCAATCCGGGCCTGCAACGGGAACAGTCGGCAACCTGCGGCAGCCGATCGCCCTGGCAACCCGGAAGACTTGGTCGTCTTCCGGGACACCAGGGCGATCAGGCGCCTCAGGTCGCTGACTACTCCCGCAGCAGGCCCGGATCGCCTCCCGGGATGTCAGGCACTCCAAAGCTGGGATGGCAGGCACTCCATAGCAGGGCGATCAGCTGGGGAACGGCTGGGAGCGAGAGCGGGCGGAGGCCTGCAGCCTCCGATCGTCTGCTGCTCTGCTCTGCTGCGGCGGCGGCTGGGTCCGCTTTGTCATCCTCTGGGCTGGGTCCATTGGGCCATTCCATCTTGGGATCCTTCCTCTCTTGAGGATGTCAGCCTCCATCTTGCTTCGCACCTTGTCTTCTTGAATTTCATTTTATTTTAGTGGTTTTTATTATTATTTTATAATAATTTTATAATAATAATATAATAATATAATAAATAATATAATGTTATATTACATTATAATTTCAATATATTATGCCTATATATATACACTATCATATAATTATGATATTAATACTAATATACGAATATTTCTCGATATATTAATATGTTAATGTCAATGATGTGTAATATATAGTAAATATAGTAAATAAATTAATTATGTAGATTAGAATGTAGTTCAGCCTTTAGGTGCGGCCCTCCATAATATTTTTTGGCTCTCGTGTGGCCCCTTGGAAAAAATAATTGACCACCCCTGGTCTATACTGTAATATTATTAGTAATAATACTGTTACTTTATGGAAGACAGACAGGCATTGGACCAGTCGGCCCTTGGAGTCTTCCAATTCTGTGATACGTATTTTTACACATTGGGCTGGGCTTCAGCACATCAGGTTAACCACCAACTGCAATAAATCTTGCCAACCGGAAGGCTGACAGTTCGAAGCCCGGTTCAGGGTGATCTCCTGATCTTAAGCCCAACTTCTGCCTACCTAGGTGTTAGAAAACAAATGTGAGCAAATAGAACTTGGATTGTGTCTTCCTTTATGGCTGGATGGTCCTTGGGGCCTCTTCCAACTCAGTGATTCTGCGCAGACAGTAGCCTTTCTCCCTCCTGTCCCTCCAGGTTTGTGGCCTCGTGCGGCTTCACCCCAGACGTGAAGGTGTGGGAGGTGTGCTTCAGCAAGAGCGGGGGAGACTTCCGGGAGGTGATCAGGGCCTTCGACTTGAAGGGCCACAAGGCCGGCGTGTATTCCTTCTCCTTCTCCAACGATTCCAGGCGGTAAGAAACCCTATAGAGTGGAATTTCTCAACCTAGGGGTCATGACCTCTGGGGGAGTTTCAGAGGGGTTGCCAAAGACCCACAATGTCATTGGACAGAGGACTTTTGGGGGCTCCTCATAAGTGGGGATTATAGTTTGTGGAAATGGGAGCCTGTCTGTGAAACTGGCCACATACACACATACATATTTTCACTTTTATTGTGGATATAGAATATTGTTATTGTCTCCTTCCTCCCAGAGGAACTTTATTTCTTACGGAAGTGTTTACTTCCAATCTAATGATCACCTATTTTGGGCTAAATGACCTTGCTAAAATACGATTCAGGTCATACAGTTATCATAATGGTAGACTTCTAATTGTATACTATCATGTTAAGCCGCTTTGAGTCTCCTGCGGGAAACATAAACTAGGGTAAATATTTTAATATATCTAATATATACAATAGTAATTTAAATTGCAGGCTGGTACTCTTATGTTAGGCCGTTTTGAGGGTCCTGTGAGGTAAATATACCTATTATAATAATATAAAACATATGTAATAATAATAAGGTATATTACTATATATATATATAATATAGATCAGGGGTGGGCAACTATTTTTTCCAAGGGGCCACATGAGAGCCAAAAAATATTATGGAGGGCCGCACCTAAAGGCGGAACTACATGCTAATCTACATAATTTATTTATTTATTCACTTACTATATTTACTGTATATTACACATCATTAATATTAACATATTAATATATCAAGAAATATTCATATATTATTACTATTAATATCATAATTATTATATTATAGTATATATATAAACATAATATATTGAAATTATAATATATCATATAACATTATATTATATTATTTATTATATTATTTTATTATTGTTATAAAATTATTATACAATAATAATAAAAACCACTAAAATAAAATAATGCTTCCTTATAGTCCCCTTCTCTGGAGATTTTTATGCAGAGGCCAGGCAGGGGAGGCAAGCCAGGGGCCCTTAGGCGGGCCGGATAGAATCAGCCAAAGGGCCGCATCCGGACCCCGGGCCGCAGTTTGCCCACCCCTGATATAGATGATAATAATTTAACATGCAGGCTGGTGATCTTATGTTGAGGGTCCTGTGAGGTAAATATTATAATAATATAAAACATGCAATAATTTTATATATATATATATATATTTTGCAGGCTGGTGCTTTTATGTTAGGCCGCTTTGAGTGTCCTGTGAGGAATATATATATATACTAGCTGTACCCGGCACGCGTTGCTGTGCCCTTTTTAGGAGATGCGAGAAAGTCCAATCATCCACGGTGTGCCCTCCTCTAAACTGCAGTTGGATGGAGTGTGGGTCATGGGGGGGCATGGTGTGCCAAGTTGGGTCTTTATTGGTCTTGGTTCTGGGCCACAGTGGTCTGTGGGGAATGATGGGTTTTGAAGTACTACAAATCCCATTTCCATGGTGGTACTTCAAGTCCCATCATGCATGGTCGGGGCTCTGTGTGCCAAGGTAGGTTACTGTAAATTCAGGCCATACATGAGCTGAGGCCTAGCTAGGAACAGCAAGTTAATGAAGCCTTACTGTCAATTCAGGCCATACACAATGTCCAATGAGCTGAGGCCTAGTCGGGAGAATCAAGTTAATGAAGCCTTACTGTCAATTCAGAGCGTAAACAGCTTCCCAGTAAGTGAGGGCTAGTTAGGGAAATCAAGTTAATGAAGCCTTACTGTCAATTTTGGGCGTGGTCTGTAATTTTTCGGTTGGAAGTGATTTGGGTGTTTGTGTTGGGGATTGGCAGTTTATTATGGATCGGAATTTTCATGTTGGCTGGCCAGTGCAGCAGTTATGCAAATCCGCCCTTATTGGCAGCCAATCATGTTGTTCAGAATGTAGAGGCTGGGTGAGTCTTTGGCTGCCCCGGAGGATGCTGGTAAATGTAGTTTTATTTTTACTCGTTGTTTTGGGGGCCTTTTAGGTTTTGGGGGGGAAAGTTTCTTTGCTACAAACGTACCTTGCTTGAGGCCTATTTCTGTTGGCAAGTATTGTGTTTCTGCGTTGTAAGGTTTCTTTGTTTGAGGTATACATCACATGACGTGAACCCATTTATATAATATATATATATATATTATATTATATTATAATAATATAATATAATAATATAGCCGCTCTGGGCTCCAGAGAGAGCGGTATATTAAGTCGAACGAATAAATAAATAATATATATATATATATATTATAATATATAACATATGTAATAACAATGAATAAGGTATATTACAAGTGTATATATATCGGCATTACTTCGCGAACGAAGATTCTTAGGAAGGACTCATCCCACGCTTTTTACAAGCGCGCTGATGACTTAAAAGGCAAATCTGAGATAGGCAAGTTCGGTTGCAGAAAGCACAGCAGAAACTCTCCTTGGGTGATGTTGTTTCCAAGTTGCGGTTCTTTCTGCGTTGTCGTTTCTCTTCAAGACCCATTTGGCGTGTCTTCTCGAAAGAGTAGTATCTTTGGGAGGCGGTGGTCCTCCATCCTAGAGACGTGCCCTGCCCAGCGCAGCTGTGTTCTCAATAGCATGGCCTCAATGCTGGTGACCCCTGCTTGCTCAAGGACAGCAACATTCGTCACATAGTCGGTCCAGTGTATATTTAGGATTGTGCGAAGACAGCGCTGGTGGAAGTGTTAGAGGAGTCGTAGGTGTTGGCGATAGGTGACTCATGTTTCAGACCCATAGAGAACAGACAGTACGATCGCTCTGTACACACTGATTTTGGTGCTTTGCCTCAGGTGCTTGTTACTCCAGACTCTTTTGTGAAGCCTTCCGAATGCACTCTATGCCTTTGCTAATCTGTGATCTATCTCTTTGTCAATCTTGGCGTCTGAAGAGATGATGCTTCCCAGGTAGGTGAACTGCTTAAGCACAGATGTGCCTATGTTGACGTGGGAGTGATGGTGTTCTTCCTGTGGTGCGGGCTGGTAGAGGACTTCCCTTTTCTTCAGGCTGACTTCCAGCCCAAACAGCTCTGCAGCTGCTGCAAAGCAGGGATGTGAGGCGCTGCTATTATGCCACCGCCAGCATGGCTCACAACTTAATTAGGGTACGCAAGTCTCTCCCCCACTGCAAGGGGGCGCCAATGGAGAGGGGAGATAGATAGATAGATAGATAGATAGATAGATAGATAGATAGATTGTAGGCTGGTGCTTTTATGTTAGGCCGCTTTGAGTGTCCTTTGAGGTAGGTATGTGTGTGTATAAATCCATGCAATAATAATGTATAAGGTATATTACAATAATTATATATAATATATATAAATATGGTATAAAATAGATGATAATAATTTAAATTGCAGGCTGGTGCTATAATGTTAGGCCGCTTTGAGTGTCCTGTGATATATATATATATTATATAGATATTATAATAATATATAATATATATATTATTACAATATATAACATGTAATAATAATGAATAAGGTATATTACAAGTGTATATATAATAAAATATAAATAATGTATAATATATACATTACACACACACACACATATATATATAATATTTAAATTGCAGGCTGGTGCTTTTATGTTAGAGATGTTGATGACCGGTTTTATAGATTTTATGGTTTTTATATCTTTACTGTTGAACTGTGTTATAACCTTTTTTATCATTGTTTTTAACTGAACCCTGTTATTATTATGGCATCGAATCGTTGCCAGTTGTGAACCGCCTTGAGTCTCCATTGGCTGAGAAAGGCAGTATAAAAATGCACTAAATTAATAAACAAAGCTGCTTCAGGAGCAAGTGCCTTTTGGAACTACTGCTCCCAGAATCCCCCAGGTGGCCCATTGTGTATATATTATGTGTCCAGATAGATAGAAGTGTAGTCACCCACAGTGTTGGCTCACATTTCCTCGCTTTCCCCTCCTTCGGAACAGGATGGCCACGGTCTCAAAGGACGGGACGTGGAAGCTGTGGGACACGGACGTGGAGTACAAGAAGCAGCAAGATCCTTACCTCCTCCTGACGGGGAAGTGCGCGGCAGAGGCTCCCTGTCGCATCGCCCTCTCGCCGGACGCCCGGGCCGTGGCCATCTCCAGCCGCACCAATATCGCACTCTACAACACCCGGCAGGGCGAGGAGGAGGAGCGCTTTGAGGGCGTCCACGGGGAGCACATCACGGACTTGGCTTTCGACGTGAGCGGCCGCTTCCTGGCCTCGGCCGGGGACCGGGCCATCCGGGTCTTCCACAACACCGTGGGCTACAAGGCGGTGATCCAGGAGATGGCGACGCTGCTGAAGAAGGCCACCAACGAATCCACCAAGGAGAGACTGCGGAAGCAGGTGGCCAGCGCCCAGAGCGCCCTGGACAGCATCTATGGCAAGCGCAACTGAGCGGACCAGGGATGGGCTTTTCAGTCGCACATCGAGAGAGCTAATAAATACAAATATAGTATTTTTTGCACAATTTTACGCCACGTTGGGTTTCTTTGGATCGAAGAGAGTGGATCTAGGTGTCTTAAAGCTGAACATGAGTCAACAAAATAGTCAATGCACTCCTAAGCTGTCTCCAAAGGAGTCTATTGTCCATATCAAGGGGAAATCATATACCAGGGGTAGGGAACCTATGGCTCGGGAGCCAGATGTGGCTCTTTTCATGATTGCATCTGGCTCTCCCTCTTCCTTTCTCCCCCTTCACCCTTCCCTTCTCCTTCTTCCTTTCCCCTCCCTCTATCCCAGTGGTTCTCAACCTTCCTAATGTGGTGACCCTTTAATATAGTTCCTCATGTTGTGGTGACCCCCAACCATAAAATTATTTTCATTGCTACTTCATAACTAATTTTGCCACTGTTATGAATAGTAATGTAAATATCCGATATGCCAGATGTATTTTCACTCAATGAACCGAATTTGGCACAAATACCCAATGTGCCCACATTTGAATACTGGTAGGGGTGGGCATTGATCTTGTCCTTTGGGAGTTGTAGTTGCTGGGATTTACAGTTCACCTACAATCAAAGAGCATTCTAAACTTCACCAACGATGGAATTGAACCAAACTTGGCACACAGAATTCCCATGACCAACTGAAAATACTGGAAGGGTTTGGCGGGCATTGACCTTGAGTTTTGGAGCTGTAGTTCTCCTACATCCTGAGAGCACTGTGAGCTCAAACAATTATGGATTTAGAGTAGACCAAACTTGGCAAGAATATTCAATATGCCCAAATATGAAAACTGGTGGAGTTTTGGAAAAGAGACTTGATATTTGGGAGTTGGAGTTGCTGGGATTTGTAGTTCACCTACAATAAAAGCATTCTGAACCCCACCAATAATAAAATTGGGCCAAATTTCTCACACAGAACCCCCATGACCAACAAAAAAATGCTGTGTTTTCTGATGGTCTTTGGTGACCCCTCTGACACCCCCTCACGACCCCTCCAGGGGTCCCGACCCCCAGGTTGAGAAACACTGCTCTATCCCCTTTCTTTCCTCCATTCTCCCTCTTCCTTCCTTCCTTTTTCCCTTTCACCCTTTCCTTCTCCTTCTCTCCTTCCTTTTCCCTTCCTCTCTCCCATTCCTTCTTTCCTCCATTCTCCCTCTTCCTTCCTTCCTTCCTTCCCCTTCACCCTCTCCTTCTCTCCTTCCTTCTTTCCTCCATTCTCCCTCTTCCTTCCTTCCTCTTCCTTCCTTTCTTCCCCTTCACCCTCTCCTTCTCTCCTTCCTTTCCTCCATTCTTCCTCTTCCTTTCTCCCTTTCCTTCTTCTCTCCTTCCTTTTCCCATCCTCTCCCATTCCTTTCCTCCATTCTTCCTCTTCCTTTGTTTCTCTCCACCCTTTTCTTCTCCTTCCTTTCTTTTCACTTCCCTCTCTCCCATTCCTTCTTTCTGCCATTCTCTCTTCCTTCCTCTCTTTCTCCCCTTCACCCTTTTCTTCTCCTTCCTTTTCCCTCCCTCTCTCCCCTTCATTCTTTCCTCCATTCTCCCTCTTCCTTCCTTTTCTATTCTTTCCCCCCAAGCCTTCCTTTTCTTCTCCTTCCTTTCTTTTCACTTCCCTCTCCGCCTTCTTTCTTTTCCCTTCATTATTTTACCTTTTCCTCACTCCCTTTCCTTTCTTTTCCTCACGCTTTCCTTTCCTCCCTTCCCATTTCCTTCTTTCTTTCCCCCTCCTTGTCTCTCTCCTGCTTTTCTTTTCTTCCTTTTCCATAGTTTGTTCTTCTTTTCTTCCTTTCCTCTTCCTTTCTTTCCCCCTGTCATATAGGATAGGGGTCTCCAAATTAAGGTTCAGGGGCCAGGTGCGGACCTCCAAAGCGCAAGGGCAGATGTCTTCACTGTGTCTGGTTGTGATCCCCAGGTTGTGCCAGTCAGCTTTCGTACGATATTATTTCTAGCGCCCACTTTTTGCGTAATAGCCAAGCAGTAACTCCCAGGCATTTGGGTGTGCTGCAATGCTCCAGTGGAATTCCTTCCCAGGTCAGAGCTCGAGATGTTTGTCTGTTCTTGAGGTGAAAAGCACACATATGCATTTTAGATAGATGAGTGGTGATGGCACGGTCGTCAGCATAGATGAAACTTAGATGGATTAGGAATCAGCTGGTTTTCCCTGTAATAGGCAGTAAGAGCACCTAAAGCTTTGTAGAGCTTCTGTTCAGCCATTTCAAAGCTCCCTGCTTGGGCGGTGATGGCATCATCGTCAGCATAGAGTAGTTTAGATCAGGTGGTGCAATATATTATATTATTAGCATAGCACAATGTCAGTACCAGACATTCCACTATTCTGTAATATTATTAGTAATTAGCTGTACCCGGCACGCGTTGCTGTGCCCTTTTTAGGAGATGCGAGAAAGTCCAATAATCCACGGTGTGCCCTCCTCTAAACTACAGTTGGATGGAGTGTGGGTCATGGGGGGCATGGTGTGCCAAGTCGGGTCTTTATTGGTTTTGGTTCTGGGCCACAGTGGTCTGTGGGGAATGATGGGTTTTGAAGTACTACAAATCCCATTTTCCATGGTGGTACTTCAAGTCCCATCATGCACGGTCGGGGCTCTGTGTGCCAAGGTAGGTTACTGTAAATTCAGGCCATACACAATGTCCCATGAGCTGAGGCCTAGTTAGGAACAGCAAGTTAATGAAGCCTTACTGTCAATTCAGGCCATACACAATGTCCAATGAGCTGAGGCCTAGTCGGAGAATCAAGTTAATGAAGCCTTACTGTCAATTCAGAGCGTAAACACCTTCCCAGTAAGTGAGGGCTAGTTAGGGAAATCAAGTTAATGAAGCCTTACTGTCAATTTTGGGCGTGGTCTGATTTTTTGGGGTGTAAATTTTCGGTTGGAAGTGATTTGGGTGTTTGTGTTGGGGATTGGCTCAGGCCTTTTCCTTATTCTGTTTTGGCAGTTTATTAAGGATCGGAATTTTCATGTTGGCTGGCTAGTGCAGCAGTTATGCAAATCCGCCCTTATTGGCAGCCAATCAGGTTGTTCAGAATGTAGAGGCTGGGTGAGTCTGTGGCTGCCCCCGTACCTTGCTTGAGGCCTATTTCTGTTGGCAAGTATTGTTTTTCTGCGTTGTATGGTTTCTTTGTTTGAGGTATACATCACATGACGTGAACCCATTTATATAATAGATATTACATGTAATATGAAATATATAATTATTATATTGTATTAGTATTAAATTGTAATACATTATAATGTACTAATCAATATTATATGTGTATACAATATATTATTAGCATAGCACAATATTAGTATTATATATTACTATATATAATACCACTATCTAATATTATTAGTAATATTACATATAAAATATATAATTCTTATATTGTATTATTAGTATTATATTGTATTACATTATAATATAATTATCAATATTATATGTGTATATAAGGTATTATATTATTAGCATCCCACAATATTTGTATTATATCCACTATACTGTAATATTATTAGTCTCTCTCTCTCTCTCTCGGCATTTACTTTGCGAACGTAGATTCTTAGGAAGGACTCATCCCACGCTTTTTACAAGTGCGTTGATGACTAAAAAGGCCTATCTGAGATAGGCAAGTTCGGTTGCAGAAAGCACAGCAGAGTGTCTCCTTGGGTGACGTTTCCAAGTTGCGGTCCTTTCTACGTTGTCGTTTCTCTTTGAGACCCATTCGGCGTGTCTTCTCGAAAGAGGCCACAGCATTGTGGAGAGTGCGTCTCCATGCCTCCCAATGTGAGGCCAGGGTGGACCATTGTTGGTGATCAATCTGGCCGAGCCTGAGATGTTGTTTTAGGGAGTCCTTGTATCTCTTTTTGGGGGCGCCTCTCTTGCGCCGACCTGTGGCGAGTTCACCATAGAGTAGTATCTTTGGGAGGCGGTGGTCCTCCATCCTAGAGACGTGCCCTGCCCAGCGCAGCTGTGTTCTCAATAGCATGGCCTCAACGCTGGTGACCCCTGCTTGCTCAAGGACAGCAACATTCGTCACATAGTCGGTCCAGTGTATATTTAGGATTGTGTGAAGACAGCGCTGATGAAAGCGTTCGAGGAGTCGTAGGTGTTGGCGATAGGCGACCTATGTTTCAGACCCATAGAGGAGAATAGACAGTACGATAGCTCTGTACACGCTGATTTTGGTGCTTTGCCTCAGGTGCTTGTTGCTCCAGACTCTTTTGTGAAGCCTTTCTCAATCTTGGCGTCTGAAGAGATGATGCTTCCCAGGGAGGCGAACTGCTGAACGGACTTAAGCACAGATTCGCCTATGCTGACGTGGGGATGATGGTGTTCTTCCCGTGGTGCGGGCTGGTAGAGGACTTCCGTCTTGTTCAGGCTTACTTTCAGCCCAAACAGCTCTGCAGCTAATATAAAATATATAATTCTTGTATTATATGATTATTAGTATATAGTATTACATTATAATGTACTTATCAATATTATGTGTATACAATATATTATATTATTAGCATAGCACAATATTAGTATTATATATTACTATTACATTATAATGCCTGAAGAAAGGAGAAGTCCTCTACCAGCCCGCACCACAGGAAGAACACCATCATCCCCACATCAGCATAGGCGAATCTGTGCTTAAGTCCGTCCAGCAGTTCACCTCCCTGGGAAGCATCATCTCTTCAGACGCCAAGATTGACAAAGAGATAGATCACAGATTAGCAAAGGCAGAGAGTGCATTTGGAAGGCTTCACAAAAGAGTCTGGAGCAACAAGCACCTGAGGCAAAGCACCAAAATCAGTGTGTACAGAGCTATCGTACTGTCTGTTCTCCTCTATGGGTCTGAAACATGCATCACCTATCGCCAACACCTACGACTCCTCGAATGCTTTCATCAGCGCTGTCTTCGCACAATCCTAAATATACACTGAACCGACTATGTGACGAATGTTGCTGTCCTTGAGCAAGCAGGGGTCACCAGCGTTGAGGCCATGCTATTGAGAACACAGCTGCGCTGGGCAGGGCACATGGTCTCTAGGATGGAGGACCACCGCCTCCCAAAGATACTACTCTATGGTGAACTTGCAAGAGAGGCGCCCCCAAAAAGAGACATAAGGACTCCCTGAAACAACATCTCAGACTCGGCCAGATTGATCACCAACAATGGTCCACCCTGGCCTCACATCGGGAGGCATGGAGACGCACTATCCACTTTCGAGAAGACACGCCGAACGGGTCTCGAAGAGAAACGACAACACAGAAAGAACTGCAACTTGGAAACAACATCCCCCAAGGAGACTTTCTGCTGTGCTTTCTGCAACCGAACTTGCCTATCTCAGATTGGCCTTTTTAGTCATCAACGCGCTTGTAAAAAGCGTGGGATGAGTCCTTCCTAAAGAATCTTTGTTCGCGAAGTAATGCCGAGATAATGTACTCATCAATATTATGTGTGTATACATTATTAGCATAGCAGAATATCAGTATTATATATTACTATTACATTATAATGTACTTATCAATATTATATGTGTATACAATATATTATATTATTAGCACAGCACATCAGTAATTATATTAATATTATATTAATTTATAAGGGAATATAAATCAGTATAATATACTCAAAAACCCTGATAATATGCAAATTTGGGCAAATAGTCCCAGGCAAAGAGTGCCTTTCCTTGTCTGCAGCTCACAGGCTTTGGCGCATGCGCACTCCCGCCTGGCCTGCCCTTCCCTGCTCCGGCCTCCAGGGGGCGGGGCGACGGAGACGGCGCGTGACGCAATTCGTAGTGGGAGGGGCTTGTCCCGCGCGCGCATGCGCACTCTCTCCCCGGAGAACGGCGGCGGCGGGAGTCGTCGCCGGGTCCAAAAGCGGTCGCCATGTCGGGCCGGTCGGTGCGGGCCGAGACCCGCAGCCGGGCCAAGGACGACATCAAGAAAGTCATGGCGGCCATCGAGCGCGTCCGCAAGTGGTGAGGAGGGGACGGTGAAGGGGAGAGGAGGGGAGGCGGCTGGAGGAAGGAGCGCGCCGGCGCTTCAGCCAATCATCGGCCGAGGAGGCTTGACTGACAGCGCGGCGGCCAATCGGCGTGAGCCGTTTGGCGCGAGGAGTGGAAAGTAACCGAGCCGGCCACGGGATTGGTGGCAACGGCGGCCAATCAACGTCGTAATAGAAAGGGGCCTTGGATTGGCGTTTGCGTAGTCCAATAGGGTTTGAGGAGCTGGGGTTGCCATGGAGGCAAGGGCGGGCCTTTCCCTCTGCCGGGCGACCTAGTTCATTCCAGGCCTAGCCCGGCAGATTTGCATATTTTCATCTTATTTGCATACTTGATTTACATATTGTCATTTGCATACTTGATTTGCATATTGTCATACACAACATATTTCCTTTCAGGGCTTGAGAGAGGCATAAATACAACATAATACAATATTATAATTATATATCACATGTAATATTACTAATAACATTGCAGATAATGTAATATATAGTATATACATTAAATTTTTGGTTGGCATTTAATGGCCTTGCAGCTTCAAAGCCTGGCTGCCTCCTGCCTGGGGAATCCTTTGTTGGGAGGTGTGAGCTGGCCCCTGATGTAATGCAATATATTGTAGATACATTCAATGCTTGATTAGCATTTAATGGCCTTGCAGCTTCAAAGCCTGGCTGCTTCCTGCCTGGGGAATCCTTTGTTGGGAGGTGTGAGCTGGCCCCTGATGTAATGCAATATATTGTAGATACATTCAATGCTTGATTAGCATTTAATGGCCTTGCAGCTTCAAAGCCTGGCTGCTTCCTGCCTGGGGAATCCTTTGTTGGGAGGTGCGAGCTGGCCCCTGATGTAATGCAATATATTGTATATACATTAAATGCTGGATTAGCATTTAATGGCCTTGCAGCTTCAAAGCCTGGCTGCTTCCTGCCTGGGGAATCCTTTGTTGGGAGGTGTGAGCTGGCCCCTGATGTAATGAAATATATTGTAGGTACATTCAATGCTTGATTAGCATTTAATGGCCTTGCAGCTTCAAAGCCTGGCTGCTTCCTGCCTGGGGAATCCTTTGTTGGGAGGTGTGAGCTGGCCCCTGATGTAATGCAATATATTGTATATACATTGAATGCTTGATTAGCATTTAATGACCTTGCAGCTTCAAAGCCTGGCTGCTTCCTGCCTGGGGAATCCTTTGTTGGGAGGTGTGAGCTGGCCCCTGATGTAATGCAATATATTGTATATACATTGAATGCTTGATTAGCATTTAATGACCTTGCAGCTTCAAAGCCTGGCTGCTTCCTGCCTGGGGAATCCTTTGTTGGGAGGTGCGAGCTGGCCCCTGATGTAATGCAATATATTGTAGATACATTCAATGCTTGATTAGCATTTAATGGCCTTGCAGCTTCAAAGCCTGGCTGCTTCCTGCCTGGGTTGGGAATCCTGGCCCCTGATGTAATGCAATATATTGGAATGCTTGATTAGCATTTAATGAAAGCCTGGCCCCTGATGTAATGGCCCTTGTAATGCAATATATTGTAGATACATTCAATGCTTGATTAGCATTTAATGGCCTTGCAGCTTCAAAGCCTGGCTGCTTCCTGGCTGCAAACTTCAAGGGGACTCCTTTGTTGGGAGGTGCGAGCTGGCCCCTGATGTAATGCAATATATTGTAGATACATTCAATGCTTGATTAGCATTTAATGGCCTTGCAGCTTCAAAGCCTGGCTGCTTCCTGCCTGGGGAATCCTTTGTTGGGAGGTGTGAGCTGGCCCCTGATGTAATGCAATATATTGTAGATACATTCAATGCTTGATTAGCATTTAATGGCCTTGCAGCTTCAAAGCCTGGCTGCTTCCTGCCTGGGGAATCCTTTGTTGGGAGGTGTGAGCTGGCCCCTGATGTAATGCAATATATTGTAGATACATTCAATGCTTGATTGGCATTTAATGGCCTTGCAGCTTCAAAGCCTGGCTGCTTCCTGTCTGGGGAATCCTTTGTTGGGAGGTGTGAGCTGGCCCCTGATGTAATGCAATATATTGTAGATACATTCAATGCTTGATTAGCATTTAATGGCCTTGCAGCTTCAAAGCCTGGCTGCTTCCTGCCTGGGGAATCCTTTGTTGGGAGGTGCGAGCTGGCCCCTGATGTAATGCAATATATTGTAGATACATTCAATGCTTGATTAGCATTTAATGGCCTTGCAGCTTCAAAGCCTGGCTGCTTCCTGCCTGGGGAATCCTTTGTTGGGAGGTGTGAGCTGGCCCCTGATGTAATGCAATATATTGTAGGTACATTCAATGCTTGAGTAGCATTTAATGGCCTTGCAGCTTCAAAGCCTGGCTGCTTCCTGTCTGGGGAATCCTTTGTTGGGAGGTGCGAGCTGGCCCCTGATGTAATGCAATATATTGTAGGTACATTCAATGCTTGATTAGCATTTAATGGCCTTGCAGCTTCAAAGCCTGGCTGCTTCCTGCCTGGGGAATCCTTTGTTGGGAGGTGTGAGCTGGC
This sequence comes from Anolis apletophallus, assembly GCA_030556195.1. Classification (NCBI taxonomy): domain Eukaryota; kingdom Metazoa; phylum Chordata; class Lepidosauria; order Squamata; family Anolidae; genus Anolis; species Anolis apletophallus. The sequence continues at coordinate 16,784,514 of JARBWK010000020.1, forward strand.
CCCTGATGTAATGCAATATATGGTATATACATTAAATGCTTGGTTAGCATTTAATGGCCTTGCAGCTTCAAAGCCTGGCTGCTTCCTGCCTGGGGAATCTTTCATTGGGAGGTGTGAGCTGGCCCCTGATGTAATGCAATATATTGTATATACATTAAATGCTGGATTAGCATTTAATGGCCTTGCAGCTTCAAAGCCTGGCTGCTTCCTGCCTGGGGAATCCTTTGTTGGGAGGTGTGAGCTGGCCCCTGATGTAATGCAATATATTGTAGATACATTCAATGCTTGGTTAGCATTTAATGGCCTTGCAGCTTCAAAGCCTGGCTGCTTCCTGCCTGGGGAATCCTTTGTTGGGAGGTGCGAGCTGGCCCCTGATGTAATGCAATATATTGTAGGTACATTCAATGCTTGATTAGCATTTAATGGCCTTGCAGCTTCAAAGCCTGGCTGCTTCCTGCCTGGGGAATCCTTTGTTGGGAGGTGCGAGCTGGCCCCTGATGTAATGCAATATATGGTATATACATTAAATGCTTGGTTAGCATTTAATGGCCTTGCAGCTTCAAAGCCTGGCTGCTTCCTGCCTGGGGAATCCTTCATTGGGAGGTGTGAGCTGGCCCCTGATGTAATGCAATATATTGTATATACATTAAATGCTGGATTAGCATTTAATGACCTTGCAGCTTCAAAGCCTGGCTGCTTCCTGCCTGGGGAATCCTTTGTTGGGAGGTGTGAGCTGGCCCCTGATGTAATGCAATATATTGTAGATACATTCAATGCTTGGTTAGCATTTAATGGCCTTGCAGCTTCAAAGCCTGGCTGTTTCCTGCCCGGGGAATCCTTTTTTGGGAGGTGTGAGCTGGCCCCTGATGTAATGCAATATATTGTATATACATTGAATGCTTGGTTAGCATTTAATGGCCTTGCAGCTTCAAAGCCTGGCTGCTTCCTGCCTGGGGAATCCTTGGTTGGGAGGTGTGAGCTGGCCCCTGATGTAATGCAATATATTGTATATACATATAATATTTATTATAATGTAATACAATATAATAGTACTACTAATTATATGAAAAGGGAAGTCCTCTACCAGCCCGCACCACAGGAAGAACACCACCATCCCCACATCAGCATAGGCACATCTGGGCTTAAGTCCGTCCAGCAGTTCACCTCCCTGGGAAGCATCATCTCTCCAGACGCCAAGATTGACAAAGAGATAGGTCACAGATTATCAAAGGCATAGAGTGCATTCGGAAGGCTTCACAAAAGAGTCTGGAGCAACAAGTACCTGAGGCAAAGCACCCAAATCAGTGTGTACAGAGCCATCGTGCTGTCTATTCCCCTCTATGGGTCTGAAACATGGGTCACCTATCGCCAACACCTACGACTCCTCGAACGCTTCCATCAGCGCTGTCTTCGCACAATCCTAAATACACACTGGACGGACTATGTGACGAATGTTGCTGTCCTTGGGCAAGCAGGGGTCACCAGCGTTGAGGCCACGCTATTGAGAACACAGCTGTGCTGGGCAGGGCACGTCTCTAGGATGGAGGACCACCGCCTCCCAAAGATACTACTCTATGGTGAACACACAAGAAAGGCCCCCCAAAAGAGATATAAGGACTCCCTGAAACAACACCTCAGGCTCGGCCAGATTGATCACCAACAATGGTCCACCCTGGCCTCACATCGGGGGGCATGGAGACGCACTATCCACAAGGCTGCGGCCTCTTTCGAGAAGACACGCCGAGCGGGTCTCGAAGAAAAACGTACAACGCAGAAAGAACCGCAACTTGGAAACAGCATCACCCAGGGAGACTTTCCGCTGTGCTTTCTGCAACCGGACTTGCCTATCTCAGATTGGCCTTTTTAGTCATCAACACGCTTGTAAAAAGCGTGGGACGAGTCCTTCCTGAATCTTTGTTCGCGAAGTAATGCCGATAGAGAATTCAATATAATAATATGATATTATAATTATATATTTTATATTACATGTAATATTACTAATAATATTGCAGTCTAATGGTATAGTGCAATATAGCAAAATATAATACTGATATTGTGCTATGCTAATAATATATATTTTATGTGTGTATTTCTTGTAAGCCGCTCTAAGTGAGAAGGGTAGCATATAAATGTCTCTCATATATTCATATATATGTATGTATGTATGTATATAATTATTCTTTTCCAGGGAGAAGAAGTGGGTGACGGTGGGCGACACCTCCCTGCGGATATTCAAATGGGTCCCCGTGACGGACAGCAAAGAGGTAAGACGACGATGCCCCAAAAGGTGACATTGATGTATGCAATATATTATATTGAATATTGGATATGCCAAGAATACACAAGTCGCATAGAGCTGGAAGGGACTCCCCAAAGGCCGTCTGGTCCACCCACTTTCTGCCAGAAAGACACCATCAAATCCGTCCCAGCAGATGCCCATCCAGCCACTACTGGTAGCCCAACTCATGGCTTTCCTTCTCTTCTCGCTTTCAAGAAAGAGAAATCCAAGTCCGGTGGAGGCTCCGTCCGGGAGGCCAACGGGTTTCCGGCCGAAGCGACGGCCAACTCGTCCCTCCTCTTGGAGTTCCAAGGTGAGTAGGGCTCCGGAGCAGAAGCATAGAATGCCTACTAAAGGAACTCTCCTTGGTGCTGAAATTATTTGGGGTTTGCGCTTGGCACCTAGGAAGACACCATCCAACCCCTCCAGACAGAAGGCCATCCAAGCTCTGATAATAATAATAATAATAATAGGATCCTAGAGTTGGGAGAGACCCAAAGGGCCATCTAGGCCAACCCCCTTCTTTCTACCATGTAGGAAGACACCATCCAACCCCTCCAGACAGATGGCCATCCAAGCTCTGATAATAATAATAATAGGATCCTAGAGTTGGGAGAGACCCAAAGGGCCGTCTAGGCCAACCCCCTTCTTTCTACCATGTAGGAAGACACCATCCAACCCCTCCAGACAGAAGGCCATCCAATCTTTGCTCATAATAATAATAATAATAATAGGATCCTAGAGTTCGAATTCTGAGACTCCTCTCTGTGTCCTTTCAGATGAGAATAGCAACCAGAGCTCCCTCTCGGACACCTTCCAGCTCAAGCCGGACAGCAGCCCGGCCTCCAGCCCCCAGCAGAGCGAGTCCATGAGCCCCAGCCACGCCTCCGACTTCCGGACAGACGACTCGCAGCCGCCCACGCTGGGCCAGGAGCCCCTCGAAGGTAAGCAAGGTCCCTGCAGAGAGACCCCTTTGGCCCTGGGCTTAAAGGGCTTGGGGGGTCGTTTACTTGGGCAACCTTCATATAGCAGACATGGAAGATACCCCCAAAGGTCATCCAGTCCAACCCCCTTCTGCCAGGAAGACACCACCTGATCCCTTCCAACAGATGGCCATCCAGCCAAAAAATGGATGGCCATAGGCATGATAGATAGATAGATGAGATATAAACATAGACTTGGAAGAGAACCCCAAAGATCATCCAATCCAACCCCCTTCTGCCAGGAAGACACCATCTGATCCTCCCAACACATGGCCTTCCAGCCAAAAAATAATTGACTATAGGCTATATATTTATATCTATCTATGTATATAATAAAAGTCAGTGTTTGCGGGTGGAGGTGTGGAGGAATATGTGGCAGCGTTTCGATTGGTTGCCACTGTGGGATTATTTGCATAAAGGACTCCGATTGGCCAGCCTCAGAACTCCAACATTCTACGGCCCCGGACAGAGGGGATTGGTTGCCACTTAAATGGTATTTGCATAAAGGACTCCAACCACATTCCAACATTCTAAAGTGACTCAGAGGGAAAAGGAAAGGCCTCAGGCAGTCAGCCACTGCGGCCCACAGCAGTGATGGATCAGGACCAAACTTGGCAAACAGGGGCCCAATGGCCCACTTCACAACCTGGTGTGGTTTAGGGCAGGATGAGCCACAAATGATGGGATTTGCAGTACCTTCACCTCATTCACTTCCCAAACAACACTGTATAATTCACAGACCAGGCCCAAATCACAGATCAGGGCCAAAATTGACAGCAAGGCTTCCTTATCTTGATTTTCCTGACTAGGCCCCCAACAATGACAGAACAAGACCAAACTTGGCAAACAGACCCCCCCAAGATGCACCCTACATCCTGGTGCAGTTTGAGGGAGGATGGACCATGGATGATGGGACTTGCAGTACTTTAATTCACTTTCTTAGAGCACTGTGGCCCACACCAATGACGAATCAGGACCAAACTTGGCACACAGAGGCCCAATGTCCCACTTTACAAACCTGCTATGGTTTACGGCAGGATGGCCCACAAATGATGGGATTTGCAGTACCTTCACCCAATTCATTTCCCACAGAACATTGCAGCCCCTACAAATCAGAGACCAGGCCCACACATGGCACACAGAGTACCCATGACTCACTCTACATCCTGGTGCAGTTTTGAGTGGGTTCCCTCACTTCCAGAGACCGCTGCAACCCTCATCCAGAGAATGATCAAGACCAAATGTGACACACAGTCCCCATGACCCACTCTACATTCTGGTGCTGTTTGGAGGGGGGTGGACCACGGCCAATGGGACTTGCAGTACCTTCACTAAGTTCCTGAGACCACTGCAAGCCACATAAACATCTAATAGGAACCAACCTTGGCACGCAATGCCTTCCTCAAATAACCCGGGCACCGCTGGGTCCTCAGCTAGTATATTTATTTTATTTTATTATTCGGGTTTCTATGCCGCCGACTCCCTGAGGCTCGCGGCGGCTCACAGGAACCGAAGGTACAACTACACACAAGCAATGCGATAAAACATCTAAGACAATTAAACAGTTAAAACAGCAAAATACAAAACCCCCAGGTACAGTTCAGAAATTAGATAGCGTGACACCCCAGGACAGCGGCCAAAGCGGAACATGGGCAGGGCCTACTCACCGAAGGCCTGCTTAAACAAATAAGTTTTGCAGGCGCGTCTAAACGGGAGCAGGTCCTTTATAGCCCGCGTTCCAGCCGGGAGGGCGTTCCACAGCGTAGGAGCTATAACGGAGAACGCCCTCCGCGAGTAGATGTCAGTTTAGCCGATTTCGCCGAGGGTATCTCTAACAAATTAGCATCCTCGGAACGGAGTGATCTCGGGGGACCGTGTGGGGTGAGTCGGTCCCTCAAATACGCTGGCCCCAGGCCATGCAAGGCCTTAAAGGTAAGAACCAACACCTTGAAGGAGATCCGGTGCTCAATTGGGAGCCAGTGCAGATCCTGCAAAACAGGTGTTATGTGGGCGCCAGACAGGAGCCGGGCGGCAGTGTTCTGCACCAGCTTGAGCTTCCGGGTCGCCGACAAAGGAAGGCCAACATAAAGCGCGTTATAGTAATCCAGCCTTGAGGTGACCGTAGCTTGGATCACCGTGGCCAGGTCACTCCGGGAGATATAGGGGGCCAGCCTCCGAGCCTGTCGCAGATGAAAAAAAGCAACCTTGCTGACCGCGGAGACCTGGGCCTCCATGGTCAGCTGGGAGTCCAGATGGACCCCCAGGCTCTTAACGGAAGGCGATGGGCATAGCGCCACACCGTCCAGGGTCGGAAGCTGGACATCTACACCACCCGAGCGGCCCGACCACAAGATCTCCGTCTTCGCCGGATTCACCCTCAACCTACTGGCACGCAGCCATCCAGTAACGGCCTCGAGGCAGTGTTGGAAATTATCGGGGACGGATCCCGGCCTGCCCTCCATCCTCAGAATGAGCTGGGTGTCGTCAGCGTACTGGTGACACTCCAGCCCATAACTCCGCACCAGCTGTGCAAGCGGCTGCATGTAGATGTTGAATAACAGAGGGGAGAGAATGGCCCCTTGCGGAACTCCACAAACTAATGAGGAGCCCTCGGAGACCACCTCGCCCCTCCTCACACGCTGAGACCGCTGGTGGAGGAAGGAGGTCAGCCATTTAAGGGCTGTCCCCCTCACTCCAGCCATGGCCAGGCGGTGGGTCAAAAGATTGTGGACGACCGTGTCAAACGCTGCCGTGAGGTCCAATAACACGAGCAGCGCAGACCCGCCTTGGTCGAGCTGGCAGCGGAGTTGATCTGTGATGGAGACCAGGACCGTCTCCGTCCCGTGCCCCGAACGGAAGCCGGACTGGAAGGGGTCTAGCCATGTTGCATCATCTAAGAAGGACTGCAACTGCTCCATTACTGCCCTCTCAACTACCTTGCCCAGGTACGAGAGGTTCGACACTGGTCGGTAGTTGGAGGGAACCGCAGGATATATGATATAAACATAAACTTGGAAGGGACCCCCAAAGGTTATCCAATCAAGCTGCCTTGCGCCAGGCTGGAAGACACCATTTTTTTCAATATTATAATTATATATATAAATAATTTGATATTATAATTATAATATTTTATATTACATGTAATATTACTAATATCACGGTATAATGTTATAGTACAATGTAATATATAATATTAATATTGTGCTATGACAATAATCTAATATATTGTATTTACATTTTGCTTGTAAGCCGCTTTTAATAACATAATAAAAAAACTGTGCTTATAATATAATACATTGTATATACATATAATATTGATAATATTATAATATAATACAATATATTACTATTAATAATAATATGATATTATAATTATATATTTATATTACATGTAGTATTACTAATAATATTACAGTATTTAATGTAATATATAATATTAGTATTGTGCTATGGCAGTAATATAATATATTGTATTTACATTTTGCTTGTAAGCCGCTCCGAGTCCCCTTCAGGGTGAGAAAGGGCAGCATATCAATGTCGTAAATAAATAAATAAAATCTGATTCCCTCCTGACAGATGGCCATTCAGATAAAGATAAATGGCTCTAGGCATAATAGATATGACTGAATATATATTATTTATTTATTTACAACATTTATATGCCGCCCTTCTCACCCCAGAGGGGACTCAGCGCAGCTTACATGTCATATCTACATAAAAACATACTATATTATTAGGATAATACTAATGCATCATTCATAATATTAGTATTATATTATATTGTTGATAGATGGATGGGTGGATGTACGGACGGACAGATAGATGGACGGATGGATGGATAGATGGATACATGGACGGATAGATGGATGGATGGATAGACGGATGGATGGATGGATAGATGGATGGATGGATGGATGGATAGATGGATGGATGGGTGGGTGGATTGACAGATGGATGGACGGACAGATAGATGGGTGGATAGATGGATGGATGGATGGATGGACAGACGGACGGTTGGATGGATAGATAGATAGATAGATAGATATCTGTGTGTGTGATAGATCTATCCTAGACCTGGAAGGGACCACAAAAATTCATCCAATCACTGCCTTCTGCCATTAAAGAAGACACAATCCAAGCTCTCCTGACAGATGGCCATCCAGCCTAAGATAGATGATCATAGATATGATTGAGAAAGATACGGTAGATATATTGGAAGGGACTCCAAGGGCCTTCCAGTCCAACCTTGTCTCTGCCAAGTAGGAAAACACAATCAAAGCCCTCCCAACAGATGGCCATGCAGCCAAAGATAGATGGCATTAGATATCACTCATATGATGTGGGGTGTGATATATATGTGTGTGTGAGAGAGAGAGAGAGCCTAAAGCTGGAAGGAGCTTTTCATCCAGTCCAAGTCCTTTCTCCCATGCTGCAAGGCACAATCCAAGCCCTCCTGCCAGATGTCCATTTAAAAAACCACAGAGGAGAAGACTCCACCGGATTCCCAAACAACAGCTGCAGCGAAGTCTGTCCTGTGTGGGCAGTGGCCAGAACAGCAAACGGTCTGAAGCGAGTGGCGTTGTGGCAAACCCTCCTCTCTGCTTCCCTTTCCAGAGCCCAGCGTTCCTTCCACAGAGGTCGCTGACGAGCCGCCCACCCTGACCAAGGAGGAACCGGTTCCGCCTGAGATGCAGGTAACGCAGAGCGAAAGCCAGGCATTCCCTGGACTTTGAATTCGGTTTGGTTATTTGGGGGTGCTGATTCAGAAAATTGCATCGGATAGACCAGACCTGGGCATCCTACGGCCCGCGGGCCGATTCTGACCGGCTCGGGGAGAAGGTCGTTGGGGGGCGGGGCCAAGAGGAAGGGGTGCTGCTGCCGCCATCCCATCGCGGGCTGTGGGGCTTGTGGAGGGAGGGCCCAAGTTTGCTTCATACTTGGTGCATCCTCATTGTTGGTCCTCCAGGGAGGTGAGCGCAGGGTTAAAACCATTGAATCGGGGGCACTAGAGAGGGCAGTAGGAAGAAGGTCCGCTTCCTATTTCGGTCTGACTCCCCACTTCCGGTTCCCTTCCTTATTCCACTCCCCTCCATTCCAAAGGAAAGCGGACGCCTTTGTCTCTCATTCCCTTCCGTCTCAAGCATCGTCACCAAAAAGCAGCTCACGGACTAGATAGTTTAGAGTCTTAGTTATTACTATAACATTATACTGTAATATTATTAGTAATACAACATGTAATATAAAATATATAATTATAATATATTATTATTAATAGTATTATATTGTACTAGCTGTACCCGGCAGGAGTACGAGAAAGTCTGAGTATGTAAGGGTTGGAATTGATGTTACTTATGGTCTTGGTGGGGTCATGGCTGTGTTGTTGTGGGTTGTTCTGGTGGGTGGGATGTTGGAGTCCTGGGGAGTTGTTGTTGTGTGGTGTTGCTGGCGTTCTGCAGAGCTTGTGGATATACAATGTTTTTTGTCTTTCCGTCTGCTGTGTTGATGGAGAGGTTGATGCTTGTGTGGGTGGGGTACTTTGGAAGTGAGTGGAGGTACTTGAAATCCCATCATCCATGGTGTGCCCTCCTCTAAACTGCAGTTGGATGGAATGTGGGTCATGGGGGCACTGTGTGCCAAGTTTGGTCTTTATCGGTCTTGGTTCTGGACCACAGTGGTCTGTGGGGAATGAAGGGTTTGAAAGTACTACAAATCCCATAATCCATGGAGGTACATCAAATCCCATTATCCATGGTCCACCCTCCTCCAAACTGCAGTAGAATGTAGCGTGGGTCATAGGGGCTCTGTGTGCCAAGGTAGGTTACTGTAGGCCATATTCCCATGAGCTGAGGCCATCAGGAACAGCAAGTTAATGAAGCAATGTCCAGGCCATGAGCCCATGAGCTGAGGCCTAGTCGGGGAAAATCAAGTTAATGAAGCCTTACTGTCAATTCAGACCTTAAACAGCATCCCATTAAGTGAGGCCTAGTCAGGGAAATCAAGTTAATGAAGCCTTACTGTCAATTTTGGGCGTGGGCTGTGATTTGTAGGGGTTTAAATTTTCTGTGGGAAGTGAATTGGGTGTTTGTGTTGGCGACTGCCTCAGGCCTTTGCCTTATCCTCCTCTGACAGTTTATTATGGGTCAGAATGTTCATGTTGGCTGGCCAGTAGAGGCGTTATGCAAATACTCCCTCACTGGCAGCCAATCATGTTGTCAGAATGTAGAGGCCAGGAGATTTGTTGGCGGCCACGGAGGACACTGGGAAATGTAGGGTTTTTTTGTATTGTTGTTTTGGGGGCCTTCTAGGTTTTGGGGGGGAAAGTTTCTTTGCTAAAAACCTACCTTGCCTGAGGCCTATTTTTGTTGCCAAGTTTGGTGTCTCTGCCTTGTAAGGTTTCTCTGCCTAGGACGGTCGTTCCATGACGGGACCTCCTTTATATAATATTCCCTTCTGCTCTTGACCTTGACCTTTATATACTGTAATAGATTATATTATCAGTATTATATGTATGTACAATATATTATATTATAAGCACAGTTTTCTCCTTTCCTCCTTAGGAACCCAAACCGGAGGAGGACACCGGGGCGCCGCCACTCAAGAAGTTTTGCCCCGAGCAGAATGCCGCGTCCCAACCAGCCCCTGAGAGCTAGCTGGCCACGTGCCTCCTCTGCTGCGCGACAGGGCCCCTTCTTGGTCTCTCCTTCTGTGGGACCTCCGAGATCCGCTCTTCCTTCCGCTCTTCCTTCCCTCCGCCGTGGCCTGTGCAATAATCGCCCCCTTTTCCCCCGACCCCTTGCACGCTGGAGGAATGGGGCCCCAGGGCCTCTCTTGTCTTGCTCTTTCTCCCTCCTCTTCTTCCTGGGGTGTCTGTCTGGTGGGGGGTCCTTTGAGGGAAGACGAGGTACGATAGCACTTAACCGGGCGCCACAGAGGGTCCTGATTCCCCCTCTTCAGTCCTTCCTTATTGGGGGGAACGCGAGGACCCGACGGGCGTCTGGCTGGGATGCAGTGCAATAGTTTGTGGGGTGAAGCCATTCGCTCTGGGAGAAGCCGGGACTCCATTGCCGTCTCCTCTTGGCAAAGGAGCTGGAAAGGCTGGCCATTTTTTTAGGAAGCGTGGCCCAATCCGATTCAGCAGGGCAGCGAATCCATTCCAGGATTCAACTGGCTTTGATGGTGCTCTCCAAGGTGCTGGGGCTGCTTAGGGATGGGGTTCCCCGTCTTGGAAGCTAAGGGAACCAACGTGGTGCCAGTCCTCTGTCAGGATCGAATTTGGGACCTCCGAGAGCTCCCTTAAAGCCAGTGTGACAACCTGGAGCGGATCCATTGCCCGACTGACCTGGGAGCCGGCCGCCGTTGCCTCTGCCGCCTTCCTCTTCCGCCTGGCCGCCTCCCCAGGACGCAAAAGAGATATTTTAGCACTGAAGAGAATATTTTTAAAATTAAAGTATTTCAACTAGAAAGTGTCTGAGGTAGTGTGTTTGTGGTGGGAGGGTGGGATTGGGAGCGAGAAGAGCACAAACGTCCTGAAGATGAAAGGGTGCGTGCCAACGGAGATTGTAGGCCACAATTCTTGAAAGTTTTCATTACTTATCTCTCAACTGAAAAGGATGCAAGACGAGCATAACACACCGGGAGCCACCCACCAAGAGATTATTATTGTTGTTGTTTTTGTTGTTGTGTTGTCGAAGGCTTTCATGGCTGGAATCACTGGGTTGCTGTGTGGAAGAAAGGAAGAGGGAAGGAAGCATGGAAGGAAGGAAGGAAGGAAGGAAGGAAGGAAGGAAGGAAGGAAGGAAGGAAGGAAGGAAGGAAGGAAAAAAAGGAAGAGGGGAGGAAGGAAAAAGAAGGGAAGGAAGGATGGAAGGAGAGAAGGAAGGAAGAAGGAAAGAAGAAAGGATGGTAGGAAGAAAGGAAGGAAGGGTGAAAGGAAGGATGGAAGAAAGGAAGAAGGGAAGGGAGGAAGAAAAAGAAGGAAGAAAGGATAGAAGGAAGGAAGAGGGATGGAAGGAGAGAAGGAAGGAAAGAAAGGATGGAAGGAAGAAAAAGAAGGAAGGGTGAAAGGAAGAAGAAGGAAGAAAGGATGGATGGAAGGATGAGAAGGAAGGAGGGAAGGGAGGAAGAAAAAGGAAGGACAGATAGAAGAAAGGAAGAGGAAAGGAAGGATGGAAGGAAGAATGGAAGGAAGGAAGGGTGAAATTAAGGAAGGATGGAAGAAAGGAAGAAGGAGGGAAGGGAGGAAGAAAAGGAAGGAAGGATAGAAGGAAGGAAAGAAAGGATGGAAGGAAGAAAAAGAAGGAAGGGTGAAAGGAAGGAAAGAAGAAAGGGTGGAAGGATGAGAAGGAAGGAGGGAAGAAAGAAAGGAGGGAAGGGAGGAAGAAAAAAGGAAAGAAGAAAGGAAGAGGGAAGGAAGGAAGAAGGAAAGAAAAAAGGAAGAGGGAAAGAAGGAAGAAGGAAGGAAGAAAAAGAAGGATGGAAGGAAGAAGGAAAGAAGAAAGGATGGAAGGAAGAAAAAGAAGGATGGAAGGAAGAAAAGAAGGGAAGGGAAGAAGGAGGGAAGGAAGAAGAAAGAATGGCAGGAAAAAAAGAAGGATGGAAGGAAGGATGAGGGGCACGGAATCCGAGAGAGGGAAGACATCCCAGTCAGACACCCTTCTGCCAGGCAGAAAGGCACAATCCGATCCCTACCGACAGATGGCCATCCAGCCTGTTGGTCATGGAACCCCAAGGGCCATTCCATTCAACCGCCTTCTGCCACGAGGAGGACACTATCCGATCCTTCCTGACAGATGGCCATCGAACCTTTGATAATAATATCCATGGAATCCATGTATGTTTGGATGTTGGGCCTCCTGGTGGCGCAGTGGGTTAAACCGCTGAGCTGCTGAACTTGCTGACCGAAAGCTTGGCAGTTCGAACCCGGGGGGAGCAGGGGGAGCTCCCGCTGTTAGCCCCAGCTTCTGCAAACAAAACTCTCAAAAATGATTGCCAATACATGTTAGTCTATGTATTTATATCCTGTCCCTTCTAAATATATCCCTAACCCATTATAATGGTGATGAAGAAGGATTGTATAGATTGGTTAACTCCGCTCTCTTTAAGACAGGCCTGGGCAAAGTTGGGCCTACCAGGTGTTTTGGACTCCAACTCCCAGCATTCCTAGCAGCCTCAGGCCCTTTGGGAGTTGGAGTCCAAAACACCTGGTAGGCCCAACTTTGCCCAGGCCTGCTTTAAGAGGTGCGTATCTCTTTAAGAAAAAGGTTGGAAAAGGGCAGCCAATAGGAAAAGCTCTTTTGGTGACCAATAGGAAAAGGGTTTCTCTTTAAGAGGTGCGTATCTCTTTAAAAGATAGGAAAAGGGCAGCCAATAGGAAACGCTCCCTTGTCGACCAATAGGAGCAAGCGGAGCCCTAGCGTCCTAGCCTATCAGCACCATTTGATGGCTCTCCCCCGAAGGGGGCGTGGCCTTGGCTAGGCCCGTTTCCTTGGCGACGGCGCCTCAACCGGAAGCAAGGCCCAAAAGCGCCGGAAACGTGTCCGAAAAGAGCGCCTGAGGAGAAAAAATACACACAAAAAAAGGGGGAAGGATGGAGCGGCGGTTCCCGGCTGCGGCGGCGCTGACGGTGCTCCTGTCGCTGCTGGTCTCCCTCCCGGGGCTGCTGCGGTGGAGGCCCCGCCGAGGAGCGGAAGGGGAGGCCGAGGCCTCGCCGCTTTCCCTGGCGCCGGAGGCCCTGAGCGGCCTACAGGGTGAGGCCTGGCCCTGGGAGGCGCCTGGACGCTCCCCGGCCTTCGTAGTATTGATAATCGAGGTGGGAGGGACCTCTCAAGGCCATCTAGCCCAACCCCCTTCATTCTGCCTTCATGCAGAGAAAGCACAATCGAAGCACCCAGAACAGATGGCCATCCAGCCTTCATACTATTAATAACTAGCGTGGGGACCCGGTGGTGCCCGAGTTATTTAAGGAAGACCTTGTGTGCCAAGGTTGGTTCCTATGAGATGTTTATGTGGGTTGCAGTGGTCTCAGGAAGTGAGTGAATGTACTTCAAGTCCCATCATCCATGGTCCGGCCTCCTTCAAACTGCAACAGGATGTAGAGTGGGTCATGGGGGCTCTGTGTGCCAACTTTGGTCTTGATCAGGCATTGGATGAGGGTCACAGCAGTCTCGGGAAATGAGTGTAGGTACTTCAAGTCCCATCATCCATGGTCCATCCTCCTTAAAACAGCACCAGGGTGTGGAGTGGGTCATGTGGGCTCTATGTGCCAAGTTTGGTCTTGATCAGTCATTGGATGAGGGTCGCGGTGGTCTTAGGAAGTGAGTGAAGGTACTGCAAGTCCCATCATCCATAGTCCATCCTCCAAACAGCACCAGAATGTAGAGTGGACCATGGGGGCTCTGAGTGCCAAGTTTGGTCTTGATTAGTCATTGGATGAGGGTCGCAGTCGTCTCAGGAAGTGAGTGAAGGTACTTCAAGTCCCATCACCCATAGTCCACCCTCCTCCAAACAGCACCAGGATGTAGAGTGGGTCATGGGGGCTCTATGTGCCAACTTTGGTCTTGATCAGTCATTGGATGAGGGTCGCAGTCGTCTCAGGAAGTGAGTGAAGGTACTCCAAGACCCATTATCCATGGTCCACCCTCCTCTAAACTGCACCAGGATGTAGAGTGTGTCATGAGGGCTCTGTGTGCCAAGTTTGGTATTGATCAGTCATTGGATGAAAGTTCCAATGATCTCAGAAACTGATTGAAGGTACTGCAAGTCCCATCATCCGTGATCCGTCCTCCCCCAAACCGCACCAGGATGTAGAGTGGGTCATGGGGGCTTTGTGTGCCAAGTTTGGTCTTGATCAGTCATTGAATGAGGGTTGCAGCGGTCTCGGGAAGTGAGTGGAGGTACTTCAAGTCCCATCATCCGTGGTCTGTCCTCCAAACTGCAGCAGGATGTAGAGTAGGTCATGGGAGCTCTGTGTGGCAAGTTTAGTCTTTAACGGTCTTTGTTGGGGACCACAGAGGTCTGTGGGAACCGAAGGGAGTGAAAGTACTACACATCTCACAATCCTCTCCCAAACCTCACCAGGACAGAAAGGGGTTATGTGTGCCAAGTTTAGTCTTGCTCAGTCATTGGATGAGGGTCGCTTTGTTTTCAGGAAGTGAGTGAAGGTACCGCAAGTCCCATCATCAGTGGTCCATCCTCCTTCAAACTGCAGCGGGGTGTAGAGTGGGTCATGGGGGCTCTGTGTGCCAAGTGTGGTCTGCATTGGTCATTGGATGAGGGTTGCAGTGGTTTCAGTAAGTGAGTGAAGGTACTGCAGATCCCATCATCCATTGACCATCCCCCCTTAGAACAGCCTCAGGATGTAGAGTGGGTCATGGGTACTCTGTGTGCCAAGTTTGGGCCTGTTCTGTGATTTGTAGGGGCTACAATGTTCTGTGGGAAGTGAATCGAGTGAAGATACTAGAAATCCCATCATTTGTGGGCCATCCTGCTGTAAACCGCACCAGGTGTGTAAAGTGGGCCATTGGGCCTCAGTGTGCCAAGTTTGGTCCTGTTTCGTCGTTGGTGTGGGCCACAGTGCTCTAAGGAAGTGAATTAAAGTACTGCAAGTCCCGTCATCCGTGGTCCATCCTCCCTCAAACTGCACCAGGATGTAGAGTGCATCTTGGGGAATCTGTGTGCCAAGTTTGGTTCTGTCATTGTTGGGGGCCTAGTCAGGAAAATCAAGTTGAGGAAGCCTTACTGTCAATTCAGGCCCTAAACAATATCCCATGAGCTGAGGCCTAGTCAGGAAAATCGAGTTAAGGAAGCCTTGCTGTCAATTTTGGGCCTGGTCTGTGATTTATAGGGGCTGCAGTGTTGTTTGGGAAGTGAATGATGTGAAGGTACTGCAAATCCCATCATTCGTGGCCCATCCTGCCCTAAACCACACCAGGTTCTGAAGTGGACCATTGGGCCTCTGTGTGCCAAGTGTGGTCCTCAGCCGTTATTGGTGTGGGCCGCAGTGCTCTAAGGAAGTGAGTTAAAGTACTGCAAGTCCCGTCATCCATGGTCCATCCCCCCCTCAAACTGCACCAGGATGTAAAGTGGGTCTTGGGGGTTCTGTGTGCCAAGTGTGGTCTTGTTCTGTCATTGTTAGGGGTCGCAAAGTGTTTTGGTCTTAAACTCCCACCATGCCTGACTGCCTCGGGCCTTTTCCTTACCCCCCCCCCCTCTGCCACTTTAGAGTGTCAGAATGTTGGTGCAGCTGGCCAATCAGAGTCCATTATGCAAATTCTCCCACAGTGGGAGCCAATCAGAAAGCTGCCACCTATCCTCCCTTCGCACTTCCACCCTCCGCTCGCATACATACAAACATTCTCTTTTATTATATGTATAGATAGATAGAGGTGGAAGGGACCTCTAAAGGCCATCTAGCCCAACCCCCTCCATTCCACCTCCATGCAGGGAAAGCACAATCGAAGCTCCCCCAACAGATGGCCATCCAGCCTTCATAATATTAATAATAGAGATGGGCGGGACCTCTAAAGGCCATCTAGCCCAACCCCCTTCATTCCGCCTTCATGCAGGGAAAGCACAATCGAAGCACCCCCAATAGATGGCCGTCCAGCCTTCATAATATTAATATTAGTAATAAAAATAGAGGTGAATTTGTCCCTGTTGAACTTCATTATGTTAGTTTTGGCCAATCAGGACCCAAGCAGGCTCGTACAAGGGGATGAGGTCACTGATCGGGCAAATAGCCTTGACCTGAACTGCCTTTTCCTTTTCCTTCCACAGTTTACCGGCTGGTGACCTATATATTTGTCTACGATGACCCCGTTTCCTGGCTCTGCGGCGCAATTGTCGTCTGGTATTTCGCCGGCAGCTTCGAGAAGTCGGTGGGCACAGCGAAACACAGCCTCCTCACCATGGCCTTTGCTGTAGCTGCGGCCCTGCTCTACCTCCTTCTCTCGCCGGCCTTGGCCAACCTGTTGGAGGCGGCGGACGCCACGGGGTTTGCACCTGTGGCTTTTGCCATGCTAGCAGCCTCCATAGCCCGCTCCCCATTGAGGAACACGCTGCTTTTGGGGTTCAACATCCGGGTGTCCCTCGTTCCCTGGCTCCTGCTCGCCGTGGCCTGGTTTGCCCTGATCTCTCCCTTCCTGGCAAACCTTTGCGGCATATTGATTGGGAACCTCTGTATCCTTTACCATGGATTCCCACGAAGCGGCAGGGCGAACTGGTCTCATGCCAGGACTGGGTCTGGGTCAATGTCGACTCCCAAAGAGTATACATGTTAGACGGTGTGTGACCCATTGCCCTGTATAGCTATGAGAATTGTATAAGTAGGTTAGCAGCAAAGGAAAACAGTGGGTGATTTAGGAAGAATGTCATTTCGTAGATGCCTGGGGAGAAGTGGGATTTGTCCCCCTAAATGTGTCCATCCTATCTGGTAAATGGTCTGTGCCAATTTTAGGGTTTTTTTAGTGGCTTTTCTTCGCGAACAAAGATTCAGATTCAGGAAGGACTCGTCCCACGTTTTTTACAAGCACGTTGATGACTAAGACGGCCAATCTGAGATAGGCAAGTCCGGTTGCAGAAAGCACAGCAGAAGGTCTCCTTGCGTGAAGTTGTTTCCAAATTGCGGTTCTTTCTGCGTTGTCGGGACCCGTTCGGCGTGTCTTCTCGAAAGAGGCTACAGCGTTGTGGATAGTGCGTCTCCATGCCTCCCGATGTGAGGCCAGGGTGGACCATTGTTGATGATCAATCTGGCCGAGCCTGAGATGTTGTTTCAGGGAGTCCTTATATCTCTTTTTGGGGGCGCCTCTCTTGCGCTGATCTGTCGTGAGTTCACCATAGAGTAGTATCTTTGGGAGGCGGTGGTCCTCCATCCTAGAGACGTGCCCTGCCCAGCGCAGCTGTGTTCCCAATAGCATGGTCTCAATGCTGGTGACCCCTGCTTGCTCAAGGACAGCAACATTCGTCACATAGTCGGTCCAGTGTATATTTAGGATTGTGCGAAGACAGCGATGTTGAAAGCGTTCAAGGAGTCGTAGGTGTTGGCGATAGGTGACCCATGTTTCAGAGCCATATAGAAAAATAGACAGTATGATAGCTCTGTACACACTGATTTTGGTGCTTTGCCTCAGGTGCTTGTTGCTCCAGACTCTTTTGTGAAGCCTTCGGAATGTACTCTATGCCTTTGCTAATCTGTGATCTCTTTGTCAATCTTGGCTTCTGAAGAGATGATGCTTCCCAGGTAGGTGAACTGCTGGACAGACTTAAGCACAGATGTGCCTATGCTGACGTGGGGATGATGGTGTTCTTCCTGTGGTGCGGGCTGGTAGAGGACTTCCGTTGTCTTCAGGCTGACTTCCAGCCCAAACAGCTCTGCAGCTGTTGCAAAGCAGGATGTGAGGCGCTGCAGAGCTCCTTCTGAATGGGCGACAAGGGCAGCATCGTTGGCAAAAAGCAGCTCATGAGCTAGATAATTTAGAGTCTTAGTGTGAGCCCTCAGGCAGCTTAAGTTGAACAAGTTACGAGGGCGGGTCAATAAGTCCGTGACTTTTTGAATGAAACACAGGTCTTTGGATAAAAAATCATTTTATTTGTCAATGTCGTCTCCTTTGAGCTCTATACACTTTGTCCAACGTTTCTCCAATTTTTTAATCCCTTCCAAAAAATAAGATTTGTCGAGGTCATAAAAATAGGTATTTGTTTGTGAGATGATTTCATTGTTGGAGTCAAATCTCTTTCCGCCGAGCCATTTCTTCAGGTTTGGAAATAAGAAATAGTCACTCGGGCTAAATCCGGAGAAGAGGGCAGATGAGGGAGCAATTCATATCCCAATTCATTGATTGTTGCCATGTATGCACCCTTGCATTGTCCTGGTGCAAAATAACTTTTTTCTTGGCCAAATGCAGTCGTTTTTTTCTCAAATCCTCATTAAATCGACCCAATAAGTTGGCATAATATTCACCATTGATTGTTTTACCCTTTTGAAGGGAGTCCATGTGGATTATATCGCGTGTATCCCAAAAAACGGTTGCCATGACTTTATTGACTGACAAACCCACCTTGGCCTTCTTTGGCGCCAATTCACCCCGATAAACCCACTGTTTTGACTGCTGTTTGGTCTCTAGTATGTTGTGGTGGATCCACGTTCCGTCCACGGTTATGAAACGGCGCAAAAAACCCGTCCATATTGCGGTTGAACAACACCAAACACTCCTGCGAATTTGTGACACGATTCTGTTTGTGGTTGATTGTGAGCCAATGCGGCACCCAACTTGCGGGAAGCTTTCTCATCCCCAAGTGATCATTTGAAATTGAAACCACTGAGCCACGTGAGATGCCTATGGCTTCCACAATCTCTCGCACTTTCAATCTCTGATCGGCCAACACCATATTGTGATTTTTTTCAATTGTTCTAGGTGTAGAGACCTCAACGGGGCATCCAGAACGTTCGGCATCTTCCCTGCTTGTACGGCCACAAGGAAATTCAGTAAACCACTTTTTTACCATTGAAATGGATGGTGCAGAGTCCCCATAGTATTTATCCAGCTTAGCCTTGGTTTGAGTGATGGGTTTTTTCTGCAAAAAGTAATGCTTAATGAGCACACAAAATTCACTTTTTTCCATTTTCTCCTCAAATCAGGCGGTAGTCTGCTATCAATGGCTGTCAAACACAAACTAAATGACGCAGCTTGTTCAAGTTTTGGCAGGAATAAATTGACAGATGCCTCTTGGCAGGAGCAGTGTTGCCCTTTCCGTTAAGAGGCGGGAAATTCAAAAAGTCAAAGACTTATTGACCCGCCTTCGTACCATCAGTACAATAGCGTACTTTGAATGCATGTCAGTAAAACTGGAGATCAACAAAACTCATACTAAATGAGTGCTTTGTGCCAGTTAGTCCGTCGTGGTGCAGTAGCTCAGTTTCTGGATCCATTGAAGTTGCTGAATATTCTTCAATCGTCTCTTAGCGTCATGGGGTCAGGCATGGGAATGTCTTCCTTTCCGCTCACAGTTCTTTTCCTTATCCTGCTGCCAACATCAAGACGGCTATGGCTTCTGCTCTCGAGTGGATCTCCCCGAATCAACCGCCTCACGCCTGGATCAGAAGATCCCTTTCCGACTGCTGAAGAGAATCCCAGCTCTTCAGTACGTTCCAGGGTCCCTAGCGGAAAGAAGAGCCTCCCAGACCCGGAAGTAAGTGTGCAATCCCTGCTTAAAGAGAATTGTGTGTGTATAGTATTTCTCTGGCTGTTGGACTCCCTCTCCCATTATCCTTAACCATTGCCCCTGCTGGCTGGGAATGCTGGGTTAGGGGTGCAGAACCTCTAGAAAAGTGGGGAAAGTGGCAAATACTTTTCTAGGAATCTCTAGGTCAACCATCATGACTCCACTGGACACTGACAATCGAGTTGCCCTGGAGGATCTAGAGATTCCTAGAGAAGTAGTCAATGGGATTCTGTGGTCAGCCTTCAGGGTTTGGATTTCCGACACACGGTAAAACACTGTAACCTCACAACTCCAGGTATTCTTGGAAGACACGGATTATCTAGACCCGGCACAGTCTGGTTTTAGGCCGGGGCATGGTACTGAGACAGCCCTGGTCGCCTTAGTGGATGATCTACGCCGGGAGCTGGACAGGGGGAGTGTGTCCCTGTTGGTTCTGCTGGACCTCTCAGCGGCCTTGGATACCGTCGACCACGGTATCCTTCTGGGACGCCTCGTAGTGATGGGGCTTGGAGGTACTGTCTTGCAGTGGCTCCGGTCCTTTCTGGAGGGCCGATCTCAGAAGGTGTTACTAGGAGACACCTGCTCAACCCCTCAACCGTTGTCTTGTGGGGTTCCTCAGGGTTCAATACTGTCTCCCATGTTGTTTAACATCTAAATGAAGCCACTAGGGGAGATCATCCGGAGTTTCGGGGTGCGGTGTCATCTGTACGCAGATGATGTCCAACTCTGTCACTCCTTCCCACCTGCTACTGAGGAGGCTGTTTTAGTCCTGAACCGATGCTTGGCCGCTGTGTTGAACTGGATGAGGGCGAACAAATTGAAATTGAATCCAGACAAGACAGAGGCACTCCTGGTCAGTCGAAAGGCCGAACAGGGCATAGGGTTACAGCCTGTGTTGGACGGGGTCACACTCCTCCTGAAGGCGCAGGTTCGCAGCTTGGGAGTGATCCTGGACCCATCGCTGAGCCTGGAACCCCAGGTTTCGGCGGTGACCAGGGGAGCATTTGCACACTTAAAACTTGTGCGCCAGCTGCGCCCGTACCTCGGGAAGTCTGACTTGGCCACGGTGGTTCACGCTCTGGTTACATCCCGTATAGATTACTGCAACGCTCTCTACGTGGGGTTGCCTTTGAAGACTGTTCGGAAGCTGCAACTAGTCCAACGGACAGCAGCCAAGTTGATAACAGGAGCGGCATTCAGAGAGCCTACAACTCCCCTGTTGTGCCAGCTCCACTGGTTCTGGGACCAGGCCTTTGGGCAGCAGATGTAAATTGTACCTTTGGATTTGACTGGACTGACACTTTGGACTTGACTGGACTGACAATGTGTTCTGCTTGATAGCTTTAATTAATTATTGTATGTAGTCATTTTTAATGTAATGTTTTTAATGCTTTTTAATGATGTTGATTGTATGGTGTATCTTTATATCGTATTGTGGTGTTGCGGCCTGTAGTGCTGCAAATGTAAGCCGTGCTGAGTCCCCCTGCGGAGGTGAGAAGCTACGGGGTACAAATACCATACATAAATAATAATAAATAATACCATAGATGCGGGCGAAATGTCAGGAGAGAATGCTTCTGGAACATGGCCAGACAGACCAGAAAACTTACAGCAACCTAAGATCAAGGATCAAGTGGGATCAGCGCTGCTTGTGTTATTGGACCTCACGGCAGCTTTTGATACAGTCGACCACGCATTGTTAACCCACCGCCTAGCCGTGACGGGAGTGAGGGGGACGGCCTTGAAATGGGTGTCCTCTTTTCTCCTTGATTGGGGTCAGCGAGTGGAGAAGGGAGGCTTGGTTTCTGAGAGGCTCCCTTTAAGTTGTGGGGTTCCTCAGGGAGCCATTCTCTCCACTTCATTGTTTAACATCTACATGCGACCCCTTGCCAAGTTGGTGCGAAGCTTTGGTCTGGAGTGTCACCAGTACGCTGATGACACCCAGCTGGTGCTAAGGATGGATGGCTGGCCGGACACCGTACCCGATTGTTTCCAACAATGCCTTGAAGCCGTGACTGGTTGGCTACGAGCCAGTCGGTTGAGAGTGAACCCATCGAAGACGGAGATCCTTTGGCTGGGCCAACCGGGTGGGTGTGAGCTCCGGCTGCCTATTCTGGACGGTGAGGCATTATGCCCGTCATCTTTAGTAAAGAGTCTGGGAGTCCAGTTAGACCCACTGCTGACGATGGAGGCTCAGGTCTCTACTGTCAGCAGATCTGCCTTTTTCCACCTGCGGCAGGCTAGGCGGCTGGCGCCCTATCTCTCCGGAAATGACCTGGCCACGGTAATCCAAGCAACGGTCATCTCGAGGTTAGACTACTGTAACGCCCTTTACATTGGTCTTCCTTTGTCGGTCATCCGGAAGCTCAAACTGGTGCAGAACGCGGCAGCGAGACTCTTGGCCGGAGTGCTCATATTACTCCAACCCTGCAACGACCGCACTGATTACCAAACGAGCACCGGATTATCTTCAAAGTGTTGGTTTTGACCTTCAAGGCCTTGCATGGACTGGGGCCGATGTACTTGAGGGACCGTCTACTCCCATATGTTCCCCAGAAATCTCTTCGCTCTGAAGATCTTAACCTTTTGAAGATTCCCTCCCTGCAAATATCAACGTGTCGTCTACCAGGCAGAGAGCTTTCTCTGTGGCAGCACCATACGTATGGAATAATTTACCACCTGAAGTGCGTGCAACCAGCGAGCTTCCGGCTTTCCAGAAAGCTTGCAAAACGGTGTTATTCCGGCAGGCATTTTGCCTCTAAATAGCATCTCCGATCATAATGGATTAGTGTTAAATTGTTTGATATTTTACTGTTTTATGCTTTCTGCCATAGTTCGATATGCTGTAAACCGTTCTGAGCCAATGTGGAGAGGACGGTATACAAATCGAAATAATAAATAAATAAAAATAAATAAGATGGAAATGACTTGAAGTGCCACATGAGCCACTCACTACTTGCCTACTCTCTTCTCTCCAGGATCAACCCAGTGCCTGGCTCTTACCCGACGCAGAGCTATGAGGCCCCCCCTCCTCCTGCCTTCTTTGCCCTCCCTCCGCAGCATTCCAGCACGACTCCAGGGCCCTCGATCCCACCGGGCCCTTCGCAGCTTCCAAACGCCGGTGCCTTTGGAGCACCCGTGGCCCAGAACCATTTCCACACTCCACCAGGACCCTTCTCCTCTTCTCCGCATCTGGGTGGGTCGGGCTCATGGCCGCCTGCAGGGAGAGGCGGCTTCAGCGCCCACCAGGCTCAGGAATTGCCGGAGTCTTGCCGGGTTCACGTCGGTTGATCTGCAGGAAGCTCGGCTTCCTGGGTCGGGCTGGAATTCAGATGAGAACTTCCTCCGAAACAGGCTTCAAGGTGCTAAATGGCTTGGGTCCGATACCTCCAAGAAGCCAGACTCTCTTCTACACTTGGATCGAAGGAGGGTCATTTTCCTCAACTCTCTTCTGTTTGGGAAAACCTAAAGCCCAACTACGGGGTCTCTCTTGCCTTCTTACCAAAGCTCACACTGGGAATTTTTTTATATCTGTTCGAATTTCTGATCAGGTGATTAATATGTTCCTTTTTAAAACTTTTTATGTGTATGTTTTGATTTTTTTTTTAAAAAAACACAGTGAAATTCATAACATGTCTAAATGTGTTTTTTTTGCGCAGCGGGTGAAACCACTGAGCTGCTGAACTTGGGGGAAAAGGAAAGGGCCTGACGCTGCGAAGGATTGTGGGAATTGAAGTCCAAAACACTTGCAGGGCCCAAGTTTCCCTATGCCTGCAAAGGCCTGGATTAACAGCTTTTTGCACCCTAGGCCACACTTTGGAATGACGCCCCCTTTAAACCAACCTCTACCGCACCCCCCCCCCACCCCTTCCGCCTCGTGCCGCCACATCCTTCCCGTCATGTGCCAATGGGGTTGAGGGGAAAGGTGCGCGCGCTGTCACTGAAGAGAAGGGAACGGGCCCCTTTGTGTGGCGGGGAGCGAGTTCGTTACCCCTCGGGAAGGAGGCAGAGAAAGGCGAGTGAGTGCTGCAGAGCCGAGGCCCAAAGGGATGGGGAAAGCCAGGCTGGGTCCAAGCATGCTCGTCGTCCAGGGCAGCAGCTTCAGAGGCGGCCCCACGTGCGACTCATGGCCCAGCGGCTGCAGAGAGTCGGGGCCTTCCTCCGCCTCAGGCTCCCCTCTAGGCCTCCACGCCGCACGCCGCCCTTCTTTCCCGCAGCCTCCCCTTCCCTCAGCAGCCTGCGAAGGAAGCAGGTCCGAGCCAGGCCAGGCGCCCCCTCCCCTCAGGCGCAGTTTATGCCATGAGTTCTGACATTTAGGGCTCCCTTTCTGGCTCCTAGTGTGATTTAGATCCATGATTCATGACATGGTTTATTTCGTCATCGACTGCATGACTTATTTCACAACGTATGCCTATTAAGATCGATTTGCAACACAGGTTCATATCCTGTTTTGAGTCAGTTGTTGTTGTGCATGCATTTACGATTGCGCCCCACTTATCCAACCCACTTATGCATTGCCCAGTTTCATTATCTACGATGCCGTCCTGCCAACTCACCCGGGCGCTACACATTCCCCGGCAGTCAGCACCCAGTCCTCCGCAATGAGGCTTCCGTCGCAAACGGGGACCCCGTCTTCCATCAGACGGGCCACAAACGACCACTCCTTGGGGCTGCCGGGCTTGCGGATTGCGCCCGTAAGGACCGACAGCACGGATGTTGGCTTCACCAGGCACACGTCCTTACAATCTAATGAGGGATCAATAACAATTGCATTAAGCATTGACGGGGTGGTGCAGAGCATGCCAGCGCCACCGAGGAAGGCGCACGCGGCGGGGGGAGTGCAAGGGGAGAAGAGCGTGTGTGTCCCCCCGCTCACCCCATGTGCGCGGGGGCGAGAGCAAAGGGGAGAGGAGCGTGCCTTTCCCTCCCCCTTGTCCCATGCGACTTTGGGGGGGGCGGATCTGCCCCCCCCCGGAGGCTTGCGTCCCTAGGCCGTGTCCTAGGGTGTCCTTATGGATAATCCGGGCCTGCATGCAGTCGCTTCAAAAGAGGTGACCCCTGACCCCCAAACCCTGCAGCTTTGCACAGCTCTGTCTTTATCTTTGGGGAACTACAACTCCCAGATTCCCCTTTTCCAAGAATGATGGGCAGCAGAGTCCCAACAACACAGGGAAAGCTGCTTAGTTCTCTGCGTAGCGATCCCCCCGGACTCTGTAAAAGATAGTTCAAAACCAAGGAATTCATAGTTTTCCCATAATTTTTACTATTTTATTATGTATTGTTAGGCTTGGCCTTGTGTAAGCTGCCCCGAGTCCCTTCTGGGAGATGGGTGCGAGGTATAAATAAAGTTAATAAATCTATGTATATAATAAAAGTCAGTGCTTGCTGCAGCTGGTGCGGAGGAGGAATATGTGGCAGCTTTCTGATTGGTTCCCACTGTGGGATTATTTGCATAAAGGACTCTGATTGGCCAGCCTCAGAACTCCAACATTCTAAGGCACCAGACAGGGGGGATTGGTTGCCACTGAGGGAGTATTTGCATAAAGGACTCTGATTGGCCAGCACCCAAGAATCCAAGACTCTTCATTCAAACAAAATGATTGGTTGCCACTGAGGGAGAATTTGCAAAACCGGCTCTGATTGGCCAGCTTCTAGATTCCAACATTCCAAGGTGACGCAGAGGGAAAAGGAAAGGCCTCAGGCAGTCAGCGGAGAAAGGAAGGAAAAGGAAGGAAGGAAGGAAGGAAGAGAATGGAGGAAAGAAGGAAGTGGAGAAAGGGAGGGAAAAGGAAGGAGAGAAGGAAAGAATGGAAGAGGAAGGAAGGAATGAAGAGGGAGGGAGGAAAGAAGGGAGGGAGAGAGGGCGGAAAAAGAATGAAAGAAAAAGAGAGGGGGAAAAGAAAGGAAGGGGCAGGAGGGCGTGGGGCCAAGGCGGACCTTGATGTCGACGTCGGCGAGGCTCTTGAGCTGCCCGACAATGAGGGCAATAAGCTGGGAGTCCCCCGGGGGCGCCGAGGCCGCGGCACCAGGGCTAGGCTCGCCTCCCCCGAGGCCCGTGGCGGAGGACGAAGAGGAAGACAAGAACGAGGCATCTCTCCCTATGAACCATCGAGATGTTTAAGATCATCCGGAGAGGCCCTGCTCTCGGTCCCGCCTTCTTCGCAGGCGCGACTGGCGGGGACGAGAGACAGGGCCTTCTCAGTGGTGGCTCCTTGGCTTTGGAACGCCCTCCCTAAAGACATCAGATCGGCCCCTCCCTCCTGACATTTCGCAAAAAAATCAAGACCTGACTGTTTGAGCAGGGCCCCGAGAGCAGCAGGGGATGAGGAAGAGGCGGTGATGGCGGCGCAGAAGCAGCAGTCACGGCGCATTTGTGTCACTCCTCTCCACTGCATGCTGGGAAACCGAGGCCCAGGCTGCTCTGGAGAGCCAGATTCAATGATGGAAAGAGCCATAGGTTCCCTACCCCAGCGTTTTTCAACCTATTTTGAGCCGCGGCACATTTTATACATTGACAAAATCATGGGGCACACCACCAACCAGGGCCAGTTTCAATGAACACAACATAGATACCCTGGCAGGAATGGCAGAAAGACACAAACTTCCCACACAGAACTCCCATAATCAAGAGAAAATACTGTAAGAGTTTGGTGGGCATTGACCTTGGGTTTTGGAGTTGTAGTTCACCTATATCCAGAGAGCACTGTGGACTGAAACAATGTTGGATCAGCACCAAACTTGGCATGAATACTCAATACGCCCAAATGTGAACACAGATGGAGTTTGGGGAAAATAGACCTTGACATTTGGGAGTTACAGTTTCTGGGATTTATAGTTAACACACAATCAAAGAGCATCCTGAACTCTTGCAACAATGGAATCGAACCAAACTTGGCATATTGAACTCTCATTTCCAACAGAAAGTACTGAAAGGGTTTGCTTGGGAATTGACCTTGAGTTTGGAAGTTGCAGTTCACCTACAGTACACCCAGAGAGCACTGAGGCAAAGCGAGCAGAGCGAGGCTGGGAAGAAGGGAGCCTGAGTGGAGAAGAAAAAGTGTTCGGCAGGAGGGGGAAGAAAGGGTATTGGAGGTTCCAATTTCCCACGGCACACCTGATGATCGCTCACGGCACACTAGTGTGCCACGGCACACTGGTTGGGAAACACTGCCCTACCCTATGTGAATGTATTCCCTATATGTTTTCCCCCTTCTGTGTACCCCAATATGAAATGCCACCTTTTCGCGACCTCAGCATACCAAGGATCCATATCAAGGATAAAGGACTCCGGGGGTCTCGGCATCCGCGCCAGGGAGTTCGCCTCAGCGCGTGGCGGCTACTTCCGGTGGCGGCTGTCAGGAGGCAATACCCCTTTGTCTCCCCTCCCCTCTCCCTTTGTCTCCGCCCCCTGCCTGCCCAATTGGGTCACCGTATTCGGCAGCAGGGCGGAGACAAAGGGAGAGGGGAAGCACTCCCTGCCTGCCCGATAGGGAGTGCTTCGGTAACAGGCTTCTGTGCACAGGAACTACTGGGCATGCGCAGAGGTTTTCGCGCATGCGCAGTTGCTCTGAAGCTCAACTTCAGCTCCGGAGCAACGGCGCCTGCGCAAAAACCTCCGCGCATGCCCAGAAGCGGCATCGGAGTGCACAAGGCTGGGGCCCAAAAGCAGGCAGCCGCGGCGCTGCTGAGGAACTTCGCCAGGGCCAGGACGCTGTCTGGCGCCGGCGGGCGGGGGAATTCACCCCTTCCCAGATGGCGCCCCATGCGGCTGCTTCCTTGGCCTACCTGTACGACCGCCCCTGCTTGGAGGACCGTCTCCATGCCCTCAAGGTTCCCCCGGCACCGCCACCTTTTATTCACGGCCACAAACCCCACCGCTTGGCCCAAAGCGTGTCCGACGGAAATGACCATTTGTAGAATTTGGATTTGCTGTTTAAAAGTAAATAAACAATGATTTAAAAAAATGTTGTAAAACGCCCAAATTATTATGATACCAACTCCAATCCCTGGACAAACGATTTCCGGTACTGCGGTTTCAAGGCGCTCTTTGTGAAGGCGTCATCGATCTGGAAGGTAAGCCAAGACGTGAGGGTTTTTGCGGGGTTTTTTTTTACTATTTCACTGGATTTTTTATAGTCTCCCCCAGGAACTGTTTATAACAGCTTCATGACATCCATAGTTAACTGGAAGCAAGTTTCAGGGTGTAATTTCACAAAGGTCTGGAGAACAAGCCCTATGAGGAGCGGCTTGAAGAGCTGGGCATGTTTAGCCTGAAGAAGAGAAGGCTGAGAGAAGACATGATCACCATGTATAAGTATGTGAGAGGAAGTCATATATATGTTGTGTTCATCGAAACAGGCCCAGGTTTCACACTAAGTGAGTGTATGAATACATTTAAAAACATATTCACTATATGTATTACTGTGTTCGAGTGTCATTTTGTGTCATTTTGGTTGGTGGTGTGCCCCAGGATTTTAATCCTTATGCGTATCTTGCCTGACTGGCGAAACGTGAAAAATACCAGGGCTGTCCAACTTCTACGGGCCCAAGGGCCGGAATTCCGGTCACTGATCACCTGGGGAGCCGAAGGGTCTGCCTCCGCCCCCGGCTCCGCCCCCTCCCCGGCTCCAATTTACTTACAATTGACCTTGAGTTGTGGAGTTGTAGTTCACCTCCATCCAGAGAGCACTGTGGACTCCAATAATGATGGATCTGGACCAAACTTGGCATGAATACTCAATATACCCAAATGGGAACACTGGTGGGTTTGGGGGAATGTTTCCTAATACCTTTGAGTTACTTGAGTCCACACTCAAATTGGGACACACCAAAAAAAACCCCAAACACCTCAATGCCGTCGCAGGGCTTGATGGGGCCTCCTTTCCCAGAGGCGGGGGGAGGAGGCCCAAAGAGCTCCCTCCCTCCCTGACGGGAAAACAAGCCGCGGGGGCAGGCGCAGAGGAAGGCAGCACAGCAAGGGGGGAGGGGGGCGCGGAGGAGGGGAAGGAAGCGTCGCCAAGGAAACCGCCCCTGTGGGACCCTTCCCCCCCCCCCCCCCCACTCACCCACCGTCCCGTTTTCACTCGAGCCAGGCCCTTACCCATACTGCGGGAGCCCCGCCACAGGGCCGAAGCGCCAACACCGCCGCCGTCCCCGAAGAGCCCCGCTGGAGCCGAGGCCAAGCTCAGGCCGGGCACGGCGGCTCTCCCATCCGCGGGGTGGGACGCGAGGGCCCTCCCCAGGAAGAGGACGGAGCCAGGAGGGCTTTCCCTGCCTCACTCCCCTCCCCCTCTCTCTGAGGGAATGGGGGCTGGCCTGGAAGCAGCCGCGAGGGAGGAGGAGGCGCGCGCCCAGGCCGGCCGCAAATCCCGTGGGACCCGAGATTTCGGCAGCTATCGCGAGACTACGCAGCCACAGACGGGATTTCGACCTCCCTCGAAATCCAGTCTGTGGCTGGCGTAGTCTTGCGATCAGGGGCGGCCTTTGCCATTACGCGGCCTACGCAACCGCGTAGAGCGCCATCTTGGACGTGGCAGGGTGGG
The DNA here is from genome assembly GCA_030556195.1 of Anolis apletophallus. Lineage (NCBI taxonomy): Eukaryota > Metazoa > Chordata > Lepidosauria > Squamata > Anolidae > Anolis > Anolis apletophallus. The sequence goes on from JARBWK010000020.1 coordinate 16,813,535, forward strand.
GCGCCATCGTGAGGTGCCGCGGCGTCGCCCGCCCTGTTGCTGCTGCGCTGCCCTCTGCGGTTTCGCGATGCGCAGTGCCTACGGAGCTCTCTTGAGGTCCGTAAGCACAGCACATGCGTTGCGTAAATCAGCGCACATGCGCAGTGCCTATGGAGCTCTCTTGAGGTCCGTAGGCACTGCGCATGTCTTGAGATTCTCTGCGCATGCATCGCTGTGCCTACGGACCTCAAGAGAGCTCCGTAGGCACAAGCGCATCGTCGCGTCGCCCTCCCGCACGCATGCGCTGTCCCTATGGAGCTCTCTTGAGTTCCTTAGGCACCGCGCAGGCGCGCGGAGGGCGACGTGCGCGTGCGCTGTCTACGGAGCTCAAGAGAGCTCCGTAGGGACAGCACTGCTGCCTGCAGATGCCCTCCGCGCGCATGCGCTGTCTCTCACGGAGCTTTCTAGAGCTCCATAGGGACAGCGATGCGTGCGGGAGGGCTTACGCAGCAGCAGCAGCAGCACGGACAGCGTCGCCCTCCGCGCGCATGCGTGCAGAGATAAGGCCTCTCCTAGCGCTTCGTGGTGCCCACTGCCAACCCCACCCATGGGGCATTGCAGAGGGCGGGTCGCAGGAGAGCCTTTGAATTGGACAGGGCAAGGAGCGGCGGCGCGTGGTAGGAACGGACGGAGCGCGCGCAAGGTACCAAGAAAAATATTTGGGGAGGGGGCAAAAATGAATGTTGGGGGCGCCGAAAATAATTTTAAGCCTACCATGCGAAATTACCTCAGACCGCCCCTGCTCGCGATGCTTGCCTAAACCCGGAAGTAGGTATTTTTATTATTATTTTATTTTAATTTTTATTTTTTATTTGTATTTTATTAAAACAAGTTAGTGGGCCGCAGGGAAGGGGCTCGGGGGCCGTGTACGGTGGACAGCCCTGCACTATATGTATGACTGTGTTAGAGTGTCATTTTGTGTCATTTTGGTTGGTGGTGTGCCCCAGGATTTTGTCAATGTAAAAAATGTGCCGCGGCTCAAAAAAGGTTGAAAAACACTGCCTTAGGTAAACGCTTCCAAGTTCGGACTAAAGCACGGAGCGGATAGACAGCCCAGTCACGCACGTGGCTTTCGCTTCTTGGAAAGCCCTGTTTCCAACCCCCGGCAGACTCCGCTGACCTGCCAGCCCTTGTCATAAGAACACAGACTTCCTTTCCAGGGATTGCGTTGTGGAAAGAGGACCTTTGGACCGTCCACTCCCCATTTAGCTCCCGAGTTGGACCGCAGAAAGCGGGCTCAACAGCTGTCTTTGCACTGGATCAGAAAAAGCAGCTGAGAACGACCTCGGTTGACCCTGGGTCCAGAATGGGCATATTGCACGAATCTAATGCTCACCCAGGCCATTTAGGCTTAACAGGGGAGCATTAGACTCAAGTAAATAGAATATATCAGGATGTATTGTTGTCATTTGCTGCGACTGTCGGGGGGGGGAGTTGACTTTGGACTGCTGAAGCCACATGACCTTGTTTGCCTGGCATTATCTAGGAGAGAAGGCAAGGCTCCTCTTTGTTGTTGCGGGGCAGCAATGTCACGCAAGGCCTGCAGCCGGTGGCGAAACCCTGCCCTGGATTGCAAGCGTGAACCTGGCATTGCCCAAGGCTCGCCTCAAGGCCCTTCCTTGCCTTGTTGTCACGCTTGACCCTGGCTTCTTGCTCACTCGCCTGCTTGTCTCTGGCCTTGCGTCAAGAGCAGATCTTCCACACTTTTTCTTTTCCCCTTTTCTTTTCCTTTTTTGATTGTACATGAACTATAAATCCCAGCAACTACAACTCCCAAATGTCACTGTCTGTTTTCCCCAAACTTCACCAATGTTCACATTTGGGCATATTGAGTATCCGTGCCAAGTTAGGTCCAGATCCATCATTGTGTGAGTTCACAGTTCTCTCGGGATGTAGGTGAACTACAACTCCCAAACTCAAGGTCAATGCCCATCAAACCCTTCCAGTATTTTCTGTTGATCATGAGAGTTCTGTGTGCCAAGTTTGGTTCAATTCAATCGTTCGTGGGATTCAGAATGCTCTTTGATTGTAGGCGAACTATAAATCCCAGCAGCTACAACTCCCAAATGTCAAGGTCAATGCCCACCAAACGCTTCCAGTATTTTCTCTTAGTCATGGGAGTTCTGTATGCCAAGTTTGGTTCAGTTCAATCATTCGTGGGATTCAGAATGCTCTTTGATTGTAGGCGAACTATAAATCCCAGCAACTACAACTACCCAAATTTCAAGGTCTGTTTTCCCCAAACTCCACCAGTGTTCACATTTGGGGATGTTGAGTATTCGTGCCAAGTTTGGTCCAGATCCATCCTTGTTTGAGTCCACAGTTCTCTCAGGATGTAGGTGAACTACAGATCCCAAACTCAAGGTCGACGCCCATCAAACCCTTCCAGTATTTTCTGTTGGTCAGGAGAGTACTGTGTGCCAAGTTTGGTTCAATTTCCTCATTGCGGGAGTTCGGAATGCTCTCTAATTGTAGGTGAACTATAAATCCCAGCAGCTACAACTCCCAAATGGCAAGGTCGATGCCCATCAAACCCTTTGAGTGTTTTCTGTTGGTCATGGGAGTTCTGTGTGCAAAGTTTGGTTCAATTCCATCATTGGTGGAGTTCAGAATGCTCTTTGATTGTAGGTGAACTATAAATCCCAGCAGCTATAACTCCCAAATGTCAAGGTCGATGCCCACCAAACCATTCCAGTATTTTCTCTTGTTCATGGGAGTTCTGTGTGGCAAGTTTGGTTAAATTCCATTGTTGGTGTAGTTCAGAATGTCCTTTGATTGTAGGTGAACTATAAATCCCAGCAACTACAACTCCCAAATGTCATGGTCTGTTTCCCCCAAACTTCACTAGTGTTCACATTTGGGCATATTGTTTTCTGTTGACCGTGGGGGTTCTTGTGTGCCAAGTTTGGTTCAATTTCCTCATTGGTGTAGCTCAGAATGCTCTTTGATTGTAGGTGAACTATAAATCCCAACAACTACAACTCCCAAAATCACCACAACATGGGGAACTGTATTAAGGGGTCGCTGCATTAGTCGGGTGATCTAAGTCAAGATGTTGAACAGGATCGGGACATCCTTCCTGATATTTAGACACATGTCTATCACTGCCACCTTGACCTTCTCCAAACTAGACATCCCTTGGAGAGATTCACAGTGCGGCCTTCTCGGTCGGCCTTCTTGGAGCCAAACAATGCCAGCGTTGCATAACAACCCTGTGTTGGTTTTGGCTCGACGTTACGGAACGCCGCGGAAATGCTAATGCGGCTCACGCGGTGGCTTCGTGGTTGCGCGGAAGTGTTTTGTTTTTACCGGCGCCGGTCGACCAAAGGGATGGCTACGTTTCCCGCTTGCACTTTGCCAAGTTTGGAAGGCGAGATGGATCATCCTCCCATGACGCAACCTGGAAGGTGAGCCATGCGCTCTGGATTCCAAAGACCGACTCATGCCCGGCGCATTGGAAGGTGCCAACTGGGACGCACTTATCAAAGCGAACATAATTTACGAGCGGGGAGGGCAGCAAATGAAGTTGCGCTACAGGTCCCAAGAAACCTTGCACGAACCACTCCTGTTGATCGATTGGTGCCAATCATTGCACTCAACCCCTTGGCCCAAACAACAATATGATGACCTCCCTGCGCATTATGTATGGATTATGATCAGCACTAGGCTATCATTAAGGGAGTGCCAACGCCAACGAGGTGGCTATGAAACATGGATCGCTTCCTGCAAGGATACGTTCCCATTGGAGGCCCCGGGTGAGAATGATGGCATGCATAATGGAAGTAGGAGCTGCGCATGAATAAATGCGGACACGCCCCCTTCCGCACGTCCCCTCCGAGTGTCCGAAAACACCGGGTGTGTCCCTGTCACCATCCTGTCTGCCGCGAGCTTCCTCCCCGTCACAAGCAAGCCTTTTGTCAAGCTAATGGGGCTTCGCTGCATATTCAACAGCCAGCCGTGGGTCCATATTTTGGGAAATATCATCATTGGGGAACAAGCCGAGCGCCATTGACTGCGGTGAGGAGGCAACTAAGCTCAACAGGGCCTACTTTCTCACTTCCCCAGCTCTGGAAGGGTCTAACTCAGTGTTTCTCAACCTTCCCAATGCTGCGACCCCTTAATACAGTTCTTCATGTTGTGGTGACCCCTAACCATAACATTATTTTCATTACTACTTCATAACTGTATTTGTGTGTGTGGGGGTGTGTGTGTGTGTGATTTTGTCATTTGGAAGTTGTAGTTGCTGGGATTTATAGTTCACCTACAATCAAAGAGCATTCTGTACTCACCAACAATGGAATTGAAACCAACTTGGCACTCAAAATTCCCATGACCAACAGGAAATAATGGAAGGGATTGGTAGGCATTGACCTTGAGTTTGGGAGTTGTAGTTCACCTATGTCCAGAGAGCACTATAGACTCAACAAGGATGGATCTGGACCACACTTGACACGAATCCTCAATATACCCAAACGTGAACACTGGTGGAGTTTGGGGAAAATTTGGGAGTTGTAGTTGCTGGAATTTATAGTTCGCCTGCAATCAAAGAGCCCCTTGCACCCCACCAATGATAGAATTGGGTCAAACTTCCTATATAGAACCCTCATGCCTTGAAGGGACTAGCTGGCGTGAGGCTCCATCCCACCTCTCACGCTCTCCCTCACCCGCACATACGCATCATGCTGCCATGCGCCAAGCACGCCTGCTCTCCCCTCCCTGCTTGGAGTATCAGAAACAGCCTTCCCATTGGCTGGGAGGCCTGCCAATCACAGCAAAGGAGAGCTTTAGGTGGGAGAATTTCCAAAAAGAAAGAGAAGGACAAGCGGAGAGATCTTCACCCTTCTCTGCCAAAGGGCTTCCTAAGACCATCAGAAATATATGTTTTCTGATGGCATTTGGCGACCCCTCTGAAACCCTCTCGCGACCCCCCTGGGGGTCCCGACCCCCAGGTTGAGAAACACTGGTCTAACTTCTCGGCCTATCTATCCCAGGACGACCTGGCCACGGTGATCCAAGCCACGGTCATCTCGAGACTTGACTACTGTAACGCGCTCGACGTTGGCCTTCCTCTGTCGGTGACCCGGAAGCTCAAGCTGGTGCAGAGCACTGCCGCCCGACTCCTGTCTGGATCTCCAGCAGGCGGTCACATAACACCTGTTTTGGCTCCCAATCGAGCACCGGATCACCTTCAAAGTGCTGGTGCTCACCTTTAAGGCCTTGCACGGCCTGGGGCCAGCGTACCCGAGGGACCGTCTTTCCCCATATTGCCCTATGACAGTGTTTCTCAACCTCCCTAATGTCGTGACCCCTTAATACCGTTCCTCATGTTGTGGTGACCCCCAACCATTTTGCTACTGTTATGAATCATCATGTAAAATATCGGATGTATTTTCATTCACATTTGGCATAAATACCCAATATGTCCAAATTTGAATACTGGTGGGGTTTGCCGGGGGGGGGAGTCATTTGGGAATTGTAGTTGCTGGGATGTATAGTTCACCTAGAAGCAAAGAGCATTCTGAACTCCACCAACAATGGAGTTGAACCAAACTTGGCACACAGAAAATACTCCTTGAGTTTGGGAGTTGTAGTTCACCTACATCAGACCAAACAGAAAATACTGACCAATAGAAAAAACTTTGGTGGACCTTGAGTTTGGGAGTTGCAGTTCACCTACATCCAGAGAGCACTGTGGACTCAAAAAATTATAGATCTGGATCAAACTTGGCACAAATACTCAATATGTCCAAATGTGAACACTGGTGGAGTTTGGGGGAAATAGACCTTGATATTTGGGAATTGTAGTTGCTCGGATTTATAGTTCACCTAAAACCAGAGAACATTCTGAACTCCACCAACGATGGAGTTGAACCAAACTTGGCACACAGAACTCCCACGACCAACAGAAAATACTGGGTTTGGTGGACCTTGAGTTTGGGAGTTGTAGTTCACCTACATCCAGAGCATTGTGGACTCAAACAATGGTGGATCTGGACCAAACTTGGCACAAATAGTGAAGATGCCCAAATGTGAACACTGGTGGAGTTTGGGGAAAATAGACCTTGACATTTGGGAGTTACAGTTGCTGGGATTTATAGTTTACCTACAATCAAGGAGCATTCTGAACCCCACCAAACTTCCCATACAGAAACCCCATGACCAATAGAAAATAATGTGTTTTCTGATAGTCTTTGGTGACCCCTCTGACACCCCCTCGTGACCCCCATAGGGGTCCCGACCCCCAGGTTGAGAAACACTGCCCTATGAGATCACTATGGTCAGAAAACACCAACTTGCTGGTCATTCCATCTACTAAGGTTTGTAGGCTAACTGCAACCCGGAGGAGAGCGTTCTCTGTCATTGCCCCTACGCTCTGGAACCCTCTCCCGGCCGAAACCCGAGCCCTCCAAGACCTCCTGCCCTTCAGACGGGCATGCAAAACGTTCCTCTTTCAGAAGGCCTTTGGTCTCTAGTTGCCTGCGCGCACAGCCCGCCGGGGTTGCTGCCCCCACTGTATTTTGCTGTGTTCGTACAGCATATTGCATTTTAATCCGATGTATTTAATGTGTGATTTATTAAGTGTGCTATTTTAATGTGTTTTTATTGTATTTTTTATTTCCTGTGAGCCGCCCCGAGCCTCCCGGGAGTGGCGGCCTAGAAGCCCAAGAAATAAAATAAATAAAATAAAAATAACTTCTCCCTTCTCCAGCTCGCATGCCATTGGGACCACTGACTGCCTACTCTCTCCAGATCTGAAAGTACCTATTTTCTCCCTTCTCCAGCTCTGAAAGGGCCTACTTTCTCACTTCTCCAGCTCGTATGTCATCGGGACCACTGCCTGCCTACTCTCTCCCTTCTCCAGCTCTGAAATGGCCCAGTTTCTTTCTTCTCCAGCTCTGAAAGGGCCTACTTTCTCACTTCTCCAGCTCGTATGTCATCGGGACCACTGCCTGCCTACTCTCTCCCTTCTCCAGCTCTGAAATGGCCCAGTTTCTTTCTTCTCCAGCTCTGAAAGGGCCTACTTTCTCACTTCTCCAGCTCGTATGTCATCGGGACCACTGCCTGCCTACTCTCTCCCTTCTCCAGCTCTGAAATGGCCCAGTTTCTTTCTTCTCCAGCTCTGAAAGGGCCTACTTTCTCACTTCTCCAGCTCGTATGTCATCGGGACCACTGCCTGCCTACTCTCCCACTTCTCCAGCTCTGAGCTCTGAAATGGCCCAGTTTCTTTCTTCTCCAGCTCTGAAAGGGCCTACTTTCTCACTTCTCCAGCTCTGAAAGGGTCTAACTTCCCCCTCCTCCAGCTCGTATGTCATTGGGACCACTGACTGCCTACTCTCTACCTTCTCCAGCTCTAAAAGCGCCTACTTTCTCCCTTTTCCAGCTCTGAAAGGGCCTACTTTCTCCCTTCTCCAGCTCTGAAGGGGCCTACTTTCCCTCTTCTCCAGCTCGTATGTCTTTGGGACCACTGCCTGCCTACTCCCTCCCTTCTCCAGCTCTGAAAGGGCCTACTTTCTCACTTCTCCAGCTCGTATGTGATTGGAACCACTGCCTGCCTACTCTCTCCCTTCTCCAGCTCTGAAATGTCCTACTTTCTCCCTTTCTCCAGCTCTGAAAGGGCCTATTTTCTACTTTTTCCAGCTTGTATGTTATTGGAACTACTGCTTGTCTATTCTCTCCCTTCTCCAGCTCTAAAATAGCCTACTTTCTCCCTTCTCCAGCTCTGAAATGGCCTACTTTCTCCCTTCTCCAGCTCTGCGAGGGCCTACTTTCTCCAGATTGTATGTTATTGGAACTACTGCCTGCCTATTCTCTCTCTTCTCCAGCTCTAAAATAGCACTTTCTCCCTTCTCCAGCTCTGAAGTGGCCTACTTTCTCCCTTCTCCAGCTCTGAAAGGGCCTATTTTCTACTTTCTCCAGCTTGTATGTTATTGGAACTACTGCCAGTCTATTCCCTCCCTTCTCCAGCTCTAAAATAGCCTACTTTCTACCTTCTCCAGCTCTGTATGGGCCTACTTACTCCCTTCTCCAGCTCTAAAAGGGTCTAATTTCTCCTTTCTCCAACTTGTATGTCATTGGGACCACTGCCTGCCTACTCACTCTCTAGCTCTGAAAGGGCCTACTTTCTAACTTGTCCAGCTCATATGTAATTGGAACGACTGCCTGCCTACTCTCTCCCTTCTACAGCTCTGACATGGCCTACTTTCTCCCTTCTCCAGCTCTGAAACGGCCTTCTTTCTCCCTTCTCCATCCCTGAAAAGGGTCTATTACTCCCTTCTCCAGCTCTGAAACAGGCTGTTTCCTTTTGTCCAGACCCCACAATGATGTAAATGGAACCTTGAAGGGTATTGCGTGCCACTTTGGGTCCGGATCCATCGAGACACAGAGGAGCCTTTGTGGTACAAACACACAAACCAACATTCATACCTATATGGCGGCTGGATCTGCGGGAGGTTGGATCTACGGATATGGAGTCCAACCGTGCATAGAAAGACAGGTTGTGCAAATTTATTTATTTGTTTGTTTGTTTGTTTGTTTATTCAAATTTGTGAGTCGCCACTCCCGGGTGCAGCTCGCACCTCCCAACAAAGGATTCCCCAGGCAGGAAGCAGCCAGGCTTTGAAGCTGCAAGGCCATTAAATGCTAATCAAGCATTGAATGTATCTACAATATATTGCATTACATCAGGGGCCAGCTCGCACCTCCCAACAAAGGATTCCCCAGGCAGGAAGCAGCCAGGCTTTGAAGCTGCAAGGCCATTAAACGCTGCAGGAGGAATATTTTCACATTATGGTCAAGCCTGCTCGCCATGGACTGGATGTGAAAATATTCCTCCTGCAGCGACGCAAGCCTCCTCAGCGGGTACATGCCAATGTGGCGAGCGCCCGGTGCAGCCTCTGAAGAAGCCGCGGACTCCATCCACCACCCAGGCCCCCTCCCGAAACAGTTCGAGCTCTGCACAGTAAACCGTTAGGCGAACCGCGTAGGACTCCACGAACATCTCTGGATCCACAGAACCACAGCCTCCTAGCCCACCCCATTCTGCCACCCCAGCGGAGGACAGACGCCCAGCATTTAGCAGCTATACTGAACTCCAGCCAAGCGGCGTTTGCTTCCCAGGCGGTGAAGCAGTTTATTGTTTACATCCAGGGATCTTCCCAGCCACACTACATGCTAACATTAGGAGTGAACTTACCCTACGGTGGAAATACAGGTTTATACTGTTGGTTCTGTTATAGTTACACCAGTACCTTGCTTTTAGAATTTATGTGATATTAACACTGTGATATCCACTTTGTGATATTGTTATATGCATACTATGAATGATTGATATATGGTCACAAATGTGAATGTATTATGTGAACACTGTGAAATTATATAGTGAAATGTACCTACACCTTGCACCATACCTGAATGGTATACTTTGATACTTTATAACCGCGAAAGGAGCAGTAAAGAGGGCCAAGGGCGGCGCGTCAGAGACCTGGGGTGACGCGCCGCCCTTGCGCGCTGCCTACTACTCCTTTCGGCGGCTAGGAATAAGGGGGAACCGCCGAAAAGGAGCAGTAGGCGGCGCCAAGGGTGGCACGTTAGAGGCCTGGGGTGACACGCCGCCCTTGGCGCTGCCTACTGCTCCTTTTCGGCTAGAAAGGAGGCGGGGGAACCGCCGAAAGGAGCAGTCGGCAGGGCCAAGGGCGGCGCGTCAGAGACCTGGGGTGACGCGCCGCCCTTGGCGCTGCCTACTACTCCTTTTCGGCGGCTAGGAAGGGCGGGGGAACCGCCCGAAAGGAGCAGTAGGCGGCGCCAAGGGTGGCACGTTAGAGGCCTGGGGTGACACGCCGCCCTTAGCGCTGCCTACTGCTCCTTTCGGCGGCTAGGAGGGCGGGAGCCGCGAAAAAGGAGTAGGCGGCGCCAAGGGGCGGCGCATCAGGGACCTGGGGTGGCCGCGCCGCCCTTGGCGCGCCTACTGCTCCTTTTAGGCGGCTAAAAGGGGAACCGCCCGAAAAGGAGCAGTAAGGCGGCAACAAGGGCGGCACGTTAGAGGCCTGGGGTGACACGCCGCCCGCTTGGCGCTGCCTACTGCTCCCTTTTTCTTTGCAGCTAGAAGAGCGGGAGCCGCCCGAAGGAGCAGTAGGCGGCACCAAGGGCGGCGCATCAGGGACCTGAGGTGACACGCGCCCCAGCATACTACTTTCCCTTTATTCTTTGCAGCTTTCAGGAATGCTGTTAGCATTAGAGCCTTACTCTGTGTATAAGAAAAATAGGTATCACCAGGGCTGTCCAACGCGTCAGGGACCTGGGGTGACCCCCCCAGCCTGGCGCTGCCTACTGCCCCCTTTACCCTGCTAGGAAGATATTTTTAAAAAAATAAATTAAAGGCGGCACCAAGAGGCGGGGCAGGGACCTGGGGTGAGGGAGCGCCGCCTCCTCCCGCTGCCTACTGCTCCTTTTCGGCGGCTAGGAAGGGCGGGGGAGCCGCCGAAAAGGAGCAGTAGGCGGCACCAAGGGCGGCGCATCAGGGACCTGAGGTGACGCGCCGCCCTTGGCGCTGCCTACTGCTCCTTTCGCGGCTAGGAAGGGGGGAACCGCCGAAAGGAGCAGTAGGTGGCGTCAAAGGCGGCGCCTCAGCGACCTGGGGTGCCGCGCCTCCCTTGGCGCTGCCTACTGCTCCTTTTCGGCGGCTAGGAAGGGCGGGGGAGCCGCCGAAAAGGAGCAGTAGGCGGCGTCAAGGGCGGCGCATCAGGGACCTGGGGTGACGCGCTGCCTACTGTTAGGAAGGGCGGGGGAGCCGGCTGCCTTCTTCCTCCGTAGCCCCTCCTCCTTCTCCCTGCTTGCACCGCTGCTTGCGATCCAATGATGACCGTGGCTTGGACCACTGTGGCTAGGTCATGATGGGAGAGGTAGGGAGCCAGCTTCCTCGCCTGACGGAGGTGGAAAAAAGCAACTCGACTGACGGTGGAGATTTGCATCTCCATCGTCAGTCGAGAGTCCAGAGTAACGCCAAGACTTTTTACGTAATGTCACGCCATCCAGGGGAGGAAGCTGGATCTCCACCCCGCCCGGACGACCCAACCACAGGATCGTCATCTTAGCTGGATTCACCTTCAACCTACTGGCTCGCAGCCATCCAGTAACGGCTTCGAGGCACAGATGGAAATTATCGGGTACGGTTCCGGGCCTGCCCTCCATCCCCAGAACGAGCTGGGTGTCATCAGCGTACTGATGACACTCGAGCCCAAAACTACGGACCAGCCGAGCAAGTGGTCGGACATAGATGTTAAATAATAGAGGGGACAGGATTGCCCCCTGGGGAACCCCACAGCAAAGTGGGGAACCCCCGGAGACATCCCTGCCCCTCCTCACTCGCTGCGAGCAGTTCCGGAGGAAGGAGGACCCAAATACGGGTTGTGCAAAGTTTCAGAGCTCAAATAAAGAGAGAAACCAGAAACCGTTTCCTGTATTTCTATCCAAAGCCTACTTAGGAACACCCTTAAATTACATTGTGAACTTCGTGAGATGAAGAAAAGAAGGATTACATTCTGTTCTGGGTCGGATTTTTGTGAGCTCCCAAGAACCAATAATTATCTGTTGCTGTGCGAGGAATAAGAAAGGAAGATCTATAATCCACAAAGGTTTAGCAACAGGTGATAAACAAATTATAATCCAAATTATAGTTTCAGAGGTGATAAAAGTCCAAGAACAGCCAGAAATCACAGATACAAGTCCGCAATCAAGAAGGTATATCTAGTAACAGTTGAGCAAGAGTACATGAACAGGAACATGAGAAACTTCCAGGATGTATTAAATCCAAAATCAAATCTTGACTTGAACCAGGAACAAGAGACTCAGGCTCAGCTTCTCACTCGAACGCAGTGTTGCCTGAACTGAGCTTAAGGTCAAAAACTTGTTCTTTAATACAGTGTTTCCCAACCTTTTTTGAGCTGCGGCACACTTTTTACATTTGCAAAATCCTGGGGCACACCACCAACCAAAATGACACTCTAACACAGTAATACGTATAGTTAATATGTTTTTTTTAATGTATTTATACACTCAGTGTGAAACCTGGGCCTGTTTCGATGAACACAACATAAATATCCTGGCAGGAATGGCAGAAAGACACACACTTCCCACACAGAACTCCCATAACCAAGAGAAAATACTATAAGAGTTTGGTGGGCATTGACCTTGGGTTTTGGAGTTGTAGTTCACCTATATCCAGAGAGCACTGTGGACTCAAACAATGTTGGATCAGGACCAAACTTGGCATGAGTACTCAATATGCCCAAATGTGAACACAGATGGAGTTTGGGGAAAATAGACCTTGACATTTGGGAGTTACAGTTTCTGGAGGGGGGGCTTCGAAAGACTAGCAGTCTCCCTCTCACTTAGGTTGCCCCCTCCCTCCCTGCCAGGCTTGAATTGGGGTCGTGGGGAACAGGAGCCTCACTCACCACCTGCGCAGCTCCTCTGGGATCAGCGGGGCGACCCGGGTGGGCATCTTGGGGCTGGCAAAGCAGGTAGGAAGGAAGGCGGCGGGGGTGGGCAGGGAGCCGGAGGGAGGCCGAGAGCGGTTTCGCACACACTGGAGAAGAGGGGGAGGAGCGGGGCCAGTGCTGGACTGAACCATCCAGCATTAAGCCTGGGGGGGAGAGGAGAGGCAAGAGGAGGTCTCTACTTGGGGAAAGGGAGGTGGGCCTTCCCAATGCATGGAGAGACCAAGTAGACAACGGGTGGGGACGGGGGGTGGTTGTAATTTTGTGCCTTTATCGAGGTAGGTTTCTTAGGGTTTTTAATACTTCAACACACTAGACTCTCCCCCCCCCCTCTACCTGGAGGTTCCAATTTCCCACGGCACACCTGATGATCGCTCACGGCACACTAGTGTGCCCCGGCACACTGGTTGGGAAACACTGCTTTAATAGACACCCATGAAGTCATTCTGTTTCCCATCAATTTGCTTCACAACTTCCCCACGTAACAATGCAGGAAAGAAGGAACGGGAGAGAGGGAGATAAAAGGATGGAGAGAAGGAGAAGGAAAGGGTGAAGGGGAGAAAGGAAGGAAGAGGAAGGAAGGAAGAGGGAGGAAGGAAGGAAGGGGGAGAAGGAGAGAAAAGGAAGGAAGGAAGGAAGGAGAGGGAGAATGGAGGAAAGAAGGAAGAGGAGGAGAGGGAGGGGAAGGAAGGAAGGAAGGAAGGAAGGAAAGGGTGAAGGGGAGAGAAAAGGAAGGAAGAGGGAGAATGGAGGAAAGAAGAAAGGAGGGGAAGAAAAAGAAAAGGAAGGAGAGAAGGAAAGGGTGAAGGGGGAAAGGAAGGAAGAGGAAGGAAGGAAGGAAGGAGGAAAGAAGGAAGGGGGAATGGAGGGAAAGGAAGAAGGGAAGGGGAGGAGGAGAGGAAGAGGAAAAGGAAGAAGAGAAGGAGAAGGAAAGGGTGAAGGGGAGAAAGGAAAGGAAGAAGAGGAGAAAGGAAGGAAGGGAAGAAGGAAGGAAGGAATGGATGAAAGAAGAAGAAGGGAAGAGGGAGAATGAGGGAAGGGGAGAGGGAAAAGGAAGGAAGAGGAAGGGTGAAGGGGAGAAAGAATGGAAGGAGAGAAGGAGGGGGAGAAAAGGGGAGAAAGGAAGGAAGGAAGGAAGGAAAATGGAGGAAAGAAGGAAGGAAGGAAGAGGGAGAATGGAGGAAAGAAGGAAGGGGAGAGAGGGAGAATGGAGAAAGGAAAGAGAGAGAAGGAGAAGGAAAGGGTGAAGGGGGAGAAAGGAAGGAAGAGGGCCCCGAGAGCAGCGGGGGACGAGGAAGAGCGACAATGGCGGCGCGGAAGTGGCAGTCGCGGCGCATTTGTGTCACTCCTCCCTGCTGCATGCTGGGAAACCAAGGCCTGGAGAGCCAGATACAATCACGAAAAGAGCCACATGTGGCTCCCGAGCCATAGGTTCCCTACCCCTGCCTTTGATGATGATGTTTGTTTATACCCCTCACAACCTCTGAGGATGCTTGCCATAGAAGCAGGCGAAATGTCAGGAGAGAATGCTTCTAGAACGTGGCCATATAGCCCGAAAGACCTACAACAACCCAAAGACTTTTGTTGACCTCCGTAGCTACAGGTGGCTCCCCATGGGAATCCTCCTTATCACTCAGCTCTTCACTCGATTCCTTATCCGCTGTTGCTCCTTCTGGCACCTCTGACGGGATTTGAGGTCTGTTTAGATCCCGATGCTGTCCTCAAGGATATGAGCAATCCCTCCAAAATTGGTCCCATATGGAAAGCAATGCCTTTGATGATGATGATGATGTTTGTTTACACCCCGCTTTTTCTCTCCACATGGAGACTCAAAGCAGCGACTCCATTGTCCCAAGTCACCCAACGGTCAGCACCTTGGAGAGCTTCTGGAAAGCCTACAGGAAAACCTGGAATGGATTCCTCAACCTGAAGACGAGCCCCAGGAAGAGCCCATCTGCATCCCAATTGGTTTGACCTGCAGCAGGGAGTTCCAACGTCCCTGCACATGTGGTCCGGCATCTCTAGCACCAAAGTCTGGGATTTGGCATCAAAAGACTTCCAGCCAAAAGACTTCTACCTCTCTGTTTCCTTGCCTCACTTGACCTGAAGCCATGGACTCTTTGTGCACAAAGTTGCATGCGGACAGGCCAACAGGGGCAAGCCCCGAGTGGTTTGGGAGACATAGTTTTCCAAGGATTTTCATGTATTTGGACTCTCCTCAGGCTATTCGCGAAAAGGACTTTTCTCTTATAGTTTTCCCAAGGACACAGATGGACTTTCCCCAAAACATATGGATTTGATGCTTTTCAAGATCATATGGACTTTCTTTCCACCCCTTGCATATGAAACAATTATGAGATATTGGTGACATTCCCTTGAAACCCTCCTATGTAATTTTCCTGCATGTTTTTCCCCCTCCCCATGTGTAAAATAATACGAGGAAGGCTACGTGACTCAGCTGTTGTTTTTCAAGATCAGGGTGACCACATTCCTGGCGGCACCCTTTAATCCAATCATTGAAACAATTTGCATGACAGAGGACTCTTTCTGGTTTGGAGGAGTTTCTTCTTTCCCTTCTCCCCATGTTTGCAAGACTCCTTTTGTTTGATAAACACTGGACCCTCTGAGATTAGCCTCGTCCCGCGTTTATAGAACCTATGGCATAACTATATTTCATATTTCATAACCGGCTGTCACTGTTGGCCTCAGAAACCAACACATAGCTACAGTTATTTCATTTGTTTACCATCCAGAAAGCTGAAACCTCTCATGGATAGAATCCGCACGTGGCCCTTTGTCAACAGGGAGGGTCGTTAAGGACAAATTCCTGTTTCTCACCAAGAACAAAAGAATTCCTTTGGCCCGAAAGGTCAAAGCCTCGGATCTTCATTAACATATGGACATGATCTAATCAAGAAAAATCCAGCTGCTTATTTTGAACAAACATTCCTGCCCCTCGCTTCCCATTCGCCAAAGCGAAAGCGGCACTGTTTCACGATTGGTTCCCGCTAAAGCTGGCTTCCAAGGTTCCAACCAATCATCATGAAGCCTACAGCATGCAGGGGCGGGAAAGTTTGAATTTGACAGTTCTGTAAAGTGTATAAAAATGGCAAAGAAGGGAAGTCCCCGGTGTCGCTGTCGGCCATGCACGGCTGGCACTCAGGAACACGGCGGAGGAGGAAGAGGCGCCCTCCTGCCGTGCGCGCATGCTCGCCAGCTGCTCCGGGGGCGTGGCTTCATTCCACCTCGTCATTCTCCTCGCCCCGCCCTCCTTCCTTGGGCGCGGGGGGGATAACGAGACGGGGGGAAGCCATGCCCCTGGAGCCGCTGGCGGGCACATGGGCGCACGGCAGGAGGCCGCCTGTTCCTCCTCCGCTGTGTGTGTCCCTGGGTGCCGCACATGGCCGGCAGCGGCACCGGGGGCTTCCCTTCCTTCCTCCTCCCGAGGAAGGGGAGGAAAGAAGGGAAGCCCCCGGTGCCGCTGCCGGCCATGTGCGGCACCCAGGGACACGGCGAAGAAGACAGAGGCGCCCTCCTGCCACACGCGCATGCCCGCCACATGCCAGTGGCCCTGGGGGTGGGGGCAATGGCGAGGGGGGCGCCATTCCCTTCTCCCCCGCCCCCTCGCAGCGCTCTCCCCCCGCCCTCTCCCGAGGCCCGACTCCGAGAGAGAAAGAGAGAGTTGCAATTTTGCTTTAAAAAAATTTGGTCCTTGATCTGGCGTCCCCCTAGGCCTACGCCCATAGGCCGTGGCCTAGGGTGGCCTTATGGGTAATCCGGGCCTGCTTCTAGGGCCTCTGCCCTCCTGGGCCAGGCGGTCCTAAATCGTTCGGTAACAAACCCACCGACATGGGAGCGACCAGCAATGCCTACACATTGAAGCAGGGCCCAGCAAACTCATTTATGTTTGAGTAAACACATTGAAATGGCACCTATGAACAATCAGTACGTTGATCCCAAACTACCGAGTCCCTCCAGGAAATACGACACCCATTGGCTTGCTATGGGTTGGAAAGGGAACGATAAGTAGCACATTGAAACCGCAGGGCATGGATGAAACAGGATCGGCCCCATTCGTAAGCCCATCCTTTGTCTCTCTGTGGGCAGGTGCCTTGGCACAGGTGAAGCTGCCCAACCAGTTCAGGGTGTTCCTCCTACCGCGGAGATAAAGGTATTTGTGGTCTGAGTTCAAGGATTGGCCATGTCGATCTTGGATGGAGAAAAGCCACCCTTTTAGATCTCTCACTAATGGCCGCTCTGTTGAGTCCAACTATAATCCTCTGAGGAGCCTCTGAGCTGCTGAACTTGCTTACGGAAAGGTCGCAGGTTTAAATCCGGGGAGTGGGATGAGCTCCCACTGTTAGCCCCAGCCAGGCCCGGATTAACACTTTTTTGCGCCCTAGGCCGCACTTTGGAATTACGCCCCCTTTAAGCCAACCTCTACTGACACCCCCCCCCCCACACACACACACACACACAGCTCAGACCCACACTTACTGGCTTTCGCCATGGTGCCTCCGAAGCAGAAGAGAAAGACGAGTAGGCACCATCCCGCCACCTCCAAGGTCCCCATGCATTCCCACCGGCTGGAAAGCTCCGTTGTGCTCTGAAGGTCTCCTCGGGAGTCGGGAGGCTTGGAGAGAGCTCAGTGGGTGCAAACCCGCTCCAAAGGCGCGCACGAGAAAGAGAGAGAGTGTGCGCGAGAGAGAGAGCGTACGCGCGAGAGAGAGAGCGCGTGAGAGAGAGTGCGAGAGAGAGAGTGAGAGAGAATGAAAGAGAGAGCGTGAGAGAGAGAGAAAGTGCGTGAGAGAGCGAGAGAGAGCGTGAGAGAGAGAGAGCACGGGAGAAAGTGCGAGAGAGCGCGCGTGTGAGAGAGCGCACGTGTGAGAGAGAGAGCACGGGAGAGAGAGCGCGAGAGAGAGAGAGAGAGAGCGCAAGAGAGAGAGCGTGAAAGAGAGCGCGAGAGCGAGAACACGTGAGGGAGAGATCACGCGCGAGAGAGAGCGTGAGAGAGAGAGCGCGTGAGAGAGCGAAAGAGAGTGCGAGAGTGAGAGAGAGCGCGTGAGAGAGAGAGCGCGAGTGAGAATGAGAGAGAGCGTGAGAGAGCGCAAGAGAGAGAGCAAGAGAGAGAGCGTGAGAGAGCGCAAGAGAGAGCGAGAGAGAGCGCACGAGAGAGAATGAGAGAGAGAGCGTGAGAGAGCGAGAGAGAGAGCATGCGAGAGAGCAAGAGAGAGCGAGAGAGAGAGAGAGAGAGAGAGAGCACGTGAGAGAGAGAGAGAGAGCTCAAGAGAGAGAGAGAGAGAGAGAGCACGTGAGAGAGCGAAAGAGAGTGCGAGAGAGAGAGCGTGAGAGAGAGAGCGCAAGAGAGAGAATGAGAGAGAGCGTGAGAGAGCGCAAGAGAGAGAGCAAGAGAGAGAGCGAGAGAGAGCGCAAGAGAGAGAGAGAGAGAGAGAGCGAGAGAGAGAGCATGCGAGAGAGCAAGAGAGAGAGCGCGCGAGAGAGAGAGAGTGAGAGAGAGAGCACGTGAGAGAGCACGAGAGAGAGCGTGCAAAAGAGAGTGCGAGAGCGCGAGAGAGAGCACGTGAGAGAGCGAAAGAGAGTGCGAGAGTGAGAGAGAGAGAGAGAGAGAGCGCAAGAGAGAGAATGAGAGAGAGCGTGAGAGAGCGCAAGAGAGAGAGCGAGAGAGCACGTGAGAGAGAACATGCACGAGAGAGTGTGAGAGAGAGCGCGTGAGAGAGTGAAAGTGAGTGCGAGAGTGAGAGAGAGCGTGAGTGAGAGAGTGAGAGAGAGAGTGAGAGAGAGAGCGCGCAAGAGAGAGAGTGAGAGAGAGCGCATGCGAGAGAGCAAGAGAGAGAGAGCGAGAGAGAGAGAGAGAGAGAGAGAGAGAGACGGCGTGGACAGAGCAGAGACTTTGCCGGGAGAAGGAGCGAGGAGGGGCATGAGAAAGGGGGAAAGAGGGGCGCAGACCAGGATTTTTTTTGGTCCGTGATCTGCGCCCCTCCCCCCACCTGGGCTTGCGCCCCTAGGCCATGGCCTCATTGGCCTTATGGGTAATCCGGGCATGGGATCCTCTAAAAGGTTTTGATCTCCAGACCATAGTGATCTCTGGGGAGTATATGGGGAAAAACAGTTCCTCAAGTACACAGGCCCCAGGCCATGTCTGGCCTTAAAGATTAATACCAACACTTTGAACATAATCCGGTCTCTACTGGAAGCCAGCGCAGCTGCCGCAGGAGAGGTGTTATAAGGCATCTCGCCGGAGCACCAGCGAGCAGCCGAGCGGCAGCATTCTGCACAAGCTTAAGTTTCCGGATCATGGACAAAGGAAGGCCAATGTAGAGGGCGTTACAGTAGTCTAGTCTCAAGATGACCGTCGCCTGGATCACCGTGGCCAGGTCGCCACTAGACAGGTAGGGTGCCAGCCGTCTAGCCCAGTGTTTCCCAATCAGTGTGCCGTGGCACACTAGTGTGCCGTGAGTGATCATCAGGTGTGCCGTGGGAAATGGGAACCTCCAATCCCCTTTCTTCCCCCTCCTGCCAAACACTTTTTCTTCTCCACTCGGGCTCCCTTCTTCCCAGCCTCGCTCTGCTCGCTTTGCCTCGCTTTGCTCTGGGGCGAGTCTGTGCAGTAGCGCCCGCACGGGTCACGCCTTCCTCCTCCCTCCCCTCCCCTCCTGAACACGCTCACGCTGCCCCCTCGGATCAAAATGGCGGCAGAAGCGGCAGTGTAGAAGAAAAAGTAAGTGTTCGGCAGGAGGGGGGGAGGAAGAGGTCTCTGTCGAAAGCTGGCATGGGCAAACTTGGACCTTCCTGGTGTTTTGGACTCCAACTCCCACCATTCCTAGCAGCCTCAGGCTCTTTTCCCCCCCCCCTCAGCCACTTAATCAGGAACGGGCCTCAGGCTGTGAAATGGTGGGAGTTGGAGTCCAAAGCACCCAGAGGGCCAAAGTTTTCCCATGCCTGTTTTAGGGACCTTAAAGTGGTGAGCCTCCTTCCAACATTGTGACTCTGGATAGAAAACAAACAACACAACATTGTTTGAGTCCACAGTGCTCTCTGGGTGTAGGTGAACTACAACTTCCAAACTCAAGGTCAATTCCCAAGCAAACCCTTTCAGTACTTTCTGTTGGTAATGAGAGTTCAATATGCCAAATTGGGTTCAATTCCATTGTTGCAAGAGTTCAGGATGCTCTTTGATTGTGTGTTCACTATAAATCCCAGAAACTGTAACTCCCAAATGTCAAGGTCTATTTTCCCCAAACTCCATCTGTGTTCACATTTGGGCATATTGAGTATTCATGCCAAGTTTGTTCCTGATCCAACATTGTTTCAGTCCACAGTGCTCTCTGGATATAGGTGAACTACAACTCCAAAATCCAAAGTCCATACCCACCAAACTCTTATAGTATTTTCTCTTGGTTCTGGGAGTTCTGTGTGGGAAGTTTGTGTCTTTCTGCCATTCCTGCCAGGATATCTATGTTGTGTTCATCAAAACAGGCCCAGGTTTCACACTGAGTGTATAAATACATTTAAAAACATATTAACTATATGTACTACTGTGTTAGAGTGTCATTTTGTGCCATTTTGGTTGGTGGTGTGCCCCAGGATTTGGTAAATGTAAAAAGTGTGCCGCGGCTCAAAAAAGGTGGAAAAACACTGGTCTACTGTATCAAAGGCTGCCGTGAGGTCCAATAACACAAGCAGTGCTGAGCCACCTTGGTCCAACTGGAAACGCAGTTGGTCTGTAATGGAGAGCAGCACAGTCTCCGTCCCGTGGTCGCTACGGAAGCCGGATTGGAAGGGATCAAGTCCGGCAGTGTCGTCCAGGAACTGCTGCAGCTGACCCGCTGCTGCTCTCTCAATCACCTTGCTCAGAAATATATAAATATGTAAAATATGGCGTCCCTACTTTGTGGATTTTCACTTATCACGGAAGGTCCTGGAACGGAACCTCTGCGAAAAGTGAGGGAACGCTGTATTCCTAGAACAGATCCTTCAGCCTGGAGACTGCCTTTGCAAACTCACACTACAACCTTGGGGAGGACTCCCTGGCCCACGGCTTCGGGTCTGAGATCTCTTCCCAAATCTGGTCGAAATTCAAGAGTTCTGCTCACCATATTCTCCATCTTGGAGGCCTCCTTCCTGAAACTGTCAGAAGTCTGGTCTTTGTAACTTGACTTGAAGGCTTCATCCAGAAGGTGAAAGGAACCTTGGAAGTATTGGCTGGCTTCATCCCCATCGAGTGGAGGTCTTTCGGCATTAGGCGACAAGGGAGAAACCACCGGAGAACGTGGTTGTGCAAGGCTGAAAACTGTCGGCAGCCAAGAGGAAGGACTCCATTCAACAGCTGGGGTTTTTGGAGGCATCTGTTGAATAGTTGTGGCCGAAGAGACAAAACTTGACCTAATGGCCGAAGTTGCCCAACTAGAAGATACCTGTCCTGTGTCTGAGTTCTGCGGCGGTGGAGAAAACGTGGAACGAGCCATTTGGGTTGGCCGTTTTGGAAGAGATGAGTTGGTCGAGAGGGAGCGAGATGATTTCCATCCTGTTATGGTGGACAACAGTGGTGAAGAAGCTTGGCTTGAATGTGTCCGTTTGGTATCCACGGTCAGCTTTTCTGGAGACACCCTGAAATGAAAGATGTGGGTTGACCATGGCGGGAAAGATGAGACAGCTGAGAATGATCTAGATGATTTCCGTTTCGTTGTGGCAGCCGATGATGGCGGAGAACGTTGTCTTGACGCTTTAGTTGGGCTCGGAGATGTTACGGTTGAGTCAGGAGAGAAAAAGCTCACTTTCATCGGTGAATGTGCCCAACCAGAAGATGTCCGTTCTGTGCTTGAGGCCATCTTCTGTGGGGACACTTGGGTTGACAATGGAGGAAAAGATGGGGTGGCCAAGGAAAATCGAGACGATTTCCATCCTACCATGGTGGCCAACAAGGGTGAAGAAGTTTGACTTGAGGACATCCGTTTGGTGTCCGTGGTCAGCTTTTTTGGAGACGCCGTGGAGTGAGAGACTTGGGTTGACTTAGTTGATTGTGGAGATGTTTCAGTTGGGTCCATTGAGCTCAACCTGATGGGTGAAGTTAACCAACCAGAAGATGTATTGGTAGTTGTCTTATGGTGAGACACCATAGAATGAGAGACTTGAGTTGACCTTGGTGGAAAAGATGGGGTGGCCAAGGAGGATCGAGATGATGTCCATGTTCTTGTGGTGGTCAGCCATCTTGGAAAACTTTGTCTCAATGATTTAGTTGATTGTGGAGACGTTACAGTTGGGTTCATTGAACTCAACCTGATGGGTGAAGTTGCCCAACCAGAAGATGTGTTCGTGGTCGTCTTGTGCTGAGATACCATGGAATGAGAGACTTTGGTTGACCATGGTGGAAAAACTGGGGTGACCAAAGAAGATTGAGATGATGTCCATGCTCTTGTGGTGGTCAGCCATGTTGGAGAACTTTGTCTCAATGATTTAGTTGATTGTGGAGACGTTATAGTTGGATCCATTGAACTCAACCTGATGGGTGAAGTTGACCAACCAGAAGATGTGTTGGTAGTTGTCTTATGCTGAGACTTGGAATGAGAGACTTGAGTTGACCATGGTGATGGGGTGGCCAAAGAGGAGCGAAATGATGTCCATACTCTTGACATGGTCAACCATGTTGGAGAACTTTGTCTCAACGCTTTAGTTGGGTGCAGAGATGTTACAGTTGGGTCTATTAAGCTCAACTTAATGGGTGAAGTTGCCCAACCAGAAGATGTGTTCGTGGTCGTCTTGTGCTGAGATACCATGTAATGAGATACTTTGGTTGACCTTGGTGGAAAAGCTGGAGTGGTCAAGGAAGATTGAGATGATGTCCCTGTTCTTCTGGTGGTTAGCCATGTTAGAAAACTTTGTCTCAATGATTTAGTTGATTGTGGAGATGTTGGATCCATTGAACTCAACTTGATGGGTGAAGTTGCCCAACCAGAAGATGTGTTGGTAGTTGTCTTATGCCGAGACACCATGGAATGAGAGACTTGAGTTGACCATGGTGGAAAAGATAGGGCAGCCGAGGAGGATCGAGATGATGTCCATGCTCTTGTGGTGGCCAACCATGTTGGAGAACTTTGTCTCAATGCTTTAGTTGGGTGTAGAGATGTTATAGTTGGATCCATTGAACCCAACTTGATGGGTGAAGTTGCCCAACCAGAAGATGTGTCCGTGGTCATCTTGTGCTGAGATACCATGGAATGAGAGACTTTGGTTGACCATGGTGGAAAAGCTGGAGTGGCCAAGGAGGATTGAGATGATGTCCATGTTTTTGTGGTGGTCAGCCATGTTGGAAAACTTTGTCTCAATGATTTAGTTGATTGTGGAGATGTTACAGTTGGGTCCATTGAGCTCAACCTGATGGGTGAAGTTGACCAACCAGAAGATGTGTTGGTAGTTGTCTTATGGTGAGGCACCATAGAATGAGAGACTTGAGTTGACCATGGTGGAAAAGATGGGGCAGCCGAGGAGGATCGAGGCGATTCCCATGCTCTTGTGGTGGCCAACCATGTTGGAGAACCTGGTCTCAATGTTGTACTCGGAGATGTTGGTTTACGGCCTTCATTAGGAGGAGACAAAGAATGAGGTGTATTTGACGGCCCTGCCAAATTCTGTGGATCTGTCGACATATGGCCTTCCATCTGCTGGGAAACGGACACATTCATGGTTTGCGCCAAAGTCCTCGCAAAACTTCCATTGGGTTGTTGGGTTGGGCCTACTGAGACTTGAGCTTGCCCACCGTATCTGAATGAGAGACTGGAGAACTCTGTTGTGGCAGAAAATGAAAAATAAAGGGACTCATTCATTCACCCACATTATTGCTTTTCGTCGGAGGAACAAAGAGGGGAAGCAGTCTTACAACACCGCTATATAATACAACTATTGTGGCTTTATAGCTCCCTCCCGCCAAACCCTAGGTTAAGATGCTCTGGTTAGCCCTAATTCTCATCGTTCTCATCACCAAAATCCTCATTTTGGATATGTCCTTTCCAGGCCCGGATTATCCATAAGGCCACCCTAGGCCATGGCCTAAGGCGGCAGCCATGGGGGGGGGGGGGGTGGCAGGTCCAGACCCCCCAAAAAAAAAACAATTAGAATAAAAAAAAGTTCGATCTTCAGGCGCTTCTGCGCCTGCGCGCAGAGTGCCATAGGCCCTAGGGCTTCTGACGCGGCTTCCCTCCGCCTCCTCCTCGCTCGCGTCGGCCCCGCCCCTCCTTCCTTCAGTGAAGGAAGGAGGGGCGCCCAGCGCGAGCGACGAGAAGGCGGAGGGAAGCCACATCAGAGGCCCTAGGGGCGGGACTTCCCTCCGCTTCTTCGTCGCTCGCGCCGGGCGCCGCTCATTCCCTGAGTGAAGGAAGGAGAGGCGCCTGGCGCGAGCGAGGAGGCGGAGCGAAGTGCCGCCCTTAGGGCCTCTGACGCGGCTTCGCTCCACCTCTTCCTCCTCGCAGCCACCGCCGCGCCTGACGTCACCCAGCCCCGCCGACATGGCGTTCCTGGGTGCTGCAGCGGCTGCCCGGGGGTTTCCCTTCTTTTCTCCTCCTCGGAAGGGAAGTTCTCGGGCGGCCGCTGCGGCACCCAGGAACATGGCGGAGGACGCCGTGCTGCTCGCACATGCCCGCAAGCGGCCCCACCCCCTGCAAACGGCCCCACCCCCAGCAAGTGGCCCCGCTTCCAGAGTGTGGCCTAGGGCGCCACAAACAGTTAATCCAGGCTTGGTCCTTTCCGCCAACTAAAGGAAAGAAGATGTTCGCGGATCCCCGAAAACACTTGGTGCCGAGTTCCAACGCTTTCCTGCGCTTACCTAGGAAATACCGCAGCAATGTGATTGTGGTGGCAACCAACATCAGGAGAAGGAAGCCACTGAGGGCTTCGATGCAGCAGAAGCAACACCGCAGGGCCCTTCGCTTCGGCTGCAAGAAACAAAACCAAAGGGAATATATTCCATTGCGCTGAGCTTTGGTGGACCATACAGTTCACTCCAGAGTTAACCAGGGGAAGGGAACCTATGCCTCGCGAGCCAGGTGTGGCTCTTTTCATGATTGCATCTGGCTCTCCAGAGCAGCCTGGGTCTTGGTTTCCCAGCACGCAGTGGGGAGGAGTGACACAAATGCGCCGCGACTGCCGCTTTTGCGCCCCCATCACTGCCTCTTCCTCATCCCGTGCTGCTCTCGGGGCCCTGCGCCCTCTTCTCCTCCTTCCTTCCTTCCTTCCTTCCTTTTCCTTTCTTCCTTTCTCCCTTCACCCTTTCCTTCTCCTTCTCTCCTACCTTTTCTCTCACTCTATCCCCTTCCTTCCTCCATTCTCTCTCTTCCTTCCTTCCTCTTCCTTCCTTTCTTTCTCCCCTTCACCCTTTCCTTCTCCTTCCTTTTCCCTCCCTCTTTCCCCTTCCTTCTTTCCTTCATTCTCTTCCTTCCTTCCTTCCTCTTCCTTCCTTTCTCCCCTTCATTTCCTTCTCTCCTTCCTTTTCCCTCCCTCTCTCCCCTTCCTTCTTTCCTCCATTCTCTTCCTTCCTTCCTCTTCCTTCCTTTCTCCTTTCCTTCTCTCCTTCCTTTTCCCTCCCTCTCTCCCCTTCCTTCTTTCCTTCATTCTCCCTCTTCCTTCCTTTCTCCCCTTCATTTCCTTCTCTCCTTCCTTTTCCCTCCCTCTCTCCCCTTCCTTCTTTCCTCCATTCTCCCTCCCTCTTCTTTCCTTTCTTTCTCCCCCTTCACCCTTTCCTTCTCTACCTTTCCCTCCCTCTCTCTCCTCCCTTCTTTCCTCCATTCTCCCTCTTCCTTCCTTTCTCCCCTTTCACCCTTTCCTTCTCCTTCTCTCCTTCCTTTTCCCTCCCTCTCTCCCCTTCCTTCTTTCCTCCATTCTCCCCCTCTCTTCCTTTCTTTCTCCCTTTCATTCTCCTTCCTTCTTTCCTCTATTCTCCCTCTTCCTTCCTTCCTCTTCCTTCCTTCCTCCCCTTCACCCTTTCCTTTTCTCCTTCCTTTTCCCTCTTTCTCCTCTTCCTTCTTTCCTCCATTCTCCCTCCCTCTTCCTCCCTTCCTCTTCTATTCTTTCCCCCAAGTCTTCCTTTCCTTCTCCTTCCTTTCTTTTCACTTCCCTCGCTCTCTCTCCCTTCTTTTTTTCTTCTTTTCCCTTCATTATTTTACTTTTTCCTCCCTCCCTTTCCTTTCTTTTCCCCACCCTTTCCTTTCCTCCCTTCCCATTTCCTTCTTTCTTTTCCCCTCCTTGTCTCTCTCCTGCTTTTCTTTTCTTCCTTTTCCATAGTTCGTTCTTCTTTCCTTTCTTCCTCTCCCCCTCCTTTATTTCCTCTGTGTTTCTTTCTTTATTTCTTTCTTTCCCCTTCCTTTCTTCCGTCTTCTCTTCCTTCCCAGAGTCCTGAGCGTGCCTTTTGCAGAGCCAGGTCTGAAGTGTCCCCTCGTTCTGCCGGGGGAATCCTTCTCTCATCGTATGTACGTATAGACTCACATTTAGTTGAATTCAGTCTTAATATATATTATATGGCTCTCACTGAAATACATTTCCAAATACTTTGCTTTCATGGCTCTCTGAATCAAAAAGGTTCCCGACCCCTGGTCTTAACCCTTTGGATGTCTAACCCACTTTCCAATATATAATTCTCATACTCGTAATACCTTTTGGTAATAGACCTGCGCCATCTGCGAAGGAGAGCACCGGAAGATCAGTCCAGACGGAGGATTTGGCTGAGATGAAACAGCACTGAAAGGCAAAACACCTGCTCCGGATCCTAATCCAAACATTAAATGAGATGTCAATGAACCTGTCCCTTATCCACACACCCAAGGACGTTGGAGAGGGAATTTAAAGTTCGGACCAAAACCAAGCACGGACACAAGACTTGGAGCCATGGCCTTACCTGGATCCGAGAGAGGAAGACGCAGACCCAAGCTGGGAACGACCTTCGCCGTCTGCTCTTGCGTCGGGTGCCACAAAACTCCCCAAAACAATGGCAGGAGCCTCCGAATGTTGGGCTTGGTCCGAACCCTTGTCTCAACAACCAGATGAGGTCATTCCGGTCACAAAAGCCACCTGTGTGTTTGTGGCTCCGGTGTTTGCCCAGGACCAGGTGTCTCGCACCAAACAATGCCGAGCGCCGGACAAAGGGGAGCCAGCATGGCTGAAGGATCCTGGAAGAGCAAGCTTCGACAGCAGACTGATCACATACATAGGCACTATCCCTCATTCTTGGACACTATCCTCCTATGGCAGTGTTTTTTAACCTTTTTTGAGCCGCGGCACACTTTTTACATTTACACAATCCTGGGGCACACCACCAACCGAAATGACACCAAATGACACTCTAACACAGTAATACATATAGTTAATATGTTTTTAAATGTATTTATACACTCAGTGTGAAACCTGGGCCTGTTTCGATGAACACAACATAGATATCCTGGCAGGAATGGCAGAAAGACACAAACTTCCCACACAGAACTCCCATAACCAAGAGAAAATGCGATGAGAGTTTGGTGGGCATTGACCTTGAGTTTTGGAGTTGTAGTTCACCTATATCTAGAGAGCACTGTGGACTGAAACAATGTTGGATCAGGACCAAACTTGGCATGAATACTCAATATGCCCAAATATGAACACAGATTAAATGTCAACAAATCACCAGGGCCAGATGGCATCCACCCCAGAGTTCTTAAGGAACTCAAGTGTGAAATTGCTGAAATTTTAGCCAAAATATATAACCTTTCTCTAAGATCAGGCACTGTACCCGAGGACTGGAGGGAGGCAAATGTAACCCCGATCTTCAAGAAAGGATCCAGGGGTGATCCAGGAAATTATAGGCCTGTTAGTCTAACCTCAGTTCCAGGCAAAGTGATGGAAACCATTATTAAAGAAAAAATTACTAAGCACATAGAAGAACAGGCATTGCTGAAGGAAAATCAACATGGTTTCTGCAAAGGCAAATCATGTCTTACTAACTTGATAGAATTCTTTGAGGGTGTAAATAAACACATAGATAAAGGGGACCCAGTCGATATTGTTTACCTTGACTTTCAAAAGGCTTTTGACAAAGTCCCTCACCAAAGGCTCCTAAATAAGCTCTTCAGCCATGGACTCAGGGGACAGGTCTTGTCCTGGATCAGAACCTGGCTAAACTGTAGGAAACAAAGGGTGGTAATAAATGGACACTTCTCTGGATGGAAAGAGGTGAGAAGTGGCGTACCCCAAGGTTCAGTTTTGGGTCCGTTACTTTTTAATTTATTCATAAACTAGCTTGGGGACCCGGCCCTGCCCAGGTTATTTGTGAAGCGCAGCAGGATGTAGAGTGGGTCATGGGGGCTCTGTGTGCCAAGTTTGGTCTTGATCCATCATTATTGGGAGTTGCAGTGGTATCATGAAATTACTGAAGGTAGTGCAAGTCCCATCATCTCTGCCCCCCCCCCCCAAGTGTAGTAGGATGTAGATTGGGTCATGGGGGCTCTGTGTGCTAAGTTTGGTCTGTATTGGTGAATGGATGAGGGATGCATTCTTTTTCGGAAGTGAGTGAAGGTACTTCAAGTCCCATCATCCGTGGTCCGTCTCACAGTAAACTGCACCAGGCTGTAGAGTGGGTCATGAGGGCTCTGTGTGCCAGATTTGGTGTTGATCAGTCATTGGATTAGGTTTGTAGCAGGACTGGGAAGTGAGGGAAGGTACTGCAAGTCCCATCATCCATGTTCTCTTCCCCTCCAAACTTCAGTAGAATGTAGAGTGGGTCACTGGGGCTCTGTATGCCAAGTGTGGACTTTCTCGGTGTTTTGGGGGGGGGCCACAGTGGTCTGTGGGAACAGAGGGGTGTGAAAATACTACAAATTCCATCATCCATTGTCAGTCCTCCCCCGAACCTCACCAGGACGTGAAGGCAGTCATGGGGGTTATGTGTGCCAAGTTTGGTCTCAATCGGTAATTGGATGAGGGTCGCAGCAGACTTGGGAAGTGAGTAGAGGTACTTCAAGTCCCATCATCCATGTTCTCTTCCCCTCCAAACTTCAGTAGGATGTGGACTGGGTCACTGGGGCTCTGTGTGCCAAGTGTGGTCTTTATCAGTGTTTGTTGGGGGCCACAGTGGTCTGTGGGAACAGAGGGGTGTAAAAGTACTACAAATCCCATCATCCATTGTCAGTCCTCCCCCAAACCTCACCAGGACGTGAAGGCAGTCATGGGGGTTATGTGTGCCAAGTTTGGTCTCGATCAGTGATTGGATGAGGGTTGCAGCGGACTTGGGAAGTGAGTAGAGGCACTTCAAGTCCCATCATCCATGGTCCACCCTCCTCCGAACTGCACCAGGACGTAGAGTGGGTCATGGGGGCTGTGTGTGCTGAGTGTGGTCTGTATTGGTCCTTTTTGGTGGCCTCAGTGGTCTGTGGGAACCAAAGTGTTTGAAAGTACTACAAATCCCATAATCCGTGGGTCATGTCCCCGACCCGCGCCAGGATGTAAGGGGGTTAGGGGGGGTTATGTGTACCAAGTTTGGTGCAGGTCCATCACCCGCTGGTCGCTGTGGCCTGTGAAAGTGGCTGCCACATATCCGCCCTGGCCTGTGAAAGTGGCTGCTTCCGCCCTTCTGCCCTCCCGCCCTCCGCATACACACATACAAACATTCCGTTTTATAAAGGTATACAGATGATCTGTATGTAGAAGTAAATTGTGAGGTAGCAAAGTTTGCAGATGACACCAAACTGCTCAGGGTAGTTAAAAATGAAACTGCCTGTAAAGAGCTCCAGAAAGATCTCTCGAAATTGAGTGAATGGGCAACAAAGTGGCAAATGCAGTTTAACCTAAACAAGTGTAAAGTCATGCACATCGGGGCAAAGAACCCCAAATACACCTACCAATTGATGGGGTCAAAGCTTTCTGAGACAAACCAGGAAAGGGATCTCGGGGTCTTGGTGGACAGCTCAATGAAGATGTCAACCCAGTGCGCTGCAGCAGCGAAAAAAGCAAATTCTATGCTTGGCATGATCAGGAAGGGAATCGAAAATAGGTCAGCAAATGTTGTATTGCCTCTCTACAAATCTATGGTGAGGCCACATTTGGAGTACTGTGTACAATTCTGGTCTCCGCACCTCAAGAAGGATATAACGGAACTGGAAAAGGTACAGAAAAGGGCAACAAGAATGATCCAAGGGATGGAGCAGCTCCCTTATGAAACCAGGTTGCAACGCCTTGGTCTTTTCAGCCTTGAAAGACGGCGTCTAAGAGGTGACTTGATCGAAGTGTATAAAATCATGCATGGGATAGAAAAGGTGAATAAAGAAAAAATATTTTCTCTGTCACACAACACTAGGACTAGGGGGCACTCCCTGAAGCTCCAAGGTAGGAAAATTAGGACTAATAAAAGGAAATATCTCTTCACCCAGAGGGTCATTGGGTCATGGAACTCACTTCCAGAGGAGGTTGTGACAGCGGTCAGCCTGGACAGCTTCAAGGAAGGATTAGACAGATTCGTGGAGACCAAGTGTATCGATAGTTACTGAAATGGACATCCAAGTGCCACTCCTGTGTTGATGGAGGCAGGCAGGATTTTCCCCGGGTACTGGTTGTGGGGGGTCGGGAGCAGGTGAGGGTTTTGCCCTCCTTTCTGCTAGAGATCCCTGTGTACAACTGGTGGGCCACTGTGTGACACAGAATGCTGGACTAGATGTGCTGAGGCCCGATTCAGCATGGCTCTTCTTATGTTCTTATGTACAGATGGAGTTTGGGGAAAATAGACCTTGACATTTGGGAGTTACAGTTTCTGGGATTTATAGTTAACACACAATCAAAGAACTCTTGCAACAATGGAATTGAACCAAACTTGGCATATTGAACTCACATTACCAACAGAAAGTACTGAAAGGGTTTGCTTGGGAATTGACCTTGAGTTTGGAAGTTGTAGTTCACCTACACCCAGAGGGCACTGTGGGCAGGAGGGGGAAGAAAGGGTATTGGAGGTTCCAATTTCCCACAGCACACCTGACGATTGCTTACGGCACACTAGTGTGCCACGGCACACTGGTTGGGAAACACTGTCCTATGGATACAGCCTAGAATCGTGTTGGCCTTTTTAGCTGCTGCATCACAGTCTTGGCTCACATTCAGCTTGCGATTTACTAAACCTCCTGGCTCCCTTTCACGAGTAAAACAGAGCAATTTAAAATGGCCGCGGATATTGTGAGCTGATCCGTGGGTGGCAAAACCTGAACCGCGGATACCGAGACCCGATGACGTGGTTACCGGTCCTGTAGATTTGTGCACCTGGTGAGATGAAGAAGCCCAATATTTCCAAATACTGTACGTCTCACCAAGTTGAGGAAGAAGCCACTGGGGTAGTTTGTTAAGTCGGCTGAAGTGATACCAGCCTGCGGTTATCCGCCACAGAAAGCTGAGATGCCATTGCATTGAAAAACAGACATTTTTTTAATATAGTACAGTGTTTCTCAACCTTCCCAATGCTGCGACCCCTTAATACAGTTCTTCATGTTGTGGTGACCCCTAACCATAACATTATTTTCATTACTACTTCATAACTGTATTTGTGTGTGTGTGTGGGGGGGGGGGGTGATTTTGTCATTTGGAAGTTGTAGTTGCTGGGATTTATAGTTCACCTACAATCAAAGAGCATTCTGTACTCACCAACAATGGAATTGAAACCAACTTGGCACTCAAAATTCCCATGACCAACAGGAAATAATGGAAGGTTGTTGGTGGGCATTGACCTTGAGTTTGGGAGTTGTAGTTCACCTATATCCAGAGAGCACTATAGACTCAACAAGGAGGGATCTGGACCACACTTGACACGAATCCTCAATATACCCAAACATGAACACTGGTGGAGTTTGGGGAAAATTTGGGAGTTGTAGTTGCTGGAATTTATAGTTCGCCTGCAATCAAAGAGCCCCTTGCACCCCACCAATGATAGTATTGGGTCAAACTTCCTATATAGAACCCTCATGCCTTGAAGGGACTAGCCTCCATCCCACCTCTCACGCTCTCCCTCACCCGCACATACGCATCATGCTGCCATGCGCCAAGCATGCCTGCTCTCCCCTCCCTGCTTGGAGTATCAGAAACAGCCTTCCCATTGGCTGGGAGGCCTGCCAATCACAGCAAAGGAGAGCTTTAGGTGGGAGAATTTCCAAAAAGAAAGAGAAGGACAAGCGGAGCGATCTTCACCCTTCTCTGCCAAAGGGCTTCCTAAGACCATCAGAAATATATGTTTTCTGATGGCATTTGGCGACCCCTCTGAAACCCTCTCGCGACCCCCCTGGGGGTCCCGACCCCCAGGTTGAGAAACACTGATATAGTACATTATTTTGGAATTCCCGCTCCTGCCCAGCAGGACCTG
Source organism: Anolis apletophallus (assembly GCA_030556195.1). Taxonomy (NCBI): domain Eukaryota; kingdom Metazoa; phylum Chordata; class Lepidosauria; order Squamata; family Anolidae; genus Anolis; species Anolis apletophallus. The sequence goes on from JARBWK010000020.1 coordinate 16,845,434, forward strand.
ACATCGTTGTGATTGGCCCAGCTCCGATGACGTCACAATAGCTGATGGAGGATTCCCCACAGAGGCGGGACTGTGGCCTCCGCCAGCCAATGAGAGAGCATTTCCTACTCCTAATGCAGATTTCTGCCGTCCAATGGCTGAATGGAAACTTCAGACAGAGGAGACATCCGCGGCGAGGATCTCATCTATTTCAAGAAGAAGGAAATTGAGAAGGAAGAGAAGGAGATGAAGGAGAAGGGGAGAAGGAGATGGAGAAGGAGGAGAAGAAAAGGAGAAGGAGATGGAGGAGAAGAGAAGGAAATGGAGAAGGAGAAGGAGGAGATGAAGGAGTGGAGGAGAAGACGGAGAAGGAGCAGAGAAGGAAATGGAGGAAGAGAATGAGGTGGAGGAGTAGGAGAGAAGGAAATAGAAAAAGAGAAGAGAAGGAAATGGAGAAGGGGGAGATGGTGGGCAAGAGGAGGAGAATGAAAAAGAGAAGAAGAAGGAGATGAAGGAGTATATGAGAAGACGGAGAAGGAGAAGAGAAGGAAATGGAGGAAGAGGGTGATATGGAGGAGGAGAAGAGAAGGAAATTGAGAAGGAGGAGGAGAGGAGGAAATGGAAATGGAGAGGGAGAAGGAGGAGATGGTGGAGAGGAGGAGGCGAAGAGGAGGAGATGGAGAAGAGAAGGAAATAGAGAAGGAGATGGAGGAGAGGAGAAGAAGATGAGGAGAAGAAAATGAAGAAGGAGATGAAGAAGATGGAGAAGATAAAGAAATGGAAGAGGAGGAAATGGAGGAGGATGAGAGAAGGAAATGGAGGAAGAGAAGGAGGAGGAGAGGAAATGGAGAAGGAGAAGAGAAGGAAACGGGAGAGGGAGAAGGAGGAAATGGTGGACAAGAGGAGAAGGAGAAGGAAATAGAGAAAAAATGGAGGAGAAGCAGGAGATGGTGGAGAGGAGGAGGCGAAGAAGAGAAGAAGGAGATGGAGAAGAAAAAGAGGAGGAGAAACAGAAGGAGAAAAAGAGAAGAAGGAGAAGAAAGACAGAGAGAATAAGAAGATGGAGAAGAAAAGGAGGAGAAGAAGACAAGATAAAGATAGAGAAGGAGAAGTCAGCAACAATAACAATATCGACTTCCCTCGATCTGAACGCGGTATTGCATTGGCCTTTTGAGCTGCTGCGTGACACTCTCGGCCCAAGATGGAGAGGGCAGGTCAGGATGACCTTTGGCCAGGGAACCTTGCCATAGCACCATAGCATTGCTTCCGGCTGATGCTCCGACCGTGCAACCTGCTTTGCCATTTCCACTCCTGCCTTGCATTTCAATTGCAGCTCATGCGCCTTCTGGGGGCGTACATGAAAGACGTGTTGAGCGACGGATAAGCCATTTTAATTGGCCGACATGTATAATTCATCGTGGGGCCATTGCCAAACACATAGGCGTGCGTGTCCACGCGTGTGTCTTAAATTACACGTCCCAGATGAGCTCGGAATTTTTTTTTGGGCATTAATTCAAGTTAGTGGGGCAACTAATCCACTCCAATGAATCCCACAAAGCTCTGGTCTCAGATAGGTCTGGGTTGCTGCGGGTTTAGTGACCTTGCAGCTTCAAAGCCTGGCTGATTGCTGCCTAGGGGAAATCTTAGCAGCATTTAAAAAAACTCTCTAATATCAGGACAGAAAATAAAACGTAACACTCAAAAAAATAATCTATCAAGGCCAGTGAACACCTCCCAAAATCCCTCAAGGCAGCAATCAGCCAGGCTTTGAAGCTACAAGGCCATCAAATGCTAATCAAGGTGGCCAATTGTCACCACACTTGCCTTAAACACACAACAGTTCTTTCTCCCACCCTGGACATTCCACAGTTATATAGATGCTAAACATACATTATTTATTTATGCATTATTAAGTTATTATTTATTATTAAATAAATATACATACATATCATATCCTAGAGTTGGAAGGGACCCTAAAGGCCATCCAGTCCAACCCCCTTCCGCCAGGCAGGAAGACACCATCCAATCCCTCTCGACAGATGGCCCTCCGGCCTCTGCTAAAGATACATATCATAGAATCCTAGAGTTGGAAGGGACCCCAAAGGCCATCCAGTCCAACCCCTTCCGCCAGGCAGGAAGACACCATCCAATCCCTCTCGACAGATGGCCCATCCAGCCTCTGCTAAAGATACATATCATAGAATCCTAGAGTTGGAAGGGACCCTAAAGGCCATCCAGTCCAACCCCCTTCCGCCAGGCAGGAAGACACCATCCAATCCTCCTGACAGATGGCCATCCAGCCTCTGCTAAAGATACATATCATAGAATCCTAGAGTTGGAAGGGACCCTAAAGGCCATCCAGTCCAACCCCCTTCCGCCAGGCAGGAAGACACCATCCAATCCCTCTGGACAGATGGCCATCCGGCCTCTGCTAAAGATACATATCATAGAATCCTAGAGTTGGAAGGGACCCTAAAGGCCATCCAGTCCAACCCCCTTCCGCCAGGCAGGAAGACACCATCCAATCCCTCTTGACAGATGGCCATCCAGCCTCTGCTTAACATCCGTATCATAGAATCCTAGAGTTGGAAGGGACCCCTAAAGGCCATCCAGTCCAACCCCTTCCGCCAGGCAGGAAGACACCATCCAATCCCTCTCTGACAGATGGCCATCCAGCCTCTGCTAAAGATACATATCATAGAATCCTAGAGTTGGAAGGGACCCTAAAGGCCATCCAGTCCAACCCCCTTCCGCCAGGCAGGAAGACACCATCCAATCCTCTCGACAGATGGCCATCCAGCCTCTGCTAAAGATACATATCATAGAATCCTAGAGTTGGAAGGGACCCTAAAGGCCATCCAGTCCAACCCCTTCCGCCAGGCAGGAAGACACCATCCAATCCCTCTTGACAGATGGCCATCCGGCCTCTGCTAAAGATACATATCATAGAATCCTAGAGTTGGAAGGGACCCTAAAGGCCATCCAGTCCAACCCCTTCCGCCAGGCAGGAAGACACCATCCAATCCCTCCTGACAGATGGCCATCCGGCCTCTGCTAAAGATACATATCATAGAATCCTAGAGTTGGAAGGGACCCTAAAGGCCATCCAGTCCAACCCCCTTCTGCCAGGCAGGAAGACACCATCCAATCCCTCCTGACAGATGGCCACCCAGCCTCTGCTAAAGATACATATCATAGAATCCTAGAGTTGGAAGGGACCCTAAAGGCCATCCAGTCCAACCCCCTTCTGCCAGGCAGGAAGACACCATCCAATCCCTCCTGACAGATGGCCATCCGGCCTCTGCTAAAGATACATATCATAGAATCCTAGAGTTGGAAGGGACCCCTAAAGGCCATCCAGTCCAACCCCTTCCGCCAGGCAGGAAGACACCATCCAATCCCTCTGGACAGATGGCCATCCAGCCTCTGATTATATCATAGAATCCTAGAGTTGGAAGGGACCCCCTAAAGGCCATCCAGTCCAACCCCTTCCGCCAGGCAGGAAGACACCATCAAAGCCTCTCCTGACAGATGGCCATCCAGCCTCTGCTAAAGAACATATCATAGAATCCTAGAGTTGGAAGGGACCCTAAAGGCCATCCAGTCCAACCCACTTCCGCCAGGCAGGAAGACACCATCCAATCCCTCTGACAGATGGCCATCCAGCCTCTGCTAAAGATACATATCATAGAATCCTAGAGTTGGAAGGGACCCCTAAAGGCCATCCAGTCCAACCCCCTTCCGCCAGGCAGGAAGACACCATCCAATCCCTCCTGACAGATGGCCATCCGGCCTGCCCCTGAATCATAGAATCCTAGAGTTGGAAGGGACCCCTAAAGGCCATCCAGTCCAACCCCTTCTGCCAGGCAGGAAGACACCATCCAATCCCTCTGACAGATGGCCATCCAGCCTCTGCTAAAGATACATATCATAGAATCCTAGAGTTGGAAGGGACCCTAAAGGCCATCCAGTCCAACCCCTTCCGCCAGGCAGGAAGACACCATCCAATCCCTCCCGACAGATGGCCATCCAGCCTCTGCTAAAGATACATATCATAGAATCCTAGAGTTGGAAGGGACCCCTAAGGCCATCCAGTCCAACCCCTTCCGCCAGGCAGGAAGACACCATCCAATCCCTCTGACAGATGGCCATCCAGCCTCTGCTAAAGATACATATCATAGAATCCTAGAGTTGGAAGGGACCCTAAAGGCCATCCAGTCCAACCCCTTCCGCCAGGCAGGAAGACACCATCCAATCCTCTCTACAGATGGCCATCCGGCCTCTGCTAAAGATACATATCATAGAATCCTAGAGTTGGAAGGGACCCTAAAGGCCATCCAGTCCACCCCCTTCCGCCAGGCAGGAAGACACCATCCAATCCCTCTCGACAGATGGCCATCCGGCCTCTGCTAAAGATACATATCATAGAATCCTAGAGTTGGAAGGGACCCTAAAGGCCATCCAGTCCAACCCCCTTCCGCCAGGCAGGAAGACACCATCCAATCCCTCTCGACAGATGGCCATCCGGCCTCTGCTAAAGATACATATCATAGAATCCTAGAGTTGGAAGGGACCCTCTTCCTTGAGCAGGCCATCCAGTCCAACCCCTTCTGCCAGGAAGGAAGACACATCCAAGCCCTGAATCATAGACTCCTAGAGTTGGAAGAGATGGCCATCCTGCCAAGCCCACCATCAAAGATCCCGACAGATGGCCATCCATCTGCAGAGTAAGGGACCTAAAGGCCATTGGAGGAAGACACCATCAATCCTCTGGAAGATGGCCATCCAGTCATAACCCACTTCTACCATCAAGACCAGAATCCCTCTCGACAGATGGCCATCCAGCCTCTGCTAAAGATACATATCATAGAATCCTAGAGTTGGAAGGGACCCTAAAGGCCATCCAGTCCAAGCAGGAAGGCACCATCCAATCCCTCTTGACAGATGGCCATCCAGCCTGCTGATATCATAGAATCCTAGAGTTGGAAGGGATCGCAGAAGGCCATCCAGTCCAACCCCCTTCTTTCCGCCAGGCAGGAAAGCACCATCCAATCCTCCTGACAGATGGCCATCCGGCCTCTGCTAAAGATACATATCATAGAATCCTAGAGTTGGAAGGGACCCTAAAGGCCATCCAGTCCAACCCCCTTCTGCCAGGCAGGAAGACACCATCCAATCCCTCTCGACAGATGGCCATCCGGCCTCTGCTAAAGATACATATCATAGAATCCTAGAGTTGGAAGGGACCCTAAAGGCCATCCAGTCCAACCCCCTTCCGCCAGGCAGGAGGACACCATCCAATCCCTCCTCGACAGATGGCCATCCGGCCTCTGCTAAAGATACATATCATAGAATCCTAGAGTTGGAAGGGACCCTAAAGGCCATCCAGTCCAACCCCTTCCGCCAGGCAGGAAGACACCATCCAATCCCTCTCGACAGATGGCCATCCGGCCTCTGCCCCATATCATAGAATCCTAGAGTTGAAGGGACCCTAAAGGCCATCCAGTCCAACCCACTTCCGCCAGGCAGGAAGACACCATCCAATCCTCCTCGACAGATGGCCATCCGGCCTCTGCTAAAGATACATATCATAGAATCCTAGAGTTGAAGGGACCCTAAAGGCCATCCAGTCCAACCCCCTTCCGCCAGGCAGGAAGACACCATCCAATCCCTCTCGACAGATGGCCATCCGGCCTCTGCTAAAGATACATATCATAGAATCCTAGAGTTGGAAGGGACCCTAAAGGCCATCCAGTCCAACCCCCTTCTGCCATGGCCTTCTGCAGAGATGACCATCCAACCTTTGCTTCAAAAACCTCCGGAGAAGGCGACTCAATCACACAGCATCGAATGGGATGGCTGTCTGTTGAGAGGGCTTTGACTGTGCCTGTCTGCCCGTCCAAAAGGGGTTGGACTGGATGCCCTTTAGGGGTCTTTTTCCAGTGACCTTTGACCCCAGCCTTGCAGATAGTCATGCATGGAGTCCCAAGCAGGATGTAAACAAAGTCAGTAAGTATAGTGATAAATCAATAGAGTGGTGCTTAAAGTGGGTTAATCCCACAGTGTAGATGCATCCGAGGAGAGAGAAATGGAGGTGAAGGAAAGCGGATGAGGCCCAAGAGGACATCCTTTCCATTTCCGGGCCATAATGACGGTCCCAATGGCTTTCTTCTTCCTCCACCCACTTTGTTTTTTTCTGTTTGTTCTTCCTTGGCAGCCGGCAAGTTATTTAACTGAGCTCCAGAGTTAAATAAGGGAGGCTCCAGGGCAAAGGTCTGTGCCAGCCTTGCGTTCGTGGGATCATCACCCAGCAAAGGCCAAAGCGCCAGGCGTTGACAACCTTGGATCAGCCCAGTGGCCCAAAGAGCCGGCAAAGGGACTCCTCGTAGGAACAGAACGGTCTCCCATACGGTGAGTTTCAATCCCATAGAGCTCAACCATACTCAGCCAGAGCTCTCCAACCGTGGAATAGGATGATTTAAGCGGGCCTGGGTGGCCATCTGTCGGGATCGGATGGTGTCTTCCTTTATGGTGGAAGTGTGTTAAACTGGATGGCCCTTGGGGTCCTTTCCAACAGAAGATATATATGTGTGTGTGCGCGTGCGTGCATGTCTATTAACAGAGGCTGGATGGCCATCTGTCGGGAGGGATCGGATGGTGTCTTCCTTTATGGCGGAAGAGCGTTGAACTGGATGGCCCTTGGAGTCCTTTCCCACTGAATATATATATGTGTGTGTGTGTGTGTATGTGCGCGCACGCGCGTGTGTGCGTACATATTAACAGAGACTGGATGGCCATCTGTCGGGAGGGATCAGATGGTGTCTTCCTTTATGGCGGAAGAGCGTTGTATGTGTATGTATATATACATATATAAATAATAAAATTGTTATTTATATATACTGTATGTGTGTGTATAGTGTTAATGATATAGATATATATCATATATATCATATAGACATACACACATATACACATACTATCTATAATATGTGTGTGTGTGTCTATGATATGGGCACACATAGTGTTAGCATATATATATATATATAGAGAGAGAGAGAGAGAGAGGTAACAATTGTTTATATATACACATACACAAATATAAATTGTTATTCTGATATATGCATATAGTGCAAATAACGTAGATATAGATAGTATATCTACCCAGGGGTGAGAAAGGCGAGATATAAATACTGTAAAAAAATTGTATTTATATAGGCACATATCTACACGCATACACACACATATACGCATACACACAATATATACACACATATACAGTATGTGTGTATGCATATATGCACAAATATACATTATATATACATACATATACAATATATGTATGCATATATATACACACATATACACATAATACACATATACACAATACATATACACATATACAATATGTGTGTATGCATATACACACATATAGGTACATATATATACAAACATACACAATATATATACACACACAGTGTGTATATGTATATATATATTGTGCATATTTGTGTATATATGCATACACACATATATGTACATATACTGTATATACACAATACATATTCACAATATATATACACATACACACTGTGTGTATATATGCATACACACATATTGTATTGTGTATGTGTGTATATATTATGTGTGTATATGTGTGTATATATATGCATACACATATTTTATGTGTATATATATTGTGTATATATGCACGCACACACATATATGTACATACAGTATATATACACATATACAATATGTGTATGCATATATACACACATAATATATACACATATATACATAATACAATGCGTATATGCATATATATACACACACATACACACATATATGTACATATATATTGTGTATATGTGTGTATATGTGTGTATATATATGCATACACATATTGTATATGTGTGTGTATATATTGTGTATATATGCACGCACACATACACACATATATATCCACACATATCTCTCGGCATTACTTATACATATACACTATATCTATCTATCTATCTATCTATCTATCTATATATATATATATACTAGCTGTACCCGGCACGCGTTGCTGTGCCCTATTTAGGAGATGCGAGAAAGTCTGAGTATGTAAGGGTTGGAATTGTTGTTAGTGAATTGGGTGTGTTATGTTTGTGCCTCAGCTCTTTGCCTGCAGTCCTTTGGGTTTGACTTGTACCATGGCCAGGACGGATCAGCTTGGGGAGGGCTTGTCCTGTCAGGGGATCTCTATCTTCACAGGTGTGTCCAGTGTCTGTTGGGGGACTGTTAAAAATCCTTTCCGTCTCCTTTTAGCCACCTTTCTCAAGATCTTCATGTCTAGCTTACTTTCTGCTCCTCTCTTTTTCAAGATGTCCTGCTCTGTGTCTTTTGCACCCATTGGTCGATGTCCGGTGAGGCTTTCCTCGTGGACAGGCCATCTGAGGGAGCTCTTCCAGCGCTGGGCATCAGAAGGTACTTGGTGATGACCTCCATCCCTTGGAGCCAGCATATAGAGGGCTGGAGCACCCTCCTTGGCAAACCCCATTGTTGCTGGATGGTCCTCTTATTAATGTGGAATTCCAAGCCACTGGAGATCTTTTGGGAAAGGAAGAAGAGCTCCCCTTGAATGGTGTTGATCTCCATCATGGGCTTCTGATTTGAAAGTGTTGGAGGAGGCTCTGGCAGTCATCTGACAGTTTGTTATGGGTCGGAATGTTCATGTTGGCTGGCCAGTACAGCAGTTATGCAAATCCGCCCTTATTGGCAGCCAATCATGTTGTCAGAATGTAGAGGATGGGGAGTCTTTGGCAGCCCCGGAGGATGCTGGGAAATGTAGTTTTATTTTTACTCGTTGTTTTGGGGGCCTTTTAGGTTTTGGGGGAAGTTTCTTTGCTACAAACGTACCTTGCTTGAGGCCTATTTCTGTTGGCAAGTTTTGTGTTTCTGCGTTGTAAGGTTTCTCTGTTTGAGGTAGTCTTCACATGACGGCTCTTCCTTTATATATATAGATATCCACACACATTTATATATCCACACACACATATACTCACAATATATATACACATATACTGCATTATGTATGTATATATACATATACTAGCTGTACCCGGCACGCGTTGCTGTGCCCTATTTAGGAGATGCGAGATGTAAGGGTTGGAAATGATGTTACTTACGGTCTTGGTGGGGTCATGTAGGCATGAATTGCGCACTTTCTATGTGTGCTCCAAATGATGTCATCTGGAAGCATGAGTTGTATTGTCTTCTATAGCGGAGGAAGTGTTTTGATTCTGGAGTGTGTCCACTCAGCAAAGTCTGTAGTGGTTGTGGAGGAGTGGCAAGTGGTGGTAGAGAGACTTTACCGGCTAGGCAGCACATTCCTGTTGTTTCTGCTGGGTATTTCAGGGCTTTGCAGTGTGTGCAGATGTGCGTTAGGGTGCCAGTGTCGGCCTCTGGCACCATGCTGTAGTCTTCTGCAGCGTTGTATCTGAAGGCTAGGCGGTGGATTTGGTTGTGGTGTTTTTGAAGTTTGTTTTCTGTGTTGCGACGTCGTGTTTCTGCGCTCCTTGCGCGCTGCTGTGTTGCATTTCTGCGTCTTTGTTGTTCCTGGCTGCGCGCTTCTTCTTGTCGTGCAGTTCTTTGCATTTGGTTCTCAGCTGTGCGTCGTGCAGTGACCTGTTGTCTGTGTCTCTGCTGCGCAGTGTGTTTCTGTTCTGGCGTTTGTCCTGCCCTTTTTTGTTTGATGTATGTAGCGTTGTGAGTGTGTCGTCCGATGCTGTTATTTTTAGAAGGCATGGCTTGTCTTTTGGGTCAGTTTCTGTCTGTGTGGAAGGAAGGAATGGTTTTAGTTTGTGGTGTTTGTAGGTGTTGTGCGTACGGGGTCCCGTAAGGTTGGTGGGATGGGTTGTGATTGGAAGTTGTGTTGTGTTGTGTGGGTAGGAATTTGCTGGGGAATTGCTCCCTCAGAGTTTGGTTTTGGCAGTTTAACCCTCAAACACCAACTGAAATCTCTCAGCATTCTATCCTAGCCTTGGATGGCTCTTGCCAGCGTTGCTATGGTTACAGCAGTTATGCAAATCCGCCCTTATTGGCAGCCAATCATGTTGTTCAGAATGTAGAGGCTGGGTGAGTCTTTGGCAGCCCCGGAGGATGCTGGGAAATGTAGTTTTATTTTTACTCGTTGTTTTGGGGGCCTTTTAGGTTTTGGGGGGGAAAGTTTCTTTGCTTCAAACATAGCTTGCTTGAGGCCTATTTCTGTTGGCAAGTATTGTGTTTCTGCGTTGTATGGTTTCTTTGTTTGAGGTATACATCACATGACGTGAACCCATTTATATAATAGATATCCACACACATTTATATATCCACACACACATATACTCACAATATATATACACATATACTGCATTATGTATGTATATATACATATATACACACACACACAGTTGTCTGGAAAAGTCACTTTTCCAAGCTACTTGGCAGTTCTGCCAGAAACCCCTCTGAAAGGGCAAGCTCTGGAATCCTCCCTCCTCCTTCGCTAGTACGCATGCGCAAAAAGAAAACCACCGCTAGTACGCATGCGCAAAAGCACAGCCAGCCCTTCCCTCCTGTCAGCTGAGGACTGTGTGGGACGTACCACTATTGGGACGTACCACCCTATTGGGAGGGGTGGAAAAGGAAAAGGAGGGGGTGTTTCAGTGGGAAGTCTTGACTCCATTTGGCCTGGCTGGAATGGTTTCGGTCGTCGCCTTGGCAACCCTTCATGCGGGGGGGTGGAAAAAGAAAGGAAAAGACAGGGAGGGGCAAAATGGGAGGGTGGGAAGGGGTGCCAGTTTTTGAGGGCTGCTATTTTCTGCTTTCCTTGTTTCCCCTTCCTTCCTTTTGTATTGGGGATCCCCTTCCTTTGTATTGGGGGGTCTTAGCTCCATTCCTGACCCCTCTTTGTATTGGGGAGGGTCTTAGCTCCATTCCTGACCCCCTCTTTGTATTGGGGAGGGTCTTAGCTCCATTCCTGACCCCCTCTTTGTATTGGGGAGGGTCTTAGCTCCATTCCTGACCCTCTTTGTATTTGGGAGGGTTTGGTTCCATTTCTGGGCTTTGTATTGGGGAGGGTCTTATCTCCATTCCTGACCCCTCTTTGTATTGGGGAGGGTCTTAGCTCCATTCCTGACCCCCTCTTTGTATTGGGGAGGGTCATACCTCCATTCCTGACCCCCTCTTTGTATTGGGGAGGGTCTTAGCTCCATTCCTGACCCCTCTTTGTATTGTATTCCTGACCCCCTCTTTGGGGGAGGGTCTTATCTCCATTCCTGACCCCCTCTTTGTATTGGGGAGGGTCTTAGCTCCATTCCTGACCCCCTCTTTGTATTGGGGAGGGTCTTATCTCCATTCCTGACCCCCTCTTTGTATTGGGGAGGGTCTTAGCTCCATTCCTGACCCCCTCTTTGTATTGGGGAGGGTCTTATCTCCATTCCTGACCCCCTCTTTGTATTGGGGAGGGTCTTAGCTCCATTCCTGACCCCCTCTTTGTATTGGGGAGGGTCTTAGCTCCATTCCTGACCCCCTCTTTGTATTGGGGAGGGTCTTAGCTCCATTCTCCATTCCTTCCTGACCCCTCTTTGTATTGGGGAGGGTCTTATCTCCATTCCTGACCCCTCTTTGTATTGGGGAGGGTCTTATCTCCATTCCTGACCCCTCTTTGTATTGGGGAGGGTCTTATCTCCATTCCTGACCCCCTCTTTGTATTGGGGAGGGTCTTATCTCCATTCCTGACCCCCTTTTTTGTATTGGGGAGGGTCTTAGCTCCATTCCTGACCCCCTCTTTGTATTGGGGAGGGTCTTATCTCCATTCCTGACCCCTCTCCTTTGTATTGGGGAGGTCTTGGCTCATTCCTGACCACCTGTATTGGGGAGGGTCCATTAGCTCCATTCCTTAGCTCCATTCCTGACCCCCTCTTTGTATTGGGGAGGGTCTTATCTCCATTCCTGACCCCCTCTTTGTATTGGGGAGGGTCTTATCTCCATTCCTGACCCCCTCTTTGTATTGGGGAGGGTCTTATCTCCATTCCTGACCCCTCTTTGTATTGGGGAGGGTCTTATCTCCATTCCTGACCCCCTCTTTGTATTGGGGAGGGTCTTAGCTCCATTCCTGACCCCCTCTTTGTATTGGGGAGGGTCTTAGCTCCATTCCTGACCCCCTCTTTGTATTGGGAGGGTCTTAGCTCTATTCCTGACCCCCTCTTTGTATTGGGGAGACCCCTCTTTGTCTTAGGGGTCTTATCTCCATTCCTGACCCCTCTTTGTATTGGGGAGGGTCTTATTCTCCCCCCTCTGTGTATTGGGGAGGGTCTTATCTCCATTCCTGACCCCTTCTTTGTATTGGGGAGGGTCTTATCTCCATTCCTGACCCCCTCTTTGTATTGGGGAGGGTCTTATCTCCATTCCTGACCCCCTCTTTGTATTGGGGAGGGTCTTATCTCCATTCCTGCCCTCTTTGTATTGGGGAGGGTCTTATCTCCATTCCTGACCCCCTCTTTGTATTGGGGAGGGTCTTATCTCCATTCCTGACCCCCTCTTTGTATTGGGGAGGGTCTTATCTCCATTCCTGACCCCCTCTTTGTATTGGGGAGGGTCTTAGCTCCATTCCTGACTCCTCTTTGTATTGGGGAGGGTCTTAGCTCCATTCCTGACCCCCTCTTTGTATTGGGGAGGGTCTTAGCTCCATTCCTGACCCCTCTTTGTATTGGGGAGGGTCTTAGCTCCATTCCTGACCCCTCTTTGTATTGGGGAGGGCTCCATTCCTGACTCTCCTGACCCCCTCTTTGTATTGGGGAGGGTCTTAGCTCCATTCCTGACCCCCTCTTTGTATTGGGGAGGGTCTTATCTCCATTCCTGACCCCCTCTTTGTATTGGGGAGGGTCTTATCTCCATTCCTGACCCCTTCTTTGTATTGGGGAGGGTCTTAGCTCCATTCCTGACCCTGAGGGTCTTAGCCCATTTCTGACCCCTCTTTGTATTGGGGAGGGTCTTAGCTCTATTCCTGCCTCTTTGTATTGGGGAGGGTCTTAGCTCCATTCTTCCTTCCTTTTTGTATTGGGGAGGGTCCTAGCTCCATTCCTGACCCCTCTTTTGTATTGGGGAGGGTCTTAGCTCCATTCCTGACCCCTCTTTGTTTTGGGGAGGGTCTCATCTCCATTCCTGACTCCCCATTTGTATTGGGGAGGGTCTTACCTCCATTCCTGACTCCCTCTTTGTATTGGGGAGGGTCTTAGCTCCATTCCTGACCCCCTCTGTGTATTGGGAGGGTCTTAGCTCCATTCTGACTCCTCTTGTATGGGGGGGGTCTTTGTATTTGGGAGGGTCTTAGCTCCATTCCTGACCCCCTCTTTGTATTGGGGAGGGTCTTAGCTCCATTTCTGACTACCCTTTTGTATTGAGGAGGGTCTTAGAACTATTCCTGACTCCCTCTTTGTATTGGGGAGGGTCTTAGCTCCATTCCTGACCCCCTCTTTGTTTTTGGGAGGGTCTTAGCTCCATTCCTGACCCCCTCTTTGTATTGGGGAGGGTCTTAGAACTATTCCTGACTCCCTCTTTGTATTGGGGAGGGTCTTAGCTCCATTCCTGACCCCCTCTTTGTATTGGGGAGGGTCTTAGCTCCATTCCTGACCCCCCTTTTGTATTGAGGAGGGTCTTAGAACTATTCCTGACCCCCTCTTTGTATTGGGGGTCTTAGCTCCATTCCTTCCTTCCTTTTTGTATTGGGGAGGGTCTTAGCTCCATTCCTGACTGGCTCTCTGCATTGGGGAGGGTCTTAGCTCTATTCCTGCCTCTTTGTATTGGGGAGGGTCTTAGCTCCATTCTTGGCTTCCTATTTGCATTGAGGGGGGTCCTATCTCTATTCCTTCCCCTTTGTTTTGGGGAGGGTCTTAGGTCTATTACTTCCTTCCTTTTTGTATTGAGAGGGGCCTTAGCACTATTACTTTCTTTTTGTATTGGGGAGGATCTTAGCTCTATTCCTGACTCCCTCTTTGCATTGGGGAGGGACTTAGCCGTCTTCCTGGCTTCCCTGTTGTATTGGGGAGGGTCTTAGGTTTTGGATGATCTCCTGGGTTCCTGTTAATAACACTATGTGTATTTAAATAAATGCATTTTAATTATCCCTCTCTTCTCACCCTGTTGTACAAGCCGAGAGCTGAGGCAGGTGATAGTGATGCTTGACCAGAAATCTCAGTTCCCTTTTTCCATTTCCCCCCTTTTTCCAGCCTTTTGCTGGAGGGGCAGGTTGGCACGTGGGTACTGTGTAGTGCAGTGTTTCCCAACCAGTGTGCCGTGGCACACTAGTGTGCCGTGAGCGATCCTCAGGTGTGCCGTGGGAAATGGGAACCTCCAATCCCCTTTCTTCCTCCTCCTGCCGAACACTTGTTCTTCTCCACTCGGGCTCCCTTCTTCCCAGCCTCGCTCTGCTAGCTTTGCCTCGCTTTGCTCTGGGGCGAGTCTGCGCAGTGGCGCCCGCACGGGTCACGCCTTCCTCCCTCCCCTCCTGAACACGCTCACGCTGCCCCCTCGGATCAAAATGGCGGCAGAAGCAGCAGTGTTAGAAGAACAAGTAAGTGTTCGGCAAGAGGGGGAAGAAGGGGTGCGAAGGGGGAGGAAGAGGTCTCTGTCGAAAGCTGGCATGGTCACACTTGGATCTTCCAGGTGTTTTGGACTCCAACTCCCACCATTCCTAGCAGCCTCGGGCCCTTTTCCTTTCCCCCCCTCAGCCACTTAAGCAGGAAAGGGCCTCAGGCTGTTAGGAATGGTGGGAGTTGAAGTCCAAAGCACCCAGAGGGCCCAAGTTTTCCCATGCCTGCTTTTGGGGACCTTAAAGTGGTGAGCCTCCTTCCAACATTGTGATTCTGGATAGAAAACAAACAACAACATAACAACATTGTTTGAGTCCACAATGCTCTCTGGGTGTAGGTGAACTACAACTTCCAAACTCAAGGTCAGTTCCCAAGCAAACCCATTCAGTACTTTCTGTTGGTAATGAGAGTTCAATAGGCCAAGTTTGGTTCAATTCCATTGTTGCAATAGTTCAGGATGCTCTTTGAGTGTGTGTTAACTATAAATCCCAGAAACTGTAACTCCCAAATGTCAAGGTCTATTCCCCCCCCCCCCAACTCCATCTGTGTTCACATTTGGGTATATTGAGTATTCATGCCAAGTTTGGTCCTGATCCAACATTGTTTGAGTCCACAGTGCTCTCTGGATATAGGTGAACTACAACTCCAAAATTCAAGGTCAATGCCCACCAAACTCTCATAGTATTTTCTCTTGGTTATGGGAGTTCTGTGAGGGAAGTTTGTGTCTTTGTGCCATTCCTGCCAGGATATCTATGTTGTGTTCATCGAAACAGGCCCAGGTTTCACACTGAGTGTATAAATACATTTTAAACATATTAACTATACGTATTACTGTGTTAGAGTGTCATTTTGGTTGGTGGTGTGCCCCAGGTTTTTGTCAATGTAAAAAATGTGCCACGGCTCAAAAAAGGTTGAAAAACACTGGTGTAGTGTTTTCAGCATTATAATAGGTTTTCATGGTTCTACGTGACTTTTGAAGTCTTTGTTTTTTATAGTTCTCTGTGTTATTCTATACATATGTTTATACATTGTGGGCTATACATTGGAATGTGCATTGTTTTGGTCTTTGTTTATTTGTCTGTTTTTTGTTTGTTTTTTTGGTGTCGTGAGCTGCTTTGGGCATTTTTTCAGAAAGAAGAGTGTTATGCATAATTTGCATAACAACAACAACAACAACAATTTGCAAAAAAACCCTTCTGTCCCTTGGTTGCGCTTGCTTTGAATTTTCCGGCCTGTCTGGTCATGTTCCAGAAGCATACTCTCCTGACGTTTCGCCCACATTTGTGACCTCACAACCTCTGAGGATGCCTGCCTTAGATGTGGGTGAAATGTCAGGAGAGAGTGCGTCTGGAACATGGCCAGACAGGCTGGAAAATTCACAGCAACCCAGTGATTCCGGTCATGAAAGCCTTTGGCGACACTTCTGATCCTGGTTCGAAAGTATTGTTTCCTGTGTCGTTGTGCAGTTCTACTCCAGAAACTTTATTTTTGTGGCTGCCGCAATTGGTTAAGATTCAGTGAGCTAGTCATTGAAAAACTAGAGCGAGATGTGCTGCTCTAGAGATGTCCCTCCCGCAAAAAAAAAGAGAAGTTTTTGCAGGTTAGTAAACTTTTTCTATGTCTTTATGATTGAGCCAATTAGGAGATGACATTGATAACCCAGGAACCAAAAATGTGTGACATAGGTCACTGCCACGCAGCTAAATAAAATCCCACATTATCTGCTTTGAACTGGGATATATGGCAGTGTGGACTCAGATAACCCAGTTCAAAGCAGATATTGTGGGATTTTCTGCCTTGGTATTCTGGGCTATATGGCTGTGTGGAAGAGCCCCTAGTGTAATTTTTTGTGTGTGTCAGGAGTGACTTGAGAAACTGCAAGTTGCTTCTGGTGCGAGAGAATTGGCCGTCTGTGAAAACGTTGCTCATGGGACGTTGCCCGGAAGTTGCTTCTGGCGCGAGAGAATTGGCCGTCCGTGAAAACGTTGCTCAGGGGACATCACCCGGAAGTTGCTTCTGGTGCGAGATAATTGGCTCATGGGACATCAAGTTGCTTCTGGTGCGAGAGAATTGGCCGTCCATGAAAACGTTGCTCAAGGGACATCGTCCGGAAGTTGCTTCTGGTGCGAGAGAATTGGCCGTCCATGAAAACGTTGCTCAAGGGACATCGTCCGGAAGTCGCTTCTGGTGCGAGAGAATTGGCCGTCTGTGAAAACGTTGCTCAGGGGATGTCACCCGGAAGTTGCTTCTGGTGCGAGAGAATTGGCCGTTTGTGAAAACGTTGCTCAGGGGATGTCACCCGGAAGTCGCTTCTGGTGAGAGAGAATTGGCCGTCTGCGAAAACGTTGCTCAGGGGACGTTGTCCGGAAGTCGCTTCTGGTGCGAGAGAATTGGCTGTCTGCGAAAGCGTTGCTCAGGGGACATCGCCCGGAAGTCGCTTCTAGTGTGAGAGAATTGGCCGTCTCTGAAAACGTTGCTCAGGGGACTTTGCCCGGAAGTCACTTCTGGTGAGAGAGAATTGGCCGTCTGTGAAAACGTTGCTCAGGGGACGTCGCCCAGAAGTCGCTTCTGGTGCGAGATAATTGGCTGTCTGTGAAAACGTTGCTCGGGAGTCCCTTCTGGTGCGAGAGAATTGGCCGTCTGTGAAAACATTGCTCAGGGGCGTTGAAGTCGCTTCTGGTGCGAGATAATTGGCTGTCTGTGAAAACGTTGCTCGGGAGTCCCTTCTGGTGCGAGAGAATTGGCCGTCTGTGAAAACGTTGCTCAGGGGACGTTGCCCGGAAGTCACTTCTGGTGTGAGAGAATTGGCCGTCTGCAAAAACGTTGCTCAGAGGACGTTGCCCGGAAGTCGCTTCTGGTGCGAGAGAATTGGCCGTCTGCGAAAACGTTGCTCGGGAGTCCCTTCTGGTGCAGGAGAATTGGCCGTCTGCAAAAACGTTGCTCAGAGGACGTTGCCCAGAAGTCGCTTCTGGTGTGAGGGAATTGGCCGTCTGCAAAAACGTTGCTCAGAGGACGTTGCCCGGAAGTCCCTTCTGGTGCGAGAGAATTGGCCGTCTGCAAAAACGTTGCTCAGGGGATGTTGCCCAGATATTTTGATGTTTTCCCATCCTTGCGGGAGGCTTCTCTCATGTCCTCACATGGGGAGCTGGAGCTGACAGAGGGAGCTCATCCACGCTCTTCCCAGATTCATACCTCCGACCTGTCTGTCTTCAGTCCTGCTGGCACAAGGGTTTAACCCATTGCACCGCAAAACAATACAGTTTGGGGTGAGCTTCCATCTGTCAGCTCCAGCTTCTCACGCGGGTGACATGAGAGAAGCCTCCCACACGATGGTGAAACATCAGGGCAATGTCCCCTGGGCAACGTCCTTGCAGACGGCAAATTCTCTCACGCCAGAAGCGACTTGTGCAGTTTCTCAAGCAAATAAAATAAAAAGCTTACAATTTACGATACCCGCAAGCTATCAACCTTAAAATAGATTTGCATTTGCATGTCTGACTGGCCCCTGGGTGATCTTTGGGTGATATCGGTCCTTCAGGGACGGGAGGAATGAGAAGGACCTGGAGGAAGAAATACTTGCAATACCAAGAAATCTTTTGAATGGTGAGAGCAAAGAGAAGCCGTTCATTTTGGCCTGCAACTCTTTCCAATTATATTGATTATATTGTTTTATTGTTTGCTGCTGGGTTGTTTTATTGATGTGTTATTGGGCTTGGCCTCATGTAAGCTGCCCCAAGTCCCCTTGGGGAGATGGTGGCGGGGTATAAATAAATTATTATTATTACCGGGAATGTGGCGCAGCTGGCTAAGTGTCAGCTGCATAAGATCTCTCTGACCAGTAGGTCATGAGTTCGAGGCCTGCCCGGGTCAAGGTGGGTGCTCGACCTTTAAGTGTAGCCTGCTGCCAACCTTTGCAGCCCGAAAGACAGTTGTGTCTGTCAAGTAGGAGATAAAGGGACCACATTAAGTGGGGAGGCAAATTTTGACTGAATTATGAGGCCATTAAAGAACTCCAGGAACGCTGAGGAATGCGGAAGGAACAACAAGGGACACAGGGAACGCTGAGAGATGAAGAGTGCGTGAGCTCCCCCTGGTGGCCAGAGTCTGCCTCTGTTCGTCTATATGTTGTGTATGTGGAAACAGCAGGGATTGTCTGCTAAGTATGTGTACCTGGGGTGAGGAGAGCGGAATATAAATTAAGTGTATTATTATTATTATTATTTGGCTGGGAGTTATAGTCTGGAGCGTTCCGTCCTGGCTTCTCTTGTTTGGAAAGGCGAGGGGCAGTGTTTGGCATGCCGCTCTTCCCAAATTCAGGGAAAGAATTCGAAACACCTCTGGCTCCATGACCTTTAGATAAAGCAGGGGTCGGGAACCTTTTTGACTCCGAGAGCCATAAAAGCAAAATATTTGGAAATTTATTTCAGTGAGAGCATTAGAATACATATAATATATTTTAAGGCTGAATTCAACTCAATGTGAGTCTATACGTGCATACGATGAGAAAAGGGTTCCCCGGCAGAATGAGGGGACACTTCAGACCTGGCTCTGCAAAAGGCACGCTCAGGACTCTGGGAAGGAAGAGAAGGCGGAAGGGAAGGAAGGAAGGAAGGAAAGGAAGAGGGAATAAAGGAGGGGGAAAGAAAGAAAGAAAGAAGAACTAAATGGAAAGGAAGAAAAGAAAAGAGGAGAGGAAGAAAAGAAAGAAGAAATGGGAAGGGAGGAAAGGATGGAAAAGGAAGAAAAGAAAAGCAGGAGAGAGACAAGGAGGGGGGAAAAGAAAGAAGGAAATGGGAAGGGAGGAAAGGAAAGGGGGGGGGGAAAAGAAAGAAGGAAGGGGAGAGAGGAAAAGTAAAATAATGAAGGGAAAAGAAGAAAAGAATGGAGGAAAGGAGGAAGGGGAGAGAGGGAGGGAAAAGGAAGGAAGGAAGGAAGGAAGAGAATGGAGGAAAGAAGGAAGGGGAGAGAGGGGGAGAAGGAAGGAGAGAAGGAAAGGGTGAAGGGGAGAAAGGAAGGAAGAGGGAGAATGGAGGAAAGAAGGAAGGGAGAGAGGGAGAGACAAAAGGAAGGAGAGAAGGAAAGGGTGAAGGGGAGAAAGGAAGGAAGAGGGAGAATGGAGGAAAGAAGGAAGGGGAGAGAGGGAGGGAAAAGGAAGGGTGAAGGGGAGAAAGGAAGGAAGAGGGAGAATGGAGGAAAGAAGGAAGGGGAGAGAGGGAGGAAGAAGGAAGGAGAGAAGGAAAGGGTGAAGGGGAGAAAGGAATGAAGAGGGGGAGGGAGGGAAAAGGAGAGAAGGAAAGAATGGAAGAGGAAGAGGAAGGAAGGAATGAAGAGGGAGGAAAGAAGGTAGGTAGAGAGGGAAGAAAAAGAGGCGGCAATGGTGGCGCGGAAGCGGCATTCGCTGTGCATTTGCGTCACTCCCCGCTGCATGCTGGGAAACCAAGGCACGGGCTTCTCTGGAGAGCCAGATGCAATCATGAAAAGAGCCGCATCTGGCTCGCGAGCCATAGGTTCCCGACCCCTGCTTTAGGAGATACTAATTGTAAAATTATAGCATTCAAATGAATGCTCAATTACTGTTGGGATTCTGCTGTTTGTTCCATTACAACAAACAGGAAGCTTTTAACTAACACGGCGTGGGCTCTCTCTCTTTTTTTTTTGGAATGACACAATCTGTTGTATAACATCTTCTGTTCTTTGCCGTGATTTGCTCAAAGAGGGACTGCAGCAGTTGTTGGCAGAGCTTGGAAAAGTTACTTCTGGAGAATTGTGGCTCCCAGTTGCCATTATGTGTGGCAGAAGATTATAGGATTATAGGAGCGGTAGGCCTTGTTCCGGACTAGTTATCTTCTTGTGGGAGTTAGAATTCAGGACACAAAAGCTTGCTCTCCAATTGGAGGTAATCTCAGACACGTACAGAGATTGCGAATTTAGATAAATAGGCGGAGATGCGGAATTGAGACATTGAAGTTATCTTGCTTGGGTGGATCAGGTTGTGTAATGGAGGCTCCTGGCTCCTTCTGAAGAAGAGTCGGGCTTTGTGTGAAGTAGGAGTAACTATGGTTTTGTAACTTTCTCCAGGAATTTTTTTTAATGTTGTTGCTATGGAACAGGAAGCTCTTCGCTAAAGGAGTCTGAACCCCTTGGCCTAGTGAGCATTGAGCATTAGACACTTGCTAACTTCCCTGGAGCGAGGATTTCATAAACTGTTTGAAATAACTTGTGAAAAATCGCTTTGGCGACGACACGGTTTCCGATCTCCGAGTGACTCATTCTCTTTCCTTTTTCAAATCAGTTTGGAAAGTTAATTCAAGGCTCTTCTGCTCCACTAAAAAAAAAAAAAGGAAATTGTGTCAGCCTTCGACAATTCAGTGCCCTGCAAAGTGAAGTTGGACTACAGTTCCCATGATCCCACTGAAGCTTATTTATTTATTTACTAGCTTGTGGACCGGGTTATTTGAAAAAGGCATTGTGTGCCAAGGTTGGTCTTTGGTACTTCAAGTCCCATCATCCATGGTCCACCCTCCTGAAAAGGATGGAGACTTGGTCACGGGGGCACAGGGTGCCAAGTGTAGTCTTTTTAGGTCTTTGTTCAGGGCTGCAGTGGTCTGTGGGAAATGAAGGCTTTGAAAATACTACAAATCCCATAATCCATGGAGGTACCTTAAGTCCCACTCTTCTCCATACGGCAGTAGAATGTAGAGTGGGTCATAGGGGCACTGTGTGTCAAGCTTGGTCTTGCATTGGGCCTCTGTGTGGCAAGTGTGGTCCTGATCCATCATTGGTGTGGGCCACTGTGCTCTAAGCAAGTGAGTTAAAGTACTGCAATTTCCGTCATCCATGGTGCATCCTACCTCAAACTGCACCAAGATGTAGAGTGCATCTTGGGGGGGGGGGTCTGTGGGCCAAGTTTGGTCTTGTTCTGTTGTTGTGGACCTAGTCAGGAAAATGAAGTCATGGAAGCCTTACTGTCAAGTCTGGTTGTGGCCTAGTCAGGATAATCAAGTAGAGGAAGCCTTACTGTCAAATCAGGTTGTGGCCTAGTCTGGGAAATTAAGTAGAGGAAGCCTTACTGGCAAATCAGGTTGTGGCCTAGTCAGGATAATCAAGTAGAGGAAGCCTTACTGTCAAATCAGGTTGTGGCCTAGTCAGGATAATCAAGCAGAGGAAGCCTTACTGTCAAATCAGGTTGTGGCCTAGTCTGGGAAATTAAGTAGAGGAAGCCTTACTGCCAAATCTGGTTGTGGCCTAGTCAGGATAATCAAGCAGAGGAAGCCTTACTGTCAAATCAGGTTGTGGCCTAGTCTGGAAAATCAAGTAGAGGAAGCCTTACTGGCAAATCAGGTTGTGGCCTAGTCAGGATAATCAAGTAGAGAAAGCCGCACTGTCAAGTCATGTTGTGGCCTAGTCTGGGAAATTAAGTAGAGGAAGCCTTACTGTCAAATCTGGTTGTGGCCTAGTCAGGATAATCAAGTAGAGGAAGCCTTACTGTCAAATCAGATTGTGGCCTAGTCTGGGAAATTAAGTAGAGGAAGCCTTACTGTCAAATCTGGTTGTGGCCTAGTCAGGATAATCAAGTAGATAAAATCAGGTTGTGGCCTAGTCTGGGAAATTAAGTAGAGGAAGCCTTACTGTCAAATCTGGTTGTGGCCTAGTCAGGATAATCAAGTAATCAAGTAGAGGAAGCCTTACTGTCAAATCAGGTTGTGGCCTAGTCTGGGAAATTAAGTAGAGGAAGCCTTACTGGAAAATCTGGTTGTGGCCTAGTCAGGATAATCAAGTAGAGGAAGCCTTACTGTCAAATCAGATTGTGGCCTAGTCTGGGAAATTAAGTAGAGGAAGCCTTACTGTCAAATCTGGTTGTGGCCTAGTCAGGATAATCAAGTAGAGGAAGCCTTACTGTCAAATCAGGTTGTGGCCTAATCAGGATAATCAAGTAGAGGAAGCCTTACTGTCAAATCAGGTTGTGGCCTAGTCTGGGAAATTAAGTAGAGGAAGCCTTACTGTCAAATCTGGTTGTGGCCTAGTCAGGATAATCAAGTAGAGGAAGCCTTACTGTCAAATCAGGTTGTGGCCTAGTCAGGATAATCAAGTAGAGGAAGCCTTACTGTCAAATCAGGTTGTGGCCTAGTCAGGATAATCAAGTAGAGGAAGCCTTACTGTCAAATCAGGTTGTGGCCTAGTCAGGATAATCAAGTAGAGGAAGCCTTACTGTCAAATCAGGTTGTGGCCTAGTCAGGATAATCAAGTAGAGGAAGCCTTACTGTCAAATCTGGTTGTGGCCTAGTCAGGATAATCAAGTAGAGGAAGCCTTACTGTCAAATCAGGTTGTGGCCTAGTCAGGATAATCAAGTAGAGGAAGCCTTACTGGCAAATCAGGTTGTGGCCTAGTCTAGGAAATTAAGTAGAGGAAGCCTTACTGGCAAATCAGGTTGTGGCCTAGTCAGGATAATCAAGTAGAGGAAGCCTTACTGCCAAATCAGGCCGAGGCCTAGTTTGTTAAATCAGCTGAAGGAAGCCTTTTTGTAAAGTGCACTCTCTGGCACCTTTGAGATTTTGGATGTTGGAATGTTGGCCATGCGGAGTCCGTTATGCAAATTTTCCCTCAGTGGCAACCAATCTCCTCTGTCTGGTGCCTTAAAGGGTTGGAGTTCTGAGGCAGGCCAGTCGGAGCCATTTATGCAAATAATCCCGGATTGGCAGCCAATCGAAACGCTGGCACATATTCCTCCCGTTGCTCGGCCCACCCGCCCACCGCCTGCAAACACTGACTTTTATTATATGTAATAGATTTATTACTTCAAACTTCTAGACTGCCACTCCCCAAGGGCTCGGAGCGGTTTACAGTAGAATTGAAGAGTAAACATAATACAGAAGCCGAAAACACTAAAACAGTCACAGTTAAATACAAACTGACTAACTCTAGTTGGACTTCCACCGTGAGGCCTAAGGGAGGGATCGATCACGGCCGGGGAACATTGGTAGTCAGGGTCTTCTTAGCCCCGACCCTAGAGCTATAGGTGTTAGATCTAGCCCAGCTCCCAAAGCCAAGTCCCCAGAAAGTTCTAGATCTAAATTTCTTGGGCTTACTGCTTCCCAAAACACTGTCCGGAATTGTTCCGAGGCCATCTCCATCTTCAGCGCTCACCCCGAAAGCTACGGGGGCAGCTCGATGTCTACGGAGGGCCTCAGTATTGTCTCTATTCACCGAAGAGGAACCCATCATCCTGGGAACTCCTGCCTCCTGAGAGGCTGCAGTCTCCGGATGGTCCGTTAACGGACTGGAAGTCGGGAGTTTCTTTGCTCTCATCCTCCGGCGGCTCTTCCGGTGTCTGCGTAATCGTCTCTTCCGGCGTAGATGAGGGGAAGACAGGAGAGACCGCCCACTCTCGGCCTCGTCAAGGTCATCCACCATTTTGGCCAGTCCCTCATGGTACTGATTCGTCTCAACCAAGCAGTCGCGGCGCCAGAGACGGATCCCTTGAGGCCAGGCCGGAGTTCCCGTCACATCCAGGCATGTCTGGTCGCTCCTTGGACCTCCCGCCGGCGCAGGGCAGCCGAATTTATCAGCACCACATCCGATCGGCCATGGACAGCAAATCTCTGTCTCATCACCCCGACCCAGGTCAGGCGCGGCGAGGAAACAATCTGGCTCATAAGGGTCCGCCGCCGGGGCTAAAGGACCTTCCACCCTAGCCTCCAGGTCCGATTCCCGTCTGATGTCCTCCTCCTCGGCCATTTCCCAGGCGGCGCCATCCAAGGGGATTGTAAGTTGTTCGTCTAAGTCTCGGTCTCCCGGCCCCTTATCGGCGGACCTTTCGGCTGGGAAATCCCAGGATTGGTCCCAGCATAAATCGGGAGAGATTCTTGCTGGAAGGGGTTAGGAGTCGAAACTCTGGGATCAGACTTCGATTCCTGATGATGGGGAATATTTAGTCCCTTTAACAATTCGCCAAAGTTTTTTTAGGCAGAGTAACAGTTTCTGGCATTCACTGTGTAAGAATTCAATGGTGGGTTGATCCAACCCCACGGAACGTGGCCCCACAGGATGCGGCCTTGGATCAGCCTCATTCAGGTCCCCATCTGTCGGGCCCTTCTGATTCGGAGGTAACCGGTCCCTCCTGTTCATGGATCTCACAGGGCGCAGGACCCAGTGCCCCACGGTCATACCTCTCCTCGGCGTCACCCTGAGTTGTGAGTCCGGGAGCAATAATGGTGACCAAGCGTCCGGTAATGGAGTCATGCCGTTCATCAACCCCTTGGGCCGCTGTGGGTCACAGTCAACTGTATTGCTCAGTTGAGGACCTGGCTCGGCTGCTTCCAGGTTAAGATCGTCTTTATGACAGGTCCAGCTAGCAAAATCTGGCAGGCTCGGGAGGAGCACTCTCGGGGGCTCCTCTACAGGCGCCATCTTTGAACTAATGTGAAGTGAAAGTTGTAGTCTCCTCCCACACCTGTCTGGGGAAAGCTGAACTAGTGGCTTGTTGCTTGGAAATACCTGCTTAGAGAGTCTCATTAAGAGAGGAAAAGCACTGTGTAAACAACAACAACAATAATATGTCACTATAGAACATAGAGCAAGAAGCTGTTAACTGAAGGCGCATGAGTTCCTTTGTTAATCATCCTGTGTCACTTGCCTGTGAGTGGAACTGGGGAAGATTCCCCTGTTTTGGTCTTCGTGCCCTGCTTTGAGTCTCATTAAGACAGGAAAAAGCACTGTGTAAACAACAACAACAACAACAACAACAATATGTCACTAAAGAACATAGAGCAAGAAGCTGTTAACTGAAGGCGCATGAGTTCCTTTGGTAATCATCCTGTGTCACTTGCCTGTGAGTGGAACTGGGGAAGATTCCCCTGTTTTGGTCTTCGTGCCCTGCTTTGAGTCTCATTAAGACAGGAAAAAGCACTGTGTAAACAACAACAACAACAACATGTCACTAAAGAACATAGAGCAAGAAGCTGTTAACTGAAGGCGCATGAGTTCCTTTGTTAATCATCCTGTGTCACTTGCCTTTGAGTGGAACTGGGGAAGATTCCCCTGTTTTGGTCTTTGTGCCCTGCTTTGAGTCTCATTAAGAGAGGAAAAAGCACTGTGTAAACAACAACAACAACAACATGTCACTAAAGAACATAGAGCAAGAAGCTGTTAACTGAAGGCGCATGAGTTCCTTTGTTAATCATCCTGTGTCACTTGCCTGTGAGTGGAACTGGGGAAGATTCCCCTGTTTTGGTCTTTGTGCCCTGCTTTGAGTCTCATTAAGAGAGGAAAAAGCACTGTGTAAACAACAACAACAACAATAATATGTCACTAAAGAACATAGAGCAAGAAGCTGTTAACTGAAGGCGCATGAGTTCCTTTGTTAATCATCCTGTGTCACTTGCCTGTGAGTGGAACTGGGGAAGATTCCCCTGTTTTGGTCTTTGTGCCCTGCTTTGAGTCTCATTAAGACAGGAAAAAGCACTGTGTAAACAACAACAACAACAACAACAACAATATGTCACTAAAGAACATAGAGCAAGAAGCTGTTAACTGAAGGCGCATGAGTTCCTTTGTTAATCATCCTGTGTCACTTGCCTGTGAGTGGAACTGGGGAAGATTCCCCTGTTTTGGTCTTTGTGCCCTGCTTTGAGTCTCATTAAGAGAGGAAAAGACACTGTGGAAACAACACCAACATGTCCCTAAAGATCACTTTCAGACTAGAGTTCCAGAAATAAAAATAAGACTCCGAAAGCAACCCAAAACTTAAAAGCAGTTGTACACCAGTTGGGGAATAAGAAGCCGTTAACTAAAGGCACACGGGTTTCTTTGTTGAGCATCCAGCATCACTTCCTGTGAATGGAACTGGGGATGGTTCCTTTTTTGATATTTTGTGTACTGCTTTGAGTCTCGTCGAGAGAGGAAAAGGAGTCATATAAATAATAACATGTCCATAAAGAGCATTTTCAGACTCGTGTTCCAGAAAGAAAAATAAGACTATGAAAGCAACCCAAGGAGTTGTACACCAGTTGGGAGACATGAAGCTGTTAACTAAAGGCGCACGAGTTCCTCTTGTTAAGAGAGGAAAAGGAGTCATATAAATAACAACAAACATGTCCCTAAAGAAGCACTTTCAGACTCGAGTTCCTGAAAGAAAAATAAGACTCTGAAAGCAATCCAAATCTTAAAAGCAGTTGTACAATAGTTGTGGAACAGGAAGCGGTTAACTAAAGGCGCGTGAGTTCCTCTTGTTAAGAGAGAAAAAGGAGTCATATAAATAACAACAAACATGTCCCTAAAGAAGTACTTTCAGACTAGAGCTCCAGAAAGAAAAATAAGTCTCTGAAAGCAACCGAAAATTTATTTATTATTTAAAACTTTGATACCCCGGCCTCCTCACCTCCGAAGAGGGACTCAGACCAGCAAACAGCAAGTATTCAATGCTAACATTTAAAATCTAAAAACATCATGAATTTACAATAAAATTTACAATAAAGTACAATACAATAAATACATTTAAAAAGCCTTTCGCCAAAGTAAAATCAAGTCCAACTTAATCCATATATTCAGTCCGTATCAAGTGGTTAGCGGCTTTAGTCGCTTCGCGATCTCCTCCTCCATTCTGCGAAGGCCTCATTGCACAGCCACATTTCCCCCCGCTTCCTAAAAGTCAGGAGAGAGGGGGCGGATCTGATTTCATTTGGGAGGGAATTCCACAGCCGGGGGGCCACCACAGAAAAGGCCCTGTCCCTCGTCCCCACCAGACGCGCCTGAAGGTGGTGGGACCAAGAGCAGGGCCTCTCCAGACGATCTTAGCACTCTTGATGGTTCATAGGGGAGAATATGTTCGGACAGGTAAACTGGGCCGGAACCGTATAGGGTTTTGTAGGTCAACACCAGCACTTTGAATTGTGCTCGGAAGCTAATTGGCAGCCAGTGGAGCTGGCGCAACAGGGGAGTGGTGCGCTCCCTGTACCCCGCTCCCATTAGTAGTCTGGCTGCTGCGCGCTAGACTAATTGCAGCTTCGGGCAGTCTTCATAGGCAACCCCATGTAGAGAGCGTTGCAGTAGTCTATACGGGATGTAACCAGAGTGTGGACCACCGTGGCCAAGTCTGACTTCCCAAGATACGGGTGCAGCTGGCGCACAAGCTTGAGCTGTGCAAAAGCTCCTCTGGCCACCGCCGAGACCTGGGGTTCCAGGCTCAGCGATGAGTCCAGGATCACTCCCAGACTGCGAACCTGTGCCTTCAGGGGGAGTGTGACCCCAGCAAAATGACTCTTGGTATGAAAGACCATTTCTCACCAAACTACAACTCCCAGCTGTGCACAGCAGTGTGCCAGGACAGCTAAAGTGGTGTCAAGCAGCATTAATGATCTCCAGTGCAGAAGTGCTCTGTGTCTCTTGGCTTGGCAAGCCCGCGTTTGTTCCTGGGCCTCTCATTGGCAGTCCGGAGCAGAACTGGATTGTTTCGCCGCTCTGTTGTTTGGCAGCTCCGTCCTTGTTATATAATTCCCCTTGGAGCCTGAAGTGTTTTGTTTTTCCCCTCTTTGAGGAGTTGTGTTTTGGCACAGCGTTCGGTTGGAAGTAGCATAAGAAACGCACCGATTTGGGGTGGGCTTCTTTGCCCTTCGACGGGCCACTTTCCCCACAATCCTAGCCAAGTTTTGGCCAATTTGGTGCTATCTCTTGGCCGTGACTTTGCAGGATCGTACCTTGTTTACCTCTCTCTGAGCCGCTGGACTTGGCTTGTCTCCTGGAATGTGCTGAACTTTTCCCTGGAATTAGGAGCGTGCGGACAAGGAGTGGTAAAGTTCACAGAAAGGCACCGTTTGCCTCTCCGAAAACAAGCCACTTGGTTGATACAGGCCATCCGCGAGTTACAAACATACTGTTAAGAATGGGTCAGAGATGGCAGGTTTGGGTTTAGTGAAAGATGTGGGCCCTGATCCAGACCGAGCATCCCTTATCCAGCCTCCCGAAAGGCTCCAAAACGGGATTATTATTATTATTACTAGCTGAGGACCCGGCGGTGCCCGGGTTATTTGAGGAAGGCATTGTGTGCCAAGGTTGGTTCCTATTAGATGTTTATGTGGCTTGCAGTGGTCTCAGGAACTTAGTGAAGGTACTGCAAGTCCCATTGGCCATGGTCCATCCCCCTCCCAACAGCACCAGGATGTAGAGTGGGTCATGGGGGCTGTGTGTGTCACATTTGGTCTCGATCATTTTCTGGATGAGGGTTGCAGTGGTCTTTGGAAGTGAGGGAAGGTACTGGAAGTCCCATCATCCATGGTCTCCCGTTCTCCAAACTGCACCAGGATGTAGAGTGGGTCATGGGGGCTCTGTGTGCCTTGTGTGGTCTTGATCAGTCATTGGATGAGGGTGGCAGCAGTCTCAGAAAGTGAGTGAAGGTACTGCAAGTCCCATCATCCGTGGTCCGTCCCACTCAAAAAACTGCACCAGGATGTAGAGTGGGTCATGGGTACTCTGTGTTCCAAGTTTGGGCCTGGTCTCTGATTTGTCGGGGCTGCAATGTTATGTGGGAAATGAATTGGGTGAAGGTACTCCAAATCCTATCAGTTGTGATCCATACTGCCGTAAACTGCAGCAGGTTTGTAAAGTGGGCCATTGAGCCTCTGTGTGCCAAGTTTGGTCCTGATTCGTCATTGGTGTGGGCCACAGTGCTCTAAGGAAGTGAATTAAAGTACTGCAAGTCCCATCATCCATGGTCCATCCTCCCTCAAACTGCACCAGGATGTAGGGTGCATCTTGGGGGTCTGTGTGCCAAGTTTGCTCTTGTTCTGTCATTGTTGGGGGCCTAGTCAGGAAAATCAAGTTGAGGAAGCCTTGCTGTCAATTTTGGGCCTGGTCTGTGATTGATAGGGGCTACAGTTTTTGTTTTTGGGAAGTGAATTATGTGAAGGTACTGCAAATCCCATCATTCGTGGCCCATCCTGTCCTAAACCACACCAGGTTGTGAAGTGGGCCATTGGTCGTCCAGATGGGCATGCTTTTTGCTTTCCGATGCACCAAATGTTTGTTTTCATGCGCCGAATACGGCATCGAACATTGTGACCAAGGGTGGATTGTACACACCTTTGCCTGTCTTTGTCAACTTGCGGTGACCCGTTTTGAGGTTCACAGGGATGTTCTCCTGCAAAGGGATTTGTCTTTCCGAGCCGGTTTGGCCCGTTCGTTCTACTTCGGGGTGGAAAATGGCCAGAGGGGGGAAAAAAACTTTCAAAAAGGTAGACAACAAATCAAACCAGTTCTCAATCAATATGGCCTGCCTTTTGAAACGTTTGCTTTTGCAACATGCACAGGTTTTAATTCATGTGCAAGTAATAGCATCAACAATAATATAATATCTATCTATCTATCTATACATATAATAAAATAGAATGTTTGCGGCGGGAGGAGCGGAGGGCGGGAGGTGCGGAGGAATTTGTGGCAGCATTTTGATTGGTTGCCAGTGTGGGATTATTTGCATAACGGCTCTGAATGGCCAGCCTCTCAACATTCCAACACTCCTAGGCAGCAGAGAAAGGAAGGGAAAGGGCCTGAGGCAGACACACAGAGCCCACCTGACCCATTCTACCTCCTGGAGCAGTTTCAAATAGGACGAACCACGGATGATGGATGATGGGACTTGAGAGTGCCTCCACCCACCTCCTGAGAACGCTGCTGAGAGAGGGTAAAAGAATCAGGGCCTGACTGAATTAACACAAGATTTTTCTGGACTAGGCCTCAGTTACTCCATAAATTTTTCTGGACTAGGGCCTGTTACTCCAAAAGGGCCTGACTGAATTAACAGTCAGGCTTCCTAAACTTCATTTTCTGGACTAGGCCTCAGTTACTGGGCTACTATGCAAGGACTGAGTTAACAGTAAGGCTGCCTTAACTTGATACTCCAGGTTAGGCCGCCAATCATGGGATCCTGTGTATGGCCTGAATTGACAGTAACACTTCCTCAACTAGATTATCATGACTAGGCCAAAGTTACTGGGCTACTGTGTAACGACTGAAATAACAGTAAGGCTTCCTAAACTGGCTTCTCCTGACTAGGCCTCAGTTACTGGGATACTGTGTCAAGACAGATCCCGCTGCGACCCTCATCCAGTGCATGATCATGACCACACTTGGCACACAAAGCCCCCATGATCCACTTTACATCCTGGTGCAGTTCGGAGGAGGGTGGACCACGGATGATGGGACTTGAAGTACCTCCACTCACTTCACAAGACCACAGCCAACCTCATCCAAAAACTGATCAAGACCAAACTTGGCACACAGAGCACCCATGACTCATTCTACATCCTGGTATAGTATTGAGGAGGATGGACCACGGATGATGGGACTTGAAGTACCTCCACTCACTTCACAAGACCGCTGCCAACCTCATCCAAAGACTGATCAAGACCAAACTTGGCACACAGAGCCCCCATGACTCATTCTACATCCTGGTATAGTATTGAGGAGGATGGACCACGGATGATGGGACTTGAAGTACCTCCACTCACTTCACAAGACCGCAGCCAACCTCATCCAAAAACTGATCAAGACCAAACTTGGCACACAGAGCACCCATGACTCATTCTACATCCTGGTATAGTATTGAGGAGGATGGACCACGGATGATGGGACTTGAAGTACCTCCACTCACTTCACAAGACCGCTGCCAACCTCATCCAAAGACTGATCAAGACCAAACTTGGCACACAGAGCCCCCATGACTCATTCTACATCCTGGTATAGTATTGAGGAGGATGGACCACGGATGATGGGACTTGAAGTACCTCCACTCACTTCCCAAGACTGCTGCAACCCTCATTCAATAACTGAGTAAGACAAAATTTGCCACACAGAACCCCCCGTGACCCACTCTACACCCTGGTGCACTTTGGAGGAGGATGGACCATGGACGATGGGACTCCCAGCACCTTCTCTCACTTCCCGAGGCCACTGCAAGCCACATAAACAACTGATAAGGACCAACCTTGGCACAAAATGCCTTTCTCAAATAACCCGGGCAGCACCGGGTCCCCAAGCTAGTATATTATATTATAATAATATAATAATGATATAATGTAATAATATAATAATGATATCTCTCGGCATTACTTCGCAAACGAAAATTCTTTAGGAAGGACTCATCCCATGCTTTTTACAAGCGCGTTGATGACTAAAAAGGCCAATCTGTTGCAGAAAGCACAGCAGAAAGACTCCTTGGGTGATGTCGTTTCCAAGTTGCGGTTCTTTCTGCGTTGTCGAGACCCGTTTGGCGTGTCACCTCAAAAGAGGCCACAGCATTGTGGATAGTGCGGCCAGGGTGGACCATTTTTGGTGATCAATCTGGCCGAGCCTGAGATGTTGTTTCAGGGAGTCCTTATATCTCTTTTTGGGGGCGCCTCTCTTGCGCTAACCCGTGGTGAGTTGACCTTAGAGTAGTCTCTTTGGGAGGCGGTGGCCCTCCATCCTAGAGACGTGCCCTGCCCAGTGTTCTCAATAGCATGGCCTCAACGCTGGTGATCCCTTGCTCAAGGACAGCAACATTCATCACATAGTCGGTCCAGTGAATATTTAGGATTGTGCAAAGACAGCGCTGATGAAAGCGTTCGAGGAGTCGTAGGTGTTGGCGATAGGTGACCCATGTTTCAGACCCATAGAGGAGAATAGACAGTACAATAGCTCTGTACACACTGATTTTGGTGCTTTGCCTCAGGTGCTTGTTGCTCCGGACTCTTTTGTGAAGCCTTCCGAATGCACCATATGCCTTTGCTAATCTGTGATCGATCTCTTTATCAATCCTGGCGTCTGAAGAGATGATGCTTCCCAGGTAGGCGAACTGCTGAACTGACTTAATCACAGATGTGCCTATGCTGACGTGGGGATGATGGTGTTCTTCCTGTGGTGCGGGCTGGTAGAGGACTTCTATTTCCTTCAGGCTGACTTCCAGCCCAAACAGTTCTGCAGCTCACGGACTAGATAGTTTAGAGTCTTAGTGTGAGCCCTCACTATATATTATATTAATATAATATAATTATATAATTAAATAATTATATAAATTAATATAATAATGATATAATATAATAATAATAATAATATAATAATAATATAATAATATAATAATGATATAATATAATATAATGCCCTTCAGTGGTGTATAATATTTTGCTGACTGAAAGTGGGTAGGGTTTTTTTTTACTCCATTTCTTAGCGTACCTTTCCCTCCTTTCCTTTTTTCCTCCCCTCCCTTTCCTTTATTCCTTCTTCCCTTGCTTTCCTTGTTTCTGTCCTCCCTCTCCTTCATATACATTACCTCCTGTTTTCCCTTTCCCTTCCTTTCACATTCCGTTTTTCCTCTTCCCTCTCTCCCTTCGTCTCTTCCTTTCGCTTTCTTTCCTCCCCTCAAAACTTTTTCTCTTTTCTCTTCCTTCCCTCCTTTTCTCCCTTCCATTTCCTCCTTCCATATATCTTTCCTCCTGTTTTTCCTTTTCCTTCCCCTCCCTTTTCCTTTCTTCCTTCTTCCTCCTGTTATTCCTTCTTTCTTTTCCTTCCCTCAAAACTTTTCCTCTTTCCTTTCTCTTCTTCCCTTCCCTCCTTTTCCTTTCTTCCCCCTTACCCTCCCTCCTTTTCTCTCATATACCTTTCCTTCTGTTTCTCCTTTCCCTTCCTTTCTCGTCCCTTTTCTCTCTTTCCTCCATGCCTTCTTTCTTCCCTTTCTTTTCCCTTTCTTCCCTTCCCTCATACTTTTTCCTCTTTCCTTTTTCTTCCCTCCTTTTCCTTTATTCCTTCTTCCCGTCCTTTCCTTGTCTATGTCTTCCCTCCCTTCACATACTTCCTGTTTTTCCTTTCCCTTCCTTTCACGTTCCTTTTTTCTCTTCTCTCCCTCACTTCATCTCTTCCTTTCTCTTTCTTTCCTCCCCTCAAACCCTTTTCTCTTTCTTTTCCTTCCTTCCTTTTCCCTTTCCCCCCTTCCCTTCCATTTCCGCCTTCCCTCCCATATATCTTTCCTCCTGTTTTTTCCTTTTCCTTCCCTCTCCCTTCCTTCCTCCTATTATTCCTTCTTTCTTTTCCTTCCCTCAAACCTTTTCCTCTTTCCTTTCTCTTCTTCCCTTCCCTCCTTCTTCCCTTTCTTCCTCCCTCCTTTTCTCTCATATATCTTTCCTTCTGTTTCTCCTTTCCCTTCCTTCCTTTCTCATCCCTTTTTCTCTCTTCCCTCCATGCCTTCTTTCTTCCCTTTCTTTTCCCTGTCTTCCCTGCCCTCATACTTTTTCCTCTTTCCTTTTTCTTCCTTCCTTCCCTCCTTTTCCTTTCCCCCCTTCTCTTCCATTTCCTCCTTCGCTCCCGTTTTTCCTTTTCCTTCCCTTTCCCTTCTTCCTTCCTCCCCCCTTCCTCCTGTTTTCCTTCTTTCTTTTCCTTCCCTCAAACCTTTCCCTCTTTCTATTATTATTATTATTATCATTCTCAAAGAGATGGAAGAGACTCATTTCTAAGCTGAAGAGCCGGCGTTGTTCATAGGCACCTCCAAGGTCACGTGGCCGGCATGACTGCATGCAGCGCCCTTACCGTCCGGCCGGAGCGCTACCTATTGTATGTTTTTGAACTTCTAGGTTGGCAGGAGCTGGGGCAAACAGCGGGAGCTCACCTCGCTCCCTAGATTCAAACTGCTGACCTTTCGGTCAGCAGGTTCAGTAGCTCAGCGGTTTAACCTGCTCATGGCTTACGGTCTACTACGTCTCTGAGGTTGCTTTCACATGAAATGGACCCATTGAGACATATCAGGAGGAGACCGGACTCCTCCGGTGCTTGGGAAGGTAGGAAGGAGAAGAGGAGGTCAGGTAGACTGCCTCTGAGAACAGAAGCTCATTCGGAAATCCAACCTCTTGGAGCTGTATTATTCGTCAGTGATTGTGAAACTCTGGAAGAGCTTTACGTAAGAGTTGGACTCTTCAACTCTTGTGGGAAGAGAAGATAATAACAAGCAAGGCATGGAGATAGGAGTGAAGGTCACTTCAGGGGACTCGGAGTGGGGGAAACTAAAAGGAAAAGGAACAAGTTGTCCTCTTTTCCTCTCTTGGAAAAGCAATCGGCGGACGAGGGAGCGCAAAGCAACCGGTCCAAAGAGTGGTCCAGTCGATGTGTCACTTGGCACCATTCCCCATTCACGGTCCTTGTGGCAGCCACGAAAGCGGAAGTTTCGGGAGTCGAAATCTGCCATCGAGTCTCAACCTATTTAACCTAGCTTGTGGCAAACTCCATCTGTGTTCACATTTGGGCATATTGAGTATTCATGCCAAGTTTGGTCCTGATCCAACATTGTTTGAGTCCACAGTGCTCTCTGGATGGAGCTGAACTACAACTCCAAAACTCAAGGTCAATTCCCAAGCAAACCCTTTCAGTACTTTCTGTTGGTAATGAGAGTTCAATATGCCAAGTTTGGTTCAATTCCATTGTTGCAAGAGTTCAGGATGCTCTTGGATTGTGTGTTAACTATAAATCCCAGAAACTGTAACTCCCAAATGTCTATTTTCCCCAAACTCCATCTGAGTTCACATTTGGGCATATTGAGTATTCATCCCAAGTTTGGTCCTGATCCAACATTGTTTGAGTCCACAGTGCTCTCTGGATGGAGGTGAACTACAAGACTCAAGGTCAATTCCCAAGCAAACCCTTTCAGTACTTTCTGTTGGTAATGAGAGTTCAGTATGCCAAGTTTGGTTCAATTCCATTGTTGCAAGAGTTCAGGATGCTCTTGGATTGTGTGTTAACTATAAATCCCAGAAACTGTAACTCCCAAATGTCTATTTTCCCCAAACTCCATCTGAGTTCACATTTGGGCATATGGAGTATTCATCCCAAGTTTGGTCCTGATCCAACATTGTTTCAGCCCACAGTGCTCTCTGGATGGAGGTGAACTACAAGACTCAAAGGTCAATTCCCAAGCAAACCCTTTCAGTACTTTCTGTTGGTAATGAGAGTTCAATATGCCAAGTTTGTTCAATTCCATTGTTGCAAGAGTTCAGGATGCTCTTTGATGGTGTGTTAACTATAAATCCCAGAAACTGTAACTCTCAAATGTCAAGGTCTATTTTCCCCAAACTCCATCTGTGTTCACATTTGGGCATATTGAGTATTCATGCCAAGTTTGGTCCTGATCCAACATTGTTTGAGTCCACAGTGCTCTCTGGATATAGGTGAACTACAACTCCAAAACTCAAGGTCAATGCCCACCAAACTCTTATAGTATTTTCTTTTGCTTATGGGAGTTCTGTGAGGGAAGTTTGATTCCATTCCATCATTGGTGGAGTTCAGAGTGCTCTTTGATTGCGGGTGAACTATAACTCTATGTTGTGTTCATCGAAACAGGCCCATGTTTTACACTGAGTGTATAAATACATTTAAAAACATATTAACTACTAGCTTGGGGACCCGGCGGTGCCAGAGTTTTTTGAGAAAGGCATTGTGTGCCAAGGTTGGTTGTTATCAGTTGGTTATGTGGCTTGCAGTGGTCTCTGGAAGTTAGTGAGGGTACTACGAGTCCCATCGTCCATTGTCCATCCTTCTCCAAACAGCACCAGGATTTAGAGTGGGCCATCGGGGTCCTGTTTGCCAAGTTTGGTCTTGATCAGTCATTGGATGAGGGTCGCAGTGGTCTCGGGAAGTGAGGGAAGGTACTGTAAGTCCCATCATCCATGGTCCCCTGTTCTCCCAACTGTACCAGGATGTAGAGTGGGTCATGTGGGCGCTGTGTGCCTTGTTTGTTCTTTTTTGGTAATTGGATGAGGGTCGCAGTGGTATCAGAAAATGAGTGAAGGTATTTCAAGTCCCATCATCCGTGGTCTGTCCCACTCTTAGCTGCACCAGGATGTAGAGTGGGTCATGGGTAATCTGTGTGCCAACTTTGGGCCTGGTCTGTGATTTGTAGGGGCTACAATGTTCTGTGGGAAATGAATCGGGTGAAGGTACTGCAAATCCCATCGTTTGTGGGCCATCCTGCCGTAAGCCACACCAGGTTGTAAAGTGGGCCATTGGGCCTCTGTGTGCCAAGTTTGGTCCTGATTCGTCATTGGTGTGGGCCACAGTATTCTAAGGAAGTGAATTAAAATACTGCATGATCCATGGTCCATCCTCCCTCACACTGCACCAGGACGTAGAGTGCATCTTGCGGGGGTCTGTGTGCCAAGTTTGGTCTTGTTCTGTCATTGTCGGGGGCCGCAAAATGTGTTGGCCTTAAAATCCCACCATGCCTGACTGCCTCAGGCCTTTTCCTTACCCCCCATCTGCCACTTTTGAGTGTTGGTGGTGCTGGCCAATCAGAGGCGTTATGCAAATAATCCTACAGTGGCAACCAATCAGAAAGCCGGAACATATCCACAAACACCTCCGCATACAAACATTCTCTTTTATTATATACTAGTTGTACCCAGCACGCGTTGCTGTGCCCTATTTAGGAGATGCGAGAAAGTCTGAGTATGTAAGTGTTGAAAATAATGTTACTTACGGTCTTGGTGGGGTCATGGCTGTGTCGTTGTGGGTTGTTCTGGTGGGTGGGATGTTGAAGTCCTGTGGACTTGTCCTGTGTTTGTAGTGTTGTGTTGTGTTGTGGTTGGAGTATAGGTGAAGTTGGTTTTTGTTTGTGGTGGTGATATGCATTGTGTGTGCGGGGTTCCGTAAGGTTGGGGGGATGGGTTGTGATAGGAAGTTGTGTTGTGTTGTGTTGGTAGGAATTGCTGGAGTATTGTGTCTGGGACGTGTGTGTATTTGGAGGTGTGCGTAGTGGTGAGTAGTGAGTGCAGTCCTGGGTTTTGTGTTGAGGAAGTTGTCAGGTATTTGTGGGGTATATTTTGTGTGTGTTGTGGTGACATAGTTGTCTCAGTCTGGCTGTGTGCTGGATGTGATGTGGAGGGGGTGTGGCTTTTGCCAGTGGTGTTTGTTGTGAATTTTGGTTGGGGTGGTTTTTGTGTTGCAGGATTGTTTTTTTGTTTTTGTGGGTTTTGCAAGTTTGTGTTATTCCGGCGGTATGTGTTTGTCAGTGGTGCCTGTGTCCCTAGTGCCCTATTTGTGTTAGTGTTATGTCCTCCTGGTAGTTGTTATGTCCTCCTGTGTTAGTTCGTTGTACTGTGTAGGTTTCTGTTTAGCAGAGGTATGTTTAACCCTCAAACACCAACTGACTAAATTCAAATCACTCAGCATTCCAACCTAGCCTTGGCTGGCTCAGCCCACCGTTACTATGGGAACTCAGCCTCCCTGCATTTTGTGTGGGCCGATGTCGGCCAATGGGATTCGCTGGCGGCTGCAAAGGATGCTGGGAAATGTAGGTTTTTTTGTATCGTTGTTTTGGGGGCCTTCTAGGTTTTGGGGGGGAAAGTTTCTTTGCTAAAAACCTACCTTGCCTGAGGCCTATTTTTGTTGCCAAGTTTGGTGTCTCTGCCTTGGAAGGTTTCTCTGTCTATGGCGGTCATTCGATGACGGGAGCTCCTTTATATATATAGATATATAGATATAGATATGTATTACTATGTTAGAGTGTCATTTTGTGTCATTTTGGTTGGTGGTGTGCCCCAGGATTTGGTAAATGTAAAAAATATGTGCCGCGGCTCAAAAAAGGTTGGGAAACACTGCTTTAGCGGTCCCTTCCAATTCTAGAATTCTGTGATACAGGTATA
Organism: Anolis apletophallus; assembly: GCA_030556195.1. Taxonomy (NCBI): domain Eukaryota; kingdom Metazoa; phylum Chordata; class Lepidosauria; order Squamata; family Anolidae; genus Anolis; species Anolis apletophallus. Next base: position 16,883,674 of record JARBWK010000020.1, read on the forward strand.
TACATATGTATAAACTATACATCCATCCATCCATCCAAGGGGCTGGACTGGATGGCCTTTGGGATCCGTTCCCAGTCCGATCCTTTCCTGATGGAAGCAATCCCTGCCATTCCAAGGGAGGGTTAGTTAGTATATGACGTGCCGCTGGTTGCATCACCGCATGGCTTTTCACCCAGTCCCGGGTGGGATTTCTCAACGTTTTGGGCAACCGACTCCTCCGTGGATGGATTTGTCATGCTTTTGTAATGATACCGCTCCTCCTCCTCCTCTTCAAAATACTGGTTTGTTGAGACGGTTGCGCGGTATCTCCATTGGAGAAGGCGGCTCTTCTGCAGAGCTAATGTCCCTTAATTGTCCCGCTGACGCCAAGCCGCTCCTGAAATAACCTTGCATTGCTAGCATGGCAATGGCAATGGGGAAACGCCATTCATATTTATCTCTCTGACCCCAATAAATCCCTCTAATTCCTGCTCTTAGGGCGTTTGTCCAGTCTCGAAAGTGAATTGAGACGTTGGGAAAGACTTAACCCTGTGTATGTGTGAAATTAGTAGTGCTACAACTTGTCCTAATAATAATAATAATGTGACTTGCCCTAATAGTAGTAGCAGTAAAATTAATAGTAGTAATAATGTGTGACTTGTCCTATTAATAGTATTAGTAATTTGCCCTAATAGTAATAATAATAGTAGGTGTGACTTGTCCTGATAATAGTAATAATAATACACTAATAGTATTAGTAATAGTAAAAGTAATAGTAATAATGTGTTATTTGTCCTAATAGTAGTCATAGTAATAATAATAGCAATACACTTATAGTATTAGTACTAATAGTAAAATTAATAATAATAATGTGTGACTTTCCTATTAATAGTAATAATATTACTAATAATAATAGTAATTTGCCTTAATAGTAATAATAATAGTAGAAGTGTGACTTGTCCTAATAATAGTAATAATACACTAATAGTATTAGTAATAGTAAAATTAATAGTAATGTGTTACTTGTCCTAATAGTAGTAGTAATAATAGTAGTGATACACTGATAGTATTAGTACTAATAGTAAAATTAATAATGTGTGACTTTTCCTATTAATAGTAATAATAATATTAATAATAATAGTATTTTGCCCTAATAGTAAAATAATAGAAGTGTGACTTGTCCTAATAATAATAATACACTAATAGTATTACTAATCGTAAAATTAATAGTAATAATATGTTACTTGCCCTAATCATAGTAATAATCATACCAATACACTAATAGTATTAGTACTAATAGTAAAAGTAATACTAATACTAATGTGTGACTTGTCCTAATAATAGTAATAAAAGTAATAGTAATAGTAGCAGTAGTAGTAGTGTGGCTTGTCTTAATAATAATACTGTGACTTGGCCTAGTAGTAGTAGTAGTAGTTATATTGTTGTATTTTGCTCTAATAGTAGTAGTAGTAAAATTATTATTAATAATAATAATGTGTGACTTCTAATAATAGCAATAATAATAATGTGACTTAGCCTAGTAGTAGTACAAATAATAGTAATAGTAGTGGTAATCATAATAGTATCTTGCCCCAACAATAATATTTTGCCCTAATAGTAGTAGTAGTAGTACAAATAATAGTAATAGTAGTGGTAATCATAATAGTATCTTGCCCCAACAATAATTATAATTTGCTCTAATAGTAGTAGTAGTAGTACAAATTAATAGTAATAATATTGTGTAACTTCTAATTATAGCAATACTAATAATAATGTGGCTTAGCCTAGTAGTAGTAGTAAAAATAATAGTAATAGTAGTGGTAATAATAATAGTATATTGCCCCAATAATAATAATAATAGTAATAATATAGTGTGACATGTCCTGCTGGTGGGACTGAAATTAGCAATGGACTGCGTCTTCTAATACATCAAAATTGCGGAACCCCCACCTTGTGTAACTTATTCCGGTGTAGAAAAGATATCTATTATTTATGAGATGCCTACGAATATTTTATAATGCATTACGCCGCTAGGTTGTGCTAATTACAGGGGGCATGAAGGGATATTGGAATATATATATTATATATATTGGAATGGATAAATAATGGTTAATAGCCTGTATTGACGCGCCCTGTACTATTCTTGCCGGGCTCATCCGCCTCCTTGGTTTTGTCGCTTGCAGTTTTCCCTCCGCCATGGGGTCAGCTTCGTCCAAGGATGACGCCGCTTCGGCCAAGACCCCTGAGGCCGCGGTGCCCTTCAGCCTCACCGACGTCTTCCTCTTCTCCATCATCATCGGCCTCTTGACCTACTGGTTCTTCTTCCGCAAGAAGAAAGAGGAAGTCCCCGACTTTGCCAAGATCCAGCAGCCGTCCACGTAAGAATGATAACGGCCCGGGGCCTTTCGCTCTGCTTTGCATAAGGTTGTGGGCGAACTACAACTCCCATCATGCCAGGTTAACTACCTGATACTCCATCAGTACACAAACTTTGTGATGTTGGGCACGTCTGCTCTAGATGGATCATTGGTGTCAATTTTTTTCATGGTACCAAATGCATAAGGTTGTGGGTGAACTACAACTCCCATCACGCCAGGTTATCATCCGCAAAATACATTTGTTATTTTGGGCAAGTTTGCTCTAGATACACTAATAGTATTAGTACTAATAGTAAAAGTAATAGTAATCATAATGTGTGACTTGTCCTAATAATAGTAATAACAAAAGTAGTAGTAGTAGTGTGGCTTGTCCTAATAATAATACTGTGACTTGGCCTAGTAGTAGTAGTAGTGTGGCTTGTCCTAATAATAATACTGCGACTTGGCCTAGTAGTAGTAGTAGTGTGCTTGTCCTAATAATAATACTGCGACTTGGCCTAGTAGTAATAGTAGTAGTAGTGTGGTTTGTCCTAATAATAATACTGGCCTGCACTTGGCCTAGTAGTAGTAGTAGTGTGTGGTTTGTCCTAATACTGCGACTAATACTGTGACTTGGCCTAGTAGTAGTAGTAGTAGTGTGTGGCTTGTCCTAATAATAGTGCTGTGACTTGGCCTAGTAGTAGTAGTAGTAGTAGTGTGGCTTGTCCTAATAATAGTGCTGTGACTTGGCCTAGTAGTAGTAGTAGTAGTCATAATAATAGTAATAATAATAATATTGTGCCCTAATAGTAGTAGTAAAAATTAATAGTAATAATAATGTGTGACTTCTAATAATAGCAATAATAATAATATGACTTAGGGTGGGTTCAGTGTGCTCTCTGGCTGTAGGGTGAACTACAACTCCCACTATGGTGAGTCAGTCCCCTCAAAACCCCTCCAGTAGGTTCAGTTCGTCATGGAGATTCTGTGTGCCAAGTTTGGTCCAGGTCCATCATTGGTGGAGGTCACAGTTTCTCTGGTTGTGGGTGAACTACCACTCCCAAAAAGGAAGGTTGGTTCCCTCCAAACCCCTCCAGTAATCCAAAGTCCAGACTACCTCTATGCAAATGCCCTCCCTGATTGACTTTGCAGCTGCAAGGCCGTTCAATGCTGGCCAATGGCAACATTCACACTTGCCTCCAACAGACAAGAGTTCCTTCTCCCACCCTGGACGTCATTCCACCGAGGGTGCCTCCAGGCAACAGAGGACAGGCTACCTCTATGCAGGTGCCCTCCCTGATTGACTTTGCAGCTGACTAGTGGCAACTACCCTGGGCCAATGTCATTCCACAGACAAGTGCCTCCCCAGGCAATTCAGAGGACAAAGGCTACCTCTATGCAGGTGCCCTCCTGATTGACTTTGCAGCTGCACACTTACTCAATCAGACAAGAGTTCTTTCATTTCCACAATGCCTCCAGGCAACAAAGCCAATGGCAACATTCACTGACTTGGCAACTTCCATCAGACAAGAGTTCTTTCTCTCTTTCTGGACATCATTCCACAGAGGGTGCCTCCAGGCAACAGAGGCCAGGCTACCTCTATGCAGGTGCCCTCCCTGATTGACTTTGCAGCTGACTAATGGCAACATTCACACTTACTCCAATCAGACAAGAGTTCTTTCTCTCTTTCTGGATGTCATTCCACAGAGGGTGCCTCCAGGCACCAGAGGACAGGCTACAGGTCTATTGACAGGTGCCCTCCTGATTGACTTTGCAGCTGACTAATGGTAACATTCACTAATGGTAACATTCACACTTACTCCAATCAGACAAGAGTTCTTTCTCCCACCCTGGACGTCATTCCACAGAGGGTGCCTCCAGGCAACAGAGGACAGGCTACCTCTATGCAGGTGCCCTCCCTGATTGACTTTGCAGCTGACTAGTGGCAACATTCACACTTACTCCAATCAGACAAGAGTTCTTTCTCTCTTTCTGGACGTCATTCCACAGAGGGTGCCTCCAGGCAACAAAGGCCAGGCTACCTCTATGCAGATACCCTCCCTGATTGACTTTGCAGTTGCATGGCTGCGTCATGGCTAGGCTGGAAAGCTTTGCTTTTTCCTCCCTGCTTCTCTTGAGTGGCCAAAATGGGTGGGTGCGGGGGAAACGACACCCCGTCCGCGACCCCTTTTTCTTTCCATGCTTTTCGAGAAGGGCTCTGATGTCACTCCAGTTGCGTTGGAAACCTGGCGCTCTCTCCGGGCCCCACATTGGAGTGTCAGAAGGGGGAGAGAATGCATTCGTCGTCTTCCTGTGGCTTTCCCTCTGTCCCCTCCCTTCCTCCCTTCCTTCCTTTCTTTCTCTCTTTCTTCTTCTCCTTCATTCCTTTCTGCCTCCGCCAGATGTTGAAGTCCTTGGGAGCTCTCCAGGGGATTGGGTCTGGGGGACGAAAGGCAATGATGAGAAACAGGGTTTGATTGTCCTCGTCCCCCTGCCCCAAAGACCCCTCTGCAAAATATGGGGTGCCCCTATTCCTCCCCCCAAGAAGAGGGGCCCGCCGGGAGGTAAGTCATGGCTGTCGTCGTCGTCGCCTTGGAGAGCTTAGGAAGACGTCCTCGTAGGATGCCAAGGCTGTTGTTTTTTTCCTCCTCCGCTTCTGGGCATTCCAGGGGTTTCGAGGTTTCGCAATATCTCGATCCTCGGGACAGCTTGTTCCCATTTGCCTGTTCTTTTCCTCCTCCTCCTCTTTCCAAACTTTCCAGAGAGCAGATCCCGGCTGCCGGAAGTGGATTCGTATGTTTTTACTTTTGGGCATGATGGGATGTTGGCCATATGTGTTGGAAACTGCCCTGAGCCCCTTTGGGGAGACAAAGTATTATTATTATTATGTCACAGCAAATGAGATATATAAGCTGGATGGATATTATTATGATGCTATATTAATATACTATAACAATAATACATTATTATTATAGTATATTAATATAGCATCATAATAATATATATTATTATGATACATTATTATTATAGTATATTAATATAGCATCATAATAATATATATCTCATTTGCTGTGACATAATATATAATATATTATTATGACATTATTATTTTAAACTATTATAATAATATACTATAATAATAATATATTATTATTATATTATAGTATTATTATAACATAATAATACTATATTGTAATTACGTTATATTCTCCATTATACTATTATAATAACTATTATATTATTACATTATTATTATACTATTATATTATTATACTATTATATTATAACATTATAATATTATAGTCATATTATACTAGTATTATATAACTAAATTATTATAATACTATTATATTATGATCATAATTATATTATTATATTATACTAGTATTATACTACTATTATGTATTTATTATACTATCATACTATATTATTTTTATACTATTATATTTTTTTATTATAATTAACTTTTGTTATAATAATACTATATTAATATACTATATTATTAAGTTATTATACTATTATACTGTCTTATTATTATACTATTATAATATTATTATCCTATTATATTATATTATTATAATATTATAGTCATATTATACTAGTATTATATAACTAAATTAATATAATACTATTATATTATATCATAATTATATTATTATATTATACTAGTATTATACTACTATTATGTATTTATTATACTATCATACTATATTATTTTTATACTATTATATTTTATTATATTTAACTATTGTTATAATAATACTATATTAATATACTATATTATAAATTTATTATACTATCATACTATATTATTATTATACTATTATAATATTATTATCCTATTATATTATAACATTATAATATTATAGTCATATTATACTAGTATTATATAACTAAATTAATATAATACTATTATATTATGATCATAATTATATTATTATATTATACTAGTATTATACTACTATTATGTATTTATTATACTATCATACTATATTATTTTTATACTATTATAATATTTTATTATATTTAACTATTGTTATAATAATACTATATTAATATACTATATTACTAAGTTATTATACTATCATACTATATTATTATTATACTATTATACTATTATATTATTATATTTTACTATTGTTACAATAATACTATATTAATATACTATATTATTATTATTGGGTTGCTGTGAGTTTTCAGGGCTGTCTGGTCATTGTAATTACGTTATATTATTATACTATTATAATATTATTATTATACTATTATAATAATATTATATTATTATAATTATTACATTATTATACTATTATAATGTTATATTATTATCCTATTATTATAACCATATTATTATATTAGTACATTATACTATTATAATATTATATTATATTATTATCCTATTATTATAATAACAATATTATATTATTACATTATCATATTATACTATTATTATATTACTATAAATTATTATAATACTAATATGCTATGATCATAATTATATTATATTATTTTACTAGTATTATACGACTATTATATATTTATTATACTACCATACTATATTATTATTATACTATTATAATATTATATTATTATATTTTACTATTGTTATAATAATACTATATTAAAATACTATATGATTATTATTATTATTATTATTGGGTTGCTATGAGTTTTCTGGGCTGACTGGCCATGTCCTGTCTGGCGTTTTGGCCACATCTATGGCAGGTATCCTCAGAGGTTGTGAGGTCTGTTGGAAACTACGCAAGTGGGGTTTATATATCTATCTGTCTGTCTGTCTGTCTGTCTGTGGAATGATGTCCAGGGTAGGATAACGGACTCTTGTCTGTTGGAGGCAAATGTGAATGTTGCCATTGGCAAGCTAGATTAGCATTTAATAGCCTTGTAGCTGCAAATTCAATCAGTAAAGGTCTCTGCATAGATGTAGCCTGGCCATTGTTGCCTGGAGGCACCCTCTGTAGAATGATGTCCACAGAAAGAACTCATGTCTATTGGAGGCAAGTTATTATTTCCCTTGTTTGTGGACACAATCCTCCTAGAATCGCATGGGCTGTTTTTGCTGCCAGGTCATGCTCAGCTTGTGGTCAACTGTTTTCAGCACATTCCCCCCCCCCCCATCCCATCTCAAACCCTCCTGACAGATGGCCATGCATTTTCTGGTTCAGAGCCCAACACTTCTCTCTTTTATCTCTTTTTTAGAGGGCAGTCGACGAACGAAAGCAGCTTCATTGAGAAAATGAAAAAGACGGTAAGTTTGGTGAAAGCAGCAGCACATTATTATTATTATTATTATTATTATTATTATTATGGGTCTCACTCGGTTTCCCTTGACCTTTCTTTCTCAGGGAAGAAACATTGTCGTCTTCTACGGCTCCCAGACAGGGACGGCCGAGGAGTTCGCCAACCGCCTCGCCAAGGACGCCCATCGCTACGGGATGCGGGGCATGTCTGCCGACCCCGAGGAGTACAACTTGGTACATTCCCCGCCATTTCCCGTAACTTAAAAGCAATCCCGGTATCCGTGGGGCCATTACTAACACTTTCCTTTATCTGCATCAGACCTCACTAAACATTTCGCTAGGTCCTCAGAGGTTACTCTATGGTATGCTTCCGCCATCAGGTGACGATAGAGTCACACTGGAGGACCTAGCGATGCTTAGAGCGGAATTCCTAGTGTGACACTGTGGTATGGTTCTGCCAAAAGTGGAACCATAGAGTGGCGCTAGAGGACTTAGCAATGCTTAGAGAGGAATTCCTAGTGTGACACTGTGGTATGGTTCTGCCAAAAGTGGAACCATAGAGTGGCGCTGGAGGACTTAGCAATGCTTGGAGAGGAATTCCTAGGTCCTCCATTGTGTCCTCCAGCACAACTGTATATTATTATACTATTATATTATTATCCTGTTATTATAATAACAATATTATATTATTACATTATTATCATATTATACTATTGTATATTATTCTATTATTATATTACTATTATGCTATAATCATAATTATATTATTATATTATACTAGTATTATACTACTATTATATATTTATAAAACTATCATACTATATTATTATATTATAATATTATATTATTATATTTTACTATTGCTATAATAATACTATATTAATATACAGTTATGCTGGAGGAGCTAGCAATGCCTGGAGATTTCTCACATAATATATCTCTGTGATATACTTTGGTCATCAGTTGACTATATAAATCACATTGGAGGACCTAGTAATGCCTAGAGAGGACTTAGCAATGCCTGGACGTTTCCCACATACTCTAATATAACTCTGTGATATGCTTTGGCCATCAGTTGACCATATGAATCACATTGGAGAATCTAGTAATGCCTAGAGAGGACTTAGCAATGCCTGGAGGTTTCCCACACCCTCTAATACATCTCTGTGATATGCTTTGGCCATCGGTTGACCATATGAATCACATTGGAGGACCTAGTAATGCCTAGGGAGGACTTACTAGGAGCTCTGCTTGGACCAATGTGACTCTAGTATGCTTCTTCTTGAAGTTGACCATAAAGTTGTGTTGGAGGACCTAGCAATGCCTTGAGATTTCCCATGTAATATAACTCTGTGATATACTTTGGCCATCAGTTGACCATATGAATCACATTAGAGGACCTAGTAATGCCTAGAGAGGACTTACTAGGTGCTCTGGTTGGACCAATGTGACTCTGTAGTATGCTTCTTCTTGAAGTTGGTCATAAAGTTGTGCTGGAAGACCTAGCAATGCCTGGAGATTTTCCACATAATATAACTCTGTGATATACTTTGGCCATCAGTTGACCATATGAATCACATTAGAGGACCTAGGAATGCCTAGAAATGTCTTAGCAATGCCTGGAGATTTAGTATGCCCCATCTGGAAGACCTTACATTGCCTGGAGATTTCCCGCGTAATATAACTCTGTGATATAATTTGGCCTATCCTAGAAATGTCTTAGCAATGCCTGGAGATTTCCCACGTAATATAACTCTGTGACATACTTTGGCCATCCGTTGACCATATGAATCACATTAGAGGACCTAGTAATGCCTAGAGAGGACTTACTAGGAGCTCTGGTTGGACCAATGTGACTCTGTAGTATGCTTCTTCTTGCAGTTGACCATAAAGTTGTGCAATGCCTGGAGATTTCCCACATAATATAACTCTGTGATATGCTTTGGCCATCGGTTGACCATATGAATCACAGTGGAGGACCTAGTAATGCCTAGTGAGGACTTAGCGATGCCTGGACGTTTCCCACATCCTCTAATACAGTGGTTCTCAACCTGTGGGTTCCCAGGTGTTTTGGCCTACAACTCCCAGAATTCCGAGTCAGTTTACCAGCTGTTAGGGTTTCTGGGAGTTGGAGGCCAAAACATCTGGGGACCCCCAGGTTGAGAACCACTGCTCTAATATAACTCTGTGATATACTTTGGCCATCAGTTGACCATATGAATCACATTGGAGGACCTAGTAATGCCTAGAGAGGAGTTACTAGGTGCTCTGGTTGGACCAACATGACTTCCTCTTGAAGTTGACCATAAAGTTGTGCTGGAGGATCTAGGAGGACCTAGCAATACCTGGAGATTTCCCACATCCTGGATGTGGGAATGCATAGAGAGCTCTGGTTGGACCAACGTGACTTCTTCTTGAAGTTGACTTCTTCTTGAAGTTGACCATAAAATTGTGCTGGAGGACCTAGTAATGCCTAGAGAGGACTTACTAGGTGCTCTGGTTGGACCAACATGACTTCTTCTTGAAGTTGACTTCTTCTTGAAGTTGAGCATAAAGTTGTGCTGGAGGACCTAGTAATGCCTAGAGAGGACTTACTAGGTGCTCTGGTTGGACCAACGTGACTTCTTCTTGAAGTTGACTTCTTCTTGAAGTTGACCATAAAGTTGTGCTGGAGGACCTAGTAATGCCTAGAGAGGACTTACTAGGTGCTCTGGTTGGACCAACATGACTTCTTCTTGAAGTTGACTTCTTCTTGAAGTTGACTTCTTCTTGAAGTTGACCATAAAGTTGTGCTGGAGGACCTAGTAATGCCTAGAGAGGACTTACTAGGTGCTCTGGTTGGACCAACGTGACTTCTTCTTGAAGTTGACTTCTTCTTGAAGTTGACCATAAAATTGTGCTGGAGGACCTAGTAATGCCTAGAGAGGACTTACTAGGTGCTCTGGTTGACCAACATGACTTCTTCTTGAAGTTGACTTCTTCTTGAAGTTGACCATAAAGTTGTGCTGGAGGACCTAGTAATGCCTAGAGAGGACTTACTAGGTGCTCTGGTTGGACCAACGTGACTTCTTCTTGAAGTTGACTTCTTCTTGAAGTTGACCATAAAGTTGTGCTGGAGGACCTAGTAATGCCTAGAGAGGTCTTACTAGGTGCTCTGGTTGGACCAACGTGACTTCTTGAAGTTGACTTCTTCTTGAAGTTGACCATAAAGTTATGCTGGAGGACCTAGTAATGCCTAGAGAGGTCTTACTAGGTGCTCTGGTTGGACCAACGTGACTTCTTGAAGTTGACTTCTTCTTGAAGTTGACCATAAAGTTGTGCTGGAGGACCTAGTAATGCCTAGAGAGGTCTTACTAGGTGCTCTGGTTGGACCAACGTGACTTCTTGAAGTTGACTTCTTCTCGAAGTTGACTATAAAGTTGTGCTGGAGGACCTAGCAATGCCTGGAGATTTCCCACATCCTCTAATAGAACTCTGTGATATTCTTTGGCCATGGGTTGACCATATGAATCAAGTTAGAGGACCTAGTAATGCTTAGAGAGGACTTGCTAGGTGCTCTGTTTGGACTGTATGGTATGCTTGTGCTCCATTTCTCACATGCGCTGGGACTTCACAGCCTTGACATTCATTCTTTTCTGCCCCCGCAGTCTGACCTGAACCGCCTTCCCGAGATCGACAAATCCCTGGCGGTCTTCTGCATGGCCACCTATGGCGAGGGAGACCCCACGGACAACGCCCAGGACTTCTACGACTGGCTGCAGGAGACGGACGCCGATCTGTCCGGCCTCAAGTTTGCAGTGAGTCCTTTCCTCCCTGCTTTCAATTCATTCCTGGGACTGGTTAGATCTCTACTTGAAGCTGTCGAGATGTGTTGTTTTGGAGTTGTTTGATTGGTAGCACCTTGGTAGTGACTGGATGTCATGATGCAATACCTAAAGGGAATGTGGTAATGCCCGAGTCATAAACATGTGAGGGTTATTGCAGAGAGGTTACATCACGCAGTGTCCCTTACTGATGACTTATATAAAGAATCCATCTTTCTCTCTCCTGCGTGACTCAGTGTGAGCATCTACCTATGTTGTGTGTGGACTATTTGATTGTTTGCAAGTAAAAGACAGAAAGACAATCTGCGTATCCTGATTGTACATCTATTATATAAATGGGTTCACGTCATGTGATGTATACCTCAAACAAAGAAACCTTACAACGCAGAAAAACAATACTTGCCAACAGAAATAGGCCTCAAGCAAGGTACGTTTGTAGCAAAGAAACTTTCCCCCAAAACCTAAAAGGCCCCCAAAACAACGAGTAAAAATAAAACTACATTTACCAGCATCCTCCGGGGCAGCCAAAGACTCACCCAGCCTCTACATTCTGAACAACATGATTGGCTGCCAATAAGGGCGGATTTGCATAACTGCTGCACTAGCCAGCCAACATAAAAATTCCGATCCTTAATAAACTGCCAAAACAAAATAAGGAAAAGGCCTGAGCCAATCCCCAACACAAACACCCAAATCACTTCCAACCGAAAATTTACACACACCCCCCCCCCAAAAAACCACGCCCAAAATTGACAGTAAGGCTTCATTAACTTGATTTCCCTAACTAGCCCTCACTTACTGGGAAGCTGTTTACGCTCTGAATTGACAGTAAGACTTCATTAACTTGATCTCCCTAACTAGCCCTCACTTACTGGGAAGCTGTTTACGCTCTGAATTGACAGTAAGGCTTCATTAACTTGATTCTCCCGACTAGCCCTCAGCTCATTGGACATTGTGTATGGCCTGAATTGACAGTAAGGCTTCATTAACTTGCTGTTCCTAACTAGGCCTCAGCTCATGGGACATTGTGTATGGCCTGAATTGACAGTAAGGCTTCATTAACTTGCTGTTCCTAACTAGGCCTCAGCTCATGGGACATTGTGTATGGCCTGAATTTACAGTAACCTACCTTGGCACACAGAGCCCCGACCATGCATGATGGGACTTGAAGTACCACCATGGAAGATGGGATTTGTAGTACTTCAAAACCCATCATTCCCCACAGACCACTGTGGCCCAGAACCAATACCAATAAAGACCCAACTTGGCACACCATGCCCCCCATGACCCACACCCATCCAACTGCAGTTTAGAGGAGGGCACACCGTGGATGATTGGACTTTCTCGCATCTCCTAAAAGGGCACAGCAACGCATGCCGGGTACAGCTAGTTTTGTATATATTGTATCTGGATATTGCTTGTTTGCTTCGGCGACGCTTGCTACCCGGCTTGCAGCGATTCGGGGCAGTTATCTAAGGCAGTGTTTCCCAACCTTCTTTTGAGTCGCGGCACACTTTTAACATTAAAAAATCCGGGGGCACACCACCAACCAAAAGGACACTCTAACACAGTAAAGAACGGCTGGGGGATGGTGGCATGCTGGGAGCAGCTGCTGGGAGTGCCGAAGCCGGGGGAGGGGGCGGAACCAGGCCGCGCCATGCCCTGCCTTCTTCCCCCAGGCTTCAGCTCTCCCAGCAGCTGCTCCAGCCTTGAGGGGCAGTGCCAAGCCAGCGGTGGCAGAGCCAGCACAATGCTAGCTTGGCACCAGGGGCGGATCTTAGTGGAGGCAAATTAAGTGGCCGCCTCAGGGCGCCACGTGGCCAAAGGGCGCATCCAGGGCTGGGCGCCATGCCCCCAGGAGTGCTGTCAGGGTGGGAGGAAGGCTTGCGCAGGGCGAGAGAGGAGGAGGCAGAGGCGTGCACCTTTCCCTTCTCCCTGCCTTGCCCTGCGCGCGTCTCATCCCTCACCCTGCGCGTGCCTTTCCCCCCCGACCCCGCTGAGGATGCCTTGCACAGGGCGAGAGAGAAGGGGGCAGAGGCACCCGCCTTTCCCGTCTCCCTTGCCCCCCACGCGTCTCCTCCCTCTGTTGCCGCTGCTGCCGCCAGTGCACGAGGGCGAGGGAGGAGGCCACGTGGGCGCCCTTACCTGGGGGCCGGGAGCAGGACTTAGCGGCCAGACAAGCCTGCCAGCCAGAGGGCACCTAGCCCAACCCCCGGGCCCTTGCTCCCAAAATTAGCCTAGACCTGATACACGCATATATATACAGACACACAAAAAGAGAATAGGAAGAGGGGAGGGAAAAGGGTGAGAAGGGAGGAAGGGGAAGGTAAGAAGGGGAAAGAGGATAGGAAGGGGGCAAGGAAAAGGGTGAGTAGGAAGGAAGGAAGGATGGGGAATGTACAGACCCACACAAAGAATAGGAAGAGGGGAGGGAAAAGGGCGAGGGCCCTTCCACACAGCCCTATATCCCACAATATCTGCTTTGAATATCTGAGTCCACACTCAGATAATGTGGGATTTTCTGCCTTGATATTCTGGGGTATAGGGCTGAGAAGGAAGGAAGGGGGATATAGATGTATACACACACACTCAAAGAGAATAGGAATAGAGCAGGGAAAATGGTGGAAGGAATATATATATATATATATATATATATATATATATATATATATATGAATGACATGGGCCAACTTCAGCCCTCCATGTGTTTTGGACTTCCACAATTCCAAACAGCCAGTAGGAAGTCCAAAATACTTGCAGGGCCCAAATTTGTCTATGCACCCAATCCATATATGTGTGTGTGTGTGTGTGTGTGTATACATATATATATATATCTATATATATATATCAGTGATTGGTTGGGGGGCGCCAAAATACTGTTCGCTTACTGTTTAAAAGTACCTAGGTCCGGCCCTGCTTGGCACTGTCCCCTCAAGGCTGGAGCAGCTGCTGGGAGTGCCGAAGCCGGGGGAGGGGGCAGAACCAGGCCGCGCCATGCCCCCTCCCCCGGCTTTAGCTCTCCCACAGAGGAGGAGCATGAGCGGTGGACGGGCTCCAGTGGGCAGGGCTCCTCCGCGCGGCTTCAGCGAGCGAGGGCCGAGAGTCATGGCGGATTGGAGGCTGGCTGGGGAAACGGCCAAAGGAGGCGGCGCACCGGCCCCTTCTTCTTTTTCTTCGCTGCCGCCCGGCCCTTCCTCCTCCTCCCCCAAGCAGCAGGAGTTCGGCAGGAGGAGGGGGGGCGTAATGGGGGCAGAGAGCTTTTCTCACGGCACAGCAGGAGGTCCGTCACGGCACACAAGTGTGCCACGTCACAGTGGTTGGGAAACACTGATCTAAGGAGGATGAAAGAATCCATCTTTCTCTCTCCTGCGTGACTCAGTCTGAGCGACAGCTTGCAGTGATTCGGGGAGGTAATCTAAGGATGAAAGAATCCATCTTTCATCCTCCTTAGATAAAGATATATATATTTATTAGCTTTACCCACCATGCGTTGCTGTGGCCAACCTTCCCTCTCTCTTTCTCTCCCTCTTTCCTTCCTTCCCTCTTTTTCTTTTCCTTCTTCTTTCCCTTTTTCTTTCTTCCTTCTGTACCTGTTTCTTTCCTCTTTGGTTCCATTCTTCCTTCTCTTTTCCCTTCCTTCCTTCCTTCCTTCCTTCCTTCCTTCCTTCCTTCCTTCCTTCCTTCCTTCCTTCCTTATTGATGCATAAGAACACAGAGAGAGACTGACAGCTGTTGAGCAAGACCTTCGTGTGTGTCTTTCTGCCATTCCTGCCAGGATATCTATGTTGTGTTCATCAAAACAGGCCCAGGTTTCACACTGAGTGTATAAATACATTTAAAAACAAATTTAATTATATGTATGACTGTGTTTGAGTGTCATTTTGGTTGGTGGTGCGCCCCAGGATTTTGTAAATGTAAGCTCTTCAGCCATGGAGTCAGGGGACAGGTCTTGTCCTGGATTGGAACCTGGCTAAACTGTAGGAAACAAAGGGTGGTAATAAACGGACACTTCTCTGGGTGGAAAGAGGTGAGAAGTGGCGTACCCCAAGGTTCAGTTTTGGGTCCGTTACTTTTTAATTTATTCATTAATGATCTGGATGTAGGAGTGAATTCTGAGGTAGCAAAGTTTGCAGACGACACTAAACTGTTCAGGGTAGTTAAAAATGAAACTGATTGTAAAGAGCTCCAGAAAGATCTCTCGAAATTGAGTGAATGGGCAACAAAGTGGCAAATGCAGTTTAACCTAAACAAGTGTAAAGTCATGCACATCGGGGCAAAGAACCCCAAATACACCTACCAATTGATGGGGTCAAAGCTTTCCGAGACAAACCAGGAAAGGGATCTTGGGGTCTTGGTGGACAGCTCAATGAAGATGTCAACCCAGTGCGCTGCAGCAGTGAAAAAAGCAAATTCTATGCTTGGCATGATCAGGAAGGGAATCGAAAATAGGTCAGCAAATGTTGTGTTACCTCTCTACAAATCTATGGTAAGGCCACATTTGGAGTACTGTGTACAATTCTGGTCTCCGCACCTTAAGAAGGATATAACGGAACTGGAAAAGGTACAGAAAGGGCAACAAGAATGATCCAAGGGATGGAGCGGCTCCCTTATGAAACCAGGTTGCAACGCCTTGGTCTTTTCAGCCTTGAAAGACGGCGTTTAAGAGGTGACTTGATCGAAGTGTATAAAATCATGCATGGGATAGAAAAGGGGAATAGAGAAAAAATATTTTCTTTGTCACAAAACACTAGGACAAGGGGGCACTCCCTGAAGCTCCAAGGTAGGAAAGTTAGGACTAATAAAGGGAAATATTTCTTCACCCAGAGGGTCATTGGGTTATGGAACTCACTTCCAGAGGAGGTTGTGACAGCGGTCAGCCTGGACAGCTTCAAGGCAGGATTAGACAGATTCATGGATACCAAGTGTATCGGTAGTTACTGAAAAGGACATCCAAGTGCCACCTCGGAGTTGGTTGAGGTAGGCAGGATTTCCCGGGTACTGGTTGTGGGGGTCGGGAGCAGGTCAGGGTTTTGCCCTCCCTTCTGCTCGAGATCCCCGTGTACAACTGGTGGGCCACTGTGTGACACAGAATGCTGGACTAGATGGGCCCGATTCAGCATGGCTCTTCTTATGTTCTTATGTTCTTATGTAAAAAATGTGCCGCGGCTCAAAAAAGGTTGGGAAACACTGATCTAAGGAGGATGGAAGAGTCCATCTTTCTCTCTCCTGCGTGACTCGGTGTGAGCGACACTTGCTAACCAGCTTGCAGCGGTTCAGGGAGGTCGTGATTTGGAAACTATACATCGCTTCATGCACCATCAAATCCCATGACGCGCTCAACTTGGAGATAGTAGAGCAAGTGATACAGTTGGGGGGAAATGCAGCACAGCATAGGTAAAGGGGCAGCAATGGAATACCTGGCTACTCCAAACAGATTCGGGTCTCCAAGACTAGGGAAACTCCATCCGAGGATATCAAAATAAGCAGTGGAAATTGCTCCAGACCAATTCCTGGAAATTCCCAGTAGATTGGAAGAAGGCCAGTGTTGTCCCTATCTTCAAAACACGGGGGAGAGAGGACCAAAACAATGTCATCTTGACATTGAAATATTCTGGAGCAGCTCGTGGACGAGACAATCTGTAAGCAGTTAGGGAGGAATGCCGGGCTCGCAAAAACAAGTTACTTTGGGGGAGGGCCACTACCCGCAGGACCCCCCCCCCCCCTCAACCGTCTTTTAGGGAAGTTCCTTTTCCCAGACTCGGCGGTTGGGAAATCTGCCTGCGACCCAGAGCGCTTGCGTCACCGAGGAAACAATGTGTGTATTTATAGACGCAGATGGGCTCCTGAGCGGGCCAAGAGGGCCAGTTAATTGGGTCTCCATCCGTCTCGGTCCCTATTGAGCCGCTCTTTTCCGGTGCTTCAGGTCTTAATTGGCGAGAGTAATGAAGCGAGGAGAATCTTGGGCGGCTTTCAGGACCGAACGGAAGGAGACACGGGTCCGGCGCGGATGCGACTCGCTTTGTCCAATTATGGCACGCAAAACAAGCCCTTTTGGGGTTCCATCCCAACTTCCTGAGGGTCTCCAAACCTCCCCACCCCTTCCGCGTGTATCAGGATCTTGGGATTAGGATCCGCAATGCGTTCTATATCCATGCGGTTATCTCCTACTAGTGTTTATCCCCGGCGTTACCCGTGTTGCTTTGGGACCACTGCCTGCCTATTTCCCCCCTTCTCCAGCTCTTAGAAAAGGCCGACCTCACAGTGTCTCCATTGATAACACTGTGGCAATAGTGGGCGGGCTCTCTTCTCGAGTTTCCTTTCTTTCTCCCCTTCCCTTATAAACCTTCTCCCTCTCTATTCTTCCTTTATTTTCTTCTTCCCTCGCTTCCCTCCTCTCCTTCCTCCCTCTTCCCTTCTTCTTTCTTCCCATCTCTCATACCTTTTCACCTTTCCCTCCATCCTTTCCTCCTTTCTTTCTCCTTCCTTCCCCTCTTTTCCTTTTCTTCTCATCTCCCATATTTTATCAATTTCCTCCTTTCTTTCCTTCTTTTCCTTTTTCCTTCCTTTCTTCCTCTTCTTTTTCTTCCTTTCCTTCCCATCTCCCATACCTTTTCTCCTTCCCCTCCTTCCTTCCCCTCTTTTCCTTTCTCCTTCCTTCCTTCCTCTTCTTTTTCTTTCTCTCCTTCCCATCTCCCATACCTTTTCTCCTTCCCCTCCTTCCTTTCCTCCTTCCTTTTTTTCTTCCTTTCTTTCCCATCTCTCATACTTTTTCTCCTTTCCCTCCTCCTTCTGTCTCCTTCCTTCCTTCCCCTTTTTCCTTTTCTTCCTTTCCTTCCCATCTCTCAGACCTTTTCTCCTTTCCTTCCTTTCTTTCCCCCTTTTTCTTTCTCCTTCCTTTCTTCATCTTCCTTTCTTTTTCTTCATTTCCTTCCCATCTCACAAACATTTTCTCCTTTCCCTCCTTCTATTCCTCCTTTTCCTTTCTCCTTCCTTTCTTCCTCTTCTTTTTCTTTTTCTTCCTTTCCTTCCCATCTCTCAGATCTTTTCTCTTTTCCCTCCTTCCTTTCCCCCTTTTCCTTTCTCCTTCCTTCCTTTCTTCCTCTTCTTTTTCTTCTGTTCCTTCCCATCTCTCAGACCTTTTCTCCTTTCCCTCCTTCTATTCCTCCTTTTTATTTCTCCTTCCTTCCTTTCTTCCTTTTCTTTTTCTTCCGTTCCTTCCCATCTCTCACACCTTTTCTCCTTTCCCTCCTTCCTTTCTTCCTTTTCCTTACTCCTTTCTTTCCTCCCCTTCCTTTCTTTTTCTTCCCTTCCTTCCCATCTCCCATACCTTTACTCCTTTCCCTCTTTCTATTCTTCCTTTTTCTTTCTCCGTTTCTTCCTCTTCCCTTCTCCTTTCTTCCTTTCCTTCCAATCTCCCAAACCTTTTCTCATCTCCCTCCCTCCTTTCTTCCTTTCCTTCCCTTTTTCTGCGGAGCATCCCAGCAGGAGGGAACTTGGTCCCGAGTTTTGATTCTTTGGGCCCGGTTTCCTGAACGGCTTCTCCTCTTCTCACTCTCATCCAGGTCTTTGGGCTCGGGAACAAGACCTACGAGCACTTCAACGCCATGGGGAAGTATGTGGACAAGCGGATGGAGGAGTTGGGAGCCCAGCGGATCTTCGAGCTCGGCTTGGGTGACGACGATGGCAAGTGAGTGGCCCCGTTCAGTCCACTGGTGGCGAGAAAAAGCGGGGTTTAAAAGAACTAGGTTTCCATAACACAGAAAAAGCTCAACCTTCACACTGGAGCTTCATACACGAGGCTGTCTCACAACGAGGCCTATCTCACACTCTAAGGCCTTTCTTCCACAGTGAAGCCTCCTACCACTGAGATCTATTCTCCCACTGAGGTTGATCTCAGACTGACGGTGAACTCTCACCTGAGGCAAACTAACACAGAGGCCGACAGAGAACCTTTCTCCCTCCGAGGTTTGCCTTGGATTGTGAGTCCTCCCTCTCATAGAGGCTTCTCTCACAGACTAAGGCCTACCTCAAACTAATGAGGCCTTTTCTCAGACTGAGACCTACCTCACACTGTAAGACCTTCTCTCACAGACTAAAGCTTCCCTTACACTGTGAGGCCTTCTCTTAGACGGAGACCTTTCTCCCTCTGAAGTTTGCCTCATACTGTGAGGCCTACCTCACACAGAGGCTTCTCTCACAGACTAAAGCCTACCTCACACTGTGAGGCTTTCTCTCACAGATGAAGGCCTACCTCACACTGTGAGGTGTTCTCTAAGACTGAGGCCTTTCTCCCTCCGAGGTTTGCCTCAGACTGTGAGGCCTACCTCACACAGAGGCTTCTCTCACAGACTAAGGCCTACCTCACACAGAGGCTTCTCTCACAGATGAAGGCCTACCTCACACTGTGAGGTGTTCTCTAAGACTGAGGCCTTTCTCCCTCCGAGGTTTGCCTCAGACTGTGAGGCCTACCTCACACAGAGACGTCTCTCACAGACTAAGGCCTACCTCACTCCTTGATGCTTTCTCTCACTGACAATAGCCTACCTCACACTGTGAGGCCTTTTCTCAGACTGAGACCTTTCTACCTCCGAGGTTTGCCTTGGATTGTGAGTCCTACCTCTCATAGAGGCTCCTATCAGAGACTAAGGCCTACCTCACACCGTGAGGCGTTCTCTCAGACTGAGACCTTTCTCCCTCCGAGGTTTGCGTCAGACTGTGAGGCCTACCTCACACAGAGGCTTCTCTCACAGACTAAAGCCTCCCTCACACTGTGAGGTCTTATCTCAGACAGACCTTTCTACCTCCGAGATTTGCCTCAGACTGTGAGGCCTACCTCAAACAGAGGCTTCTCTCACAGACTAAGGCCTACCTCAAACTGTGAGGCCTTTTCTCAGACTGAGACCTTTCCCCCTCTGAGGTTCGCCTTAGATTGTGAGTCCTACCTCACACAGAGGCTTCTCTCACAGACTAAGGCCTACCTCACACAGAGGCCGCTCTCACAGACTGTGAGGCCTTTTCTCAGTCTGAGACCTTTCTCCCTCTGAGGTTTGCCTCAGACTGAGGCCTACCTCACACAGAAGCTTCTCTCACAGACTAAGGCCTACCTCACACCATGTGGCCTTCTCTCACAGACTAAGCCCTACCTCACACTGTGAGGCCTTTTCACAGACCGAGACCTTTCTCCCACTGAGGTTTACCTCAGACGCGCGGCTACTAAGCTACAGGCACAACTGCGGCTTTTGCTGAGCCATTGCATTCATTTAACCCTTTCAGTGCTTCACATTTTTGTAATTAAATATTACTCGTTAATTTTTAATATTTCTGACAATAACAAGCATGGAGGATGCTTGATAATTTGCTTTCGTGTCGGTTTCCCTTCCAAACAGCCTGGAGGAAGACTTCATCACGTGGCGGGAGCAGTTTTGGCCGGCTGTCTGCGAACACTTTGGCGTGGAGGCGACGGGTGACGAATCCAGGTCAGCGCGTGCGTGCGGACGTTGGGAAGAATGGGCTTGGAGCTCGTACGGGGATTGCAAGGGCGGCCTAGAATCTTAGAGGTGGAAGTATCCCTTCCAGCCTTATTTCAAAGCCTCCAAAAAAAGGGAGCCTCAACTGGACTCTGAGGCAGAGAGTTCCACTGCTGAACAGCTCTAACAGTCAGGACACTCTTCATAAAGTTCAGGTGGAATCTCCTGTCATTTGAACCCATGGCTCCCTCTTCTCCTTTTGCAGCATACGCCAGTACGAGCTGGTCATCCACACGGACATCAACGCAAACAAGGTTTACACCGGGGAGATGGGTCGGCTGAAGAGTTTCGAGAACCAGAAACCGTAAGTTGGGAGGCACTAAGGGAAGACATACGGGTAGGGTCACGCGGACTGTCTGCCATTTAGGGCTCAAGGATCCCCCAAAGTATCCCCCCAAAAAGTGCACCCCTCATTAAAATGGGATCATTTTGGACTGGAACAAAGTGCAGTATGATCTGACATGAGGCCACAAGTAGGTGAATGCATATTGTTATTGTTTTAAAATGTTATTTTATGATGCTTTATACTTCTTATCGATGTATTGGGATTATTGTTTACATGGTTTTAATATGTTGTAAGCCACTTTGGCTCCCGTGAGGGAGAAAAGTGGGATATACATATTTCTTTATTATTACAATATTATTATTATTTTATTTTTATTATTATTTTACTGACACAAAAACACAGTATGTCACAGCAAACGGGTTCTATATGCTGGATTTTGTATCACAAAATCACAAGTCGAACACTTCCCAAGCATCTAGGACTATGTGATTTATTATATTACTAGCTTGGGGACCTGGCGGTGCCCGGGTTATTTGGGAAAGGCATTGTGTGCCAAGGTTGGTCTTTGGTACTCCAAGTCCCATCATCCACGGTCCACCCTCCTCCAAACTGCAGTAGAATGCAGAGTGGGTCATAGGGGCTCTGTGTGCCAAGTTAGGTCTTTATTGTGCTTTGTTGGGGGCCACAGTGGTCTGTTGGAACAAAAGCATTTGTATGTACTACAAATCCCATAATCCGTGGCCCACCTCCCCTAAACCTCTCCAGGATGTTAAGGGGGTGATGGGGGTTATGTGTGCCAAGTTTGGTCTTGAGCAGTCATTGGATAAGGGTCGCAGCACACTTGAGAAGTGAGTGGATGTACTTCAAGTCCCATCATCCATGGTCTGCCCTCCTCCATACTGCAGTAGAAGGTAGAGTGGATCATGGGGGCTCTGTGTACCAAGTATGGTTTTTGTTGGGGGCTGCTGCGGTCATGGGGAATGAGTAGAGGTACTTCAAGTCCCATCATCCATGGTCCGCCCTCCTCTAAACTGCAGTAGGATGGAGAGTGGGTCATTGTTTGGGAAGTGAATCAGGTGAAGGTACTGCAAATCCCATCATTCGTGGCCCATCCTGCCCTAAACCACACCAGGTTGTAAAGTGGGCTATTGGGCATCTGTGTGCCAAGTGTGGTCCTGATCCGTCATTGCTATGGGCCGCGGTGACTGACTGCCTGAGGCCTTTCCTTTTCCCTCAGCGTCACCTTAGAATGTTGGAATCTAGAAGCTGGCCAATCAGATCCGGTTTTGCAAAATCTCCCTCAGTGGCAACCAATCATGTTGTTTGAATGAAGAGGCTTGGATTCTTTTGGTGCTGGCCATTCAGAGTCCGTTATACAAATACTCCCTCAGTGGCAACCAATCCCCTCTGTCTGGTGCCTTAGAATGTTGGAATTCTGAGGCTTGCCAGTCAGACTCCTTTATGCAAATACTCCCTCAGTGGCAACCAATCCCCTCTGTCTGGTGCCTTAGAATGTTGGAGTTCTGAGGCTGGCCAATCAGATTCCTTTATGCAAATAATCCCACAGTGGGAGCCAATCAGAAAGCTGCCACATATTCCTCCGCATCTCTGCACCTCCCGCCACAAACACTGACTTTAATTATATACATAGATTATTATTATTATTTTACTGACACAAAAACACAGTATGTCACAGCAAACGAGATCTATATGCTGGATTTCGTATCACAAAATCACAAGTCGAACATGTCCCAAGCGTCTAGGACTGTGTGATTTATAATAATAATAATAATAATAATAATAATAGTAATATCTATTAAAACAGGGAGTCCATCTGCTTTTTCCATTTGGAAGACCTGTGAGCCCTTGCTAAAATAGAATCCTAGTTCGAAGAGACCCCCAAGGGCCATCCAGTCTAACCTCCTTCTGCCAGCCAGGGGTCACCATCAAAATCCTCCCAGCAGATGGCCATCCATTCTCATGGACAGGCCCGGATTGCCCATAAGGCCAACAAGGCCATGGCCTATGAGCGCAGGCCTAGGAAGGCACCAAATCACGGATCAAAACAAAACAAACCCCTTTCTCTTCTTCCTTCCTTAGGCTGCGACAACTCCTTCCTTCCCTCCCTCCCTTTCTTTCATTCCTTCCCCCTTCCCCCACATCCGAGAGGGGGCGGGGGCCACCGCAGGGGGGTGGGGGTGCGGAGGGCGTCCTGCGCGGCGCCCGTCCCTTTTCGGCGGCCAATGGCGCGCCTCTCCCGCAACCAACCTGCGGGGCTGGGTGACGTCAGGCACGGCGAGGGCGAGGAGGAAGAGGCGGAAAGCCACGGCGCCTCTTCGCGAGCGCGCCGGCCTCTGCCTCCTCCGCCATGTTCCTGGGTGCCGCAGCGACCGCCCAGGGGCTTCCCTTCCTTCCTCTTCCTTCTCCGAGGAGGAGGAAGGAAGGGAAGCCCCCGGGCGGCCGCTGCGCGGAAGCGGCCCTATCCCTGGGGGCGGGGCTACCAAAGTTGGCCTAGAGTGCCAAAAACAGTTAATCCGGGCCTGCTCATGGACATCAGAAGCTTAATGGAGAAATAGGGCTCTAGACCGGAGTCAGAAGAGACCTCCAAGGGCCATCCAGTCCAACCTCCTTCTGCCACAATCAAAGCCCTCCAGACAGATGGCCATCCAGCCCCTGCTTCAAGCGTTTTTGGTTTCTTTCCAGGCCATTCGATGCCAAAAACCCATTCTTGGCTCCAGTGATGGTGAACCGGAAGCTGAACCAAGGTGGGGAGCGGCACCTCATGCACCTCGAGGTGGACATCACCGGGTCCAAAATCAGGTAAGCGTGGCCGCAGATTTACACCTTACGTCACATGATTTTTGTTATTGTTATTATTATTATAAATAAATAAATATGGAAAAGGTTTATTAAACTGTATTTCGTTACATA
Organism: Anolis apletophallus; assembly: GCA_030556195.1. Lineage (NCBI taxonomy): Eukaryota > Metazoa > Chordata > Lepidosauria > Squamata > Anolidae > Anolis > Anolis apletophallus. The sequence continues at coordinate 16,907,833 of JARBWK010000020.1, forward strand.
GTGTTGTTATTATTATTAATAATAATATTATTTCGAAACCATCTAGGTATGAGTCCGGGGACCACGTGGCCGTCTACCCCTGCAATGACACTTCGCTGGTGAACCAGCTGGGAGAGATCCTGGGGGCCGATTTGGATACAGTCATTTCTCTAAACAACTTGGATGGTGAGTGTCCGGACCAAACCATATTATTATTATTATTATTATTATGGATTTGCCATTGACATTCTAGTATTCTCTCTACATTATTATTATTATTATTATTATTATGGATTTGCCATTGACATTCTAGTATTCTCTCTACATTATTATTATTATTATTATTATTATTATTATGGATTTGCCATTGACATTCTAGTATTCTCTTTACATTATTAATATTATTATTATTATGGATTTGCCATTGACATTCTAGTATTCTCTCTACATTATTATTATTATTATTATTACTACTACTACTACTACTAATACTACTAGCTTGGGTACCTGGCATTGCCTGAGTTATATTTCAAAAAGTCTATTTTTAATGGTCCCAAATGCATAAGGTTGTGGGTAAACTACAACTCCCATCATGCCAGGTTAACCCCGAAACACTCCCATTCGTACTTATAGTTTGTGATGTTGGGCAAGTTTTCTGTAGACGCATCATCGGTGGGGTTCGGTGAGCTCTCTGGCTGAAGGGAAACTACAACCCCCACTATGGTGAATCAGTTCCCTGAAAATACCTTCAGTGAGTGGGAAACTACAACTCCCACTATGGTGAGTGAGTCCCCTGAAACTCATCCAGCAGGTTGAGTTAGTTATGCGGGATCTGTGTGCCAAGCTTGGTCCATCATCGGTAGAGGTCACAGTTTCTCTGGTTGTAGGTGAACTACAACTCCCAGAAAGAAAGGTCAGTTCCCCACAAACCCCTCCAATAGTCTAATTTGGGCATATCGGGTCTGTGTGCCAAGTTTGGTCCAGGTCCATCATCGGTGAAGGTCACAGTTTCTCTGCTTGTGGGTGAACTACAACTCCCAGAAAGAAAGGTCAGTTCCCCACAAACCCCTCCAGTAATCTAATTTGGGCATATCGGGTCTGTGTGCCAAGTTTGGTCCAGGTCCATCATCGGTGAAGGTCACAGTTTCTCTGGTTGTGGGTGAACTACAACTCCCAGAAAGAAAGGTCAGTTCCCCACAAACCCCTCCAGCAGTCTAATTTGGGCATATTGGGTCTGTGTGCCAAGTTTGGTCCAGATCCATCAGTATTTGGGTTCACGGGGCTCTTTGGATGTAGGTGAACTACAACTCCCACTAATCAATCAGGAGCTTGAAGGGGCCTTTTGGAACTGCGGCTCCCAGAATCCCCCAGATGGCAAATGGTCTTTCCAGTGATGGTGCCTTTTGTGTACCGGCTCCTGGGGCCAAAAAGGTTGCGTTTCTGGTTTGTGTTCTTTTCCAGTCGAACTGGTTCCTTTCTCCCACGGGGCTGGAACCTTTCCAGACAAACCGGCTGGCTGGGATACGTAGAGCGCTCTGCCCTGGCAAAGAAAGAAGGCATTAGGACTTGGAGAATGGGATTAGGCCTTGGGAAATCGGCTTCGTGTTATCTATCGTTATGCTTTACGGCCTTCAACGGACCCCTAAACTGTTTTCAGTTGCTTTTAGGGCATGTTGCCCTGAGGTCCTTGGGTATGGAAGGAAGACTACAACTCCCAGAATCCCCCAACCAGCCCAATGGTAGATTGTTCCTGGTCTTTAACCAAAAATAATATATGCATACACATACAGAAATCCTCCAGCCAGATCAGTGTTAAAGTCGGAGGGGAATAGGCTGAAGGAAGGAATACTACAGCTCTCAGTGTCTTCCACCGGGCCCAATGGTAGACAAGTAGGAAAAGGGAAGATTACAACTCCCAGAATCCTCCAGCTTGGCCCACTGGCAAAATGGGAGGCCAGTAGGAAAAGAGGAGGGTCGTTACAACTTCCAGAATCACCCAGCAGGCCTTTCGCTTTGTTGTTGTAGTATCCAGAATCACCCAGCTGGCTTTTTGCATTGTAGTAGTAGCAGTAGTAGTAGTATCCAGAATCACCCAGCAGGCCTTTCGCTTTGTTGTTGTAGTATCCAGAATCACCCAGCTGGCTTTTTGCGTTGTAGTAGTAGTAGTAGTAGTAGTAGTAGTAGTAGTATCCAGAATCACCCAGCTGGCTTTTTGCATTGTAGTAGTAGTATCCAGAATCGCCCAGCAGGCCTTTCGCTTTGTTGTTGTAGTATCCAGAATCACCCAGCTGGCTTTTTGCATTGTAGTAGTAGCAGCAGTAGTAGTAGTATCCAGAATCACCCAGCTGGCTTTTTGCATTGTAGTAGTAGTAGCACTAATAGTAGTATCCAGAATCACCCAGCAGGCCTTTCGCTTTGTTGTTGTATCCAGAATCACCCAGCTGGCTTTTTGCATTGTAGTAGTAGTAGCAGTAGTAGTAGTATCCAGAATCACCCAGCAGGCCGTTCGCTTTGTTGTTGTAGTATCCAGAATCACCCAGCTGGCTTTTTGCATTGTAGTAGTAGTAGTAGTAGTAATAGTAGTATCCAGAATCACCCAGCTGGCTTTTTGCGTTGTTGTTGTTGTATCCAGAATCATCCAGCTGGCATTTTGCTTTGTTGTAGTAGTAGTATCCAGAATCAACGAGCTGGCCTTTCACATTGTAGTAGTTGTAATTGTAGTCATATCCAGAATTACACACCTGACCTTTCGTGTAGTAGCAGTAGTAGTAGTATCCAGAATCACCCAGCTGGCTTTTCGCTTTGTTGTTGTTGTTCACGGTGTAGTACTACCAGTAGTAGTATCCAGAATCGCCCAGCTGGCCTTTCATATTGTAGTAGTAGTAGTTGTATCCAGAATCACCCAGCTAGCATTTCGCATTGTAGCAGTAGTTGTAGTTGTAATTGTATCCAGAATTGCCCACCTGACTTTTCGTGTAGTAGTAGTATCCAGAATCACCCAGCTGGCTTTTCGCATTGCTGTTGTTGGTATTGTTGTTGTCTCCAGAATCACCCAGCTGGCCTTTTGCGTTGTTGTTGTTGTTGTTGTTCATGGTGTAGTACTACCAGTAATAGTAGTATCCAGAATCACCCAGCTGGCCTTTCGCGTTGTTGTTGTTCACGGTGTAGTACTACCAGTAATAATATCCAGAATCACCCAGCTGGCCTTTTGCGTTGTTGTTGTTCACAGTGTAGTACTACTAGTAATAGTAGTATCCAGAATCACCCAGCTGGCCTTTTGCGTTGTTGTTGTTCACGGTGTAGTACTACCAGTAATAGCATCCAGAATCACCCAGCCGGCCTTTTGCGTTGCTGTTGTTCACGGTGTAGTACTACCAGTAACAGTAGTATCCAGAATCACCCAGCTGGCCTTTCGCGTTGTAGTTGTTCACGGTGTAGTACTTCCAGTAATAGTAGTATCCAGAATCACCCAGCTGGCCTTTCGTGTTGTTGTTGTTCACGGTGTAGTACTACCAGTAATAGTAGTAACTGTCTTCCTCCCTGGCTGATGTCTCCTTCCTTCCTTTGCAGAGGAGTCCAACAAGAAGCACCCCTTCCCATGCCCGACCACCTACCGGACGGCGCTGACCCACTACCTGGACATCACCAACCCGCCGCGCACCAACGTCCTCTATGAACTGGCCCAGTACGCCTCCTCCGCCGAGGAGCAGGAGCACCTGCGGAAGATGGCCTCCTCCTCCGCTGAAGGGAAGGTGGGTACCCTCAAAGGGGTTGGAAGGGACCATCTAGTCCAACCCCCTTCTGCCAAGCAGAAGGACACAATCCGACCCCTCCCAACAGATGGCCACCCAGCCTCTGCTAAAAGTCCTCAAGAAAAGGAAACTCGGAGATCCCTTTTCACGTGGACTGTTGTGTCACCCATGCTATTATACTTTCCTTGCATTGTGTTGCAGGCGTTGTACCTTAGCTGGGTGGTGGAGTCCCGGAGGAACATCCTGGCCATCTTGCAAGACACGCCATCCCTGCGGCCGCCCATCGACCACCTCTGCGAGCTCCTGCCCCGCCTCCAGGCGCGCTACTACTCCATCGCCTCTTCCTCCAAGGTGAGCAGCGCAGAGGCATATAAGCCTAGTTTTTCAACCCCTTTTTAAGGCTGAAAAGTCTCCTCTCGGCTTATACTCGAGCCAAGGTTATTTATTATTTTACTCTGTTATTAGTATTAAATTTATTACATTTATTTACTGTATTATTACATTATTTTACTCTATTATTTTTATTACATTTATTTACTCTATTATTACATTTACATTATTTTACTCTACTATTATTTTTATTACATTTACTAGCTGAGGATCCGGCGGTGCCCGAGTTATTTGAGAAAAGCATTGTGTGCCAAGGTTGGTTCCTATTAGATGTGTATGTGGCTTGCAGTGGTCTCAGGAACTTAGTGAAGGTACTGCGAGTCCCATCGGCCATGGTCCACCCCCCTCCAAACTGCACCAGGATGTAGAGTGGGTCATGGGGGCTGTGTGTGTCACATTTGGTCTTGATCATTCTCTGGATGAGGGTTGCAGCGGTCTCGGAAGGTGAGTGAAGGTACTTCAAGTCCCATCATCCATGGTCCCCCATTCTCCAAACTGCACCAGGATGTAGAGTGGGTCATGGGGGCTCTGTGTGCCAAGTGTGGTCTTGGTCAGTCATGGTATGAGGGTCGCAGCAGTTTCAGAAAGTGAGTGAAGGTACTTCAACTCCCATCATCCGTGGTCCATCCCACTCAAAACTGCACCAGGATGTAGAGTGAGTCATGGGTACTCTGTGTGCCAAGTTTGGGCCTGGTCTCTGATTTGTAGGGGCTTCAATGTACTGTGGGGAATGAATTGCATGAAGGTACTACAAATCCCATCATTTGTGAGCCATCCTGCCGTAAACTGCAGCAGGTTTGTAAAGTGGGCCATTGGGCCTCTGTGTGTCAAATTTGGTCCTGATTCGTCATTGGTGTGGGCCACAGTGCTCTAAGGAAGTGAATTGAAGTACTGCAAGTCCCATCATCCATGGTCCATCCTCCCTCAAACTGCACCAGAATGTAGGGTGCATCTTGAGGGGTCTGTGTGCCAAGTTTGGTCTTGTTCTGTCATTGTTGGGGGCCTAGTCAGGAAAATCAAGTTAAGAAAGCCTTGCTGTCAATTTTGGGCCTGGTCTGTGATTTATAGGGGCTACAGTGTTGTTTGGGAAGTGAATGAGGTGAAGGTACTGCAAATCCCATCATTCGTGGCCCCTCCTGCCCTAAACCACACCAGGTTGTGAAGTGGCCCATTGGTCCCCTGTTTGCCAAGTTTGATCCTTTGCTGTGGCCGCAGTGGCTGACTGCCTGAGGCCTTTCCTTTTCCCTTTGAGTCACTTTAGAATGTTGGAATGTGGTTGGCCAATCGGAGTCCTTTATGCAAATTCCATTTCAGTGGCAGCCAATCCCCTCTGCCTGGGGCCATAGAATGTTGGAGTTCTGAGGCTGGCCAATCAGAGCCCTTTATGCAAATAAGCCCACAGTAGCAGTCAAATCGAAATGCTGGCACATATTCCTCCCGTCACACCACCAAACCACCGCCCGCAAACACAGACTTTTATTATATACATAGATTTACTCTTTTATTACATTTACATTATTTTATTCTATTATTATTTTTATTACATTTATTTACTCTATTATTATTTTTATTACATTTATTTACTCTATTATTACATTTACATTATTTTACTCTATTATTATTTTTATTACATTTATTATTTTACTCTATTTATTATTACATTTATTATTTTTCCCTATTTATTATTGTTATCATGACATTTCCATTATTGTACTCACTATTATTATTAATATTATTACATTTATTGTCTCTCCGCTGACCCTCTTCCTGCCTCTCCCTCTCGCAGGTGCATTCGAACTCCATCCACATCTGTGCGGTGGTGGTGGAGTACACCACCAAGACGGGGCGAGTGAACAAAGGGGTGGCCACCAATTGGCTCAAGAGCAAGCAGCCCATGGACAACGGGCACAAGTCCGTGGTGCCCATGTACGTCCGCAAGTCCCAGTTCCGGCTGCCCTTCAAGTCCAGCACGCCCGTCCTCATGATCGGGCCCGGCACCGGCGTGGCCCCCTTCATCGGCTTCATTCAGGAGCGCGGATGGCACAAGAAGCAAGGTGAGGGACACCCTTGGACTTGTCTGAAATGGAGGCTGGGTGGCCATCTGGCGGGAGGGATTGCATGGCACTCATGGCCATCTGTCAGGAAGACTTGGGGGTTGGAATAGAGGGCTCTTGGGGTCCCTTCCAACTCTAGGATTCTATGACTCAAGGGGCAATTGGGGTAGGAAGCGTAACCAATGGGATGTGTGCCCTTCTGCGTTCCAGGCAAAGATGTGGGAGACACAGTGCTCTACTATGGCTGCCGGCACGCGAACGAGGACTACCTCTACAAGGAGGAACTGGCCAACTTCCTCAAAGAGGGAGCCCTCACGCAGATCCACGTGGCCTTCTCCCGGGATCAGGCCCAGAAGGTATCTCTCCAGCCATCTCTCCATCCAGCCATCCATCGAATTATCCTTCCATCTACCTACTTATCCATCCACCTACCTATCTACCCATCCATCTGTCTGTCCATCTATCTGTACGTTCATCCATCTCTCCATCCATCTATCCATCCACCCATCCATCTACCTATATATCCATCTATCCATCCATCCATCCATCCATCCATCCACCTATCTATCCACCCGTTCAACTATCCATCCATCTTTCTGTCCATCCATCTCTCCATCCATCTATCCATCCAACCATCTACCTATCTATCCATCCATCCATCCATCCATCCATCCATCCATCCATCCATCCATCCATCCATCTATCCATCCATCTATCCATCCATCCATCCATCTCTCCATCCAACCATCTACCTATCCATCCATCCATCTATCCATCCATCCATCTATCCATCCATCTATCCATCCAACCATCTCTCCATCCATCCATCCATCTCTACCTATCTATCCATCCATCTATCCATCCAACCATCTACCTATCTCCATCCATCCATCCACCTATCCATCTGTTCATCTATCCATTCATCTATCTATTCATCCATCCATCCAACCATCCATCTATCCTTCCATCTACCTATCTATCCATCCATCCACCCATCCATCCACCTATCCATCCGTTCATCCATCCATTCATCTGTCCGTCCATCCATCCACCTATTCATCCTTACATCCAACCATCTACCTATCTATCCATCCATCCACCCACCTATCTATCCACCTATCCATCCGTTTATCTATCCCAGTGTTTCCCAACCTTTTTTGAGCCACGGCACACTTTTAACATTAAAAAAAACCGGGGGCACACCACCAACCAAAATGACACAAAATGACACTCTAACACAGTAAAGAACGGCTGGGGGGTGGTGGCCTGCTGGGAACAGCTGCTGGGAGTGCCAAAGCTGGGGAGGGGCAGAGCCAGGCTGTACCATGCCCCACCCCTACCCCCGCCATCCTCCCTGCAGCTGCTCCAGCCTTGAGGGGCAGTGCCAGCCAGCGGTGCCAGAGCCAGCACAATGCTGGCTTGGCACACTCCCCTCAAGGCTGGAGCAGCTGCTGGGACTGCCGAAGCCAGGGGAGGGGGGCAGAGCCAGGCCGCGCCATACCCTGCCCCTTCCCCCAGCTTCAGCTCTCCTACAGAGGAGGAGCATGAGCGGTGGACAGGCTTCAGTGGGCGGGCTCCTTCTCCACGTGGCTTCAGCGAGCGAGGGGCGAGAGTCATGGCGGATTGGAGGCTGGCTGGGGAAATGGCCGAAGGAGGCGGCGCCCCAGTCCCTTCTTCTTTTTCTTCGCCACTGCCCGGCCCTTCCTCCTCCTCCCCCAAGCAGCAGGAGTTCGGCAGGAGGGGGGAAGGGGGGCAGAGAGCTTTTCTCGTGGCACAGCAGGAGGTCCGTCATGGCACACTAGTGTGCCACGGCACACTGGTTGAGAAAGACTGATCTATCCATCCATCTATCCATCCAACCATCTCTCCATCCATCTATCCATCCATCCACCATCTATCCATCCATCCACCTATCCATCTGTTCATCTATCCATCCATCCATCCATCCATCCATCTATTCATCCATACATCCAACCATCCATCTATCCTTCCACCTACCTATCTATCCACCTATCCATCTATCCATCCATCCATCTATCCATCCATCCATCCACCTATTCATCCATACATCCAACCATCCATCTATCCTTCCACCCACCTATCCATCCACCCATCCACCTATCCATCCATCCATCCATCCATCTGTCCGTCCATCCATCCATCTATTCATCCATACATCCAACCATCCATCTATCCTTCCACCTACCTATCTATCCACCCATCCACCTATCCATCCATCCATCCATCCATCTATCCGTCCATCCATCCATCTATTCATCCATACATCCAACCATCCATCTATCCTTCCACCTACCTATCTATCCACCCATCCACCTATCCATCCGCTCATCCATCCATCTGTCCGTCCATCCATCCATCTATTCATCCATACATCCAACCATCCATCTATCCTTCCACCTACCTATCTATCCACCCATCCACCTATCCATCCGCTCATCCATCCATCTGTCCGTCCATCCATCCACCTATTCATCCATACATCCAACCATCCATCTATCCTTCCACCTACCTATCTATCCACCCATCCACCTATCCATCCGCTCATCCATCCATCTGTCCGTCCATCTATCCACCTATTCATCCATACATCCAACCATCCATCTATCCTTCCACCTACCTATCTATCCACCCATCCACCTATCCATCCATCCATCCATCCATCTGTCCTCCATCATCCATCCACCTATTCATCCATCCATCCATCCATCCATCTATCCTCCATCCATCTATCCATCCACCCATCCACCTATCCATCCGCTCATCCATCCATCTGTCCATCCATCCATCCATCCATCCATCCATCCATCCACCTATCCATCCATCTATCCATCCACCCATCTCTCCATCCATCCAACCATCTACCTATCTATCCATCTATCCATCTGTTCATCTATCCATTCATCTATCTATTCATCCATACATCCAACCATCCATCTATCCTTCCATCTACCTATCTATCCATCCATCCACCCATCCACCTATCCATCCGTTCATCCATCCATTCATCTGTCCGTCCATCCATCCACCTATTCATCCATACATCCAACCATCCATCTATCCTTCCACCTACCTATCCATCCACCCATCCACCTATCCATCCGCTCATCCATCCATCTGTCCGTCCATCTATCCACCTATTCATCCATACATCCAACCATCCATCCATCCACCCACCTACCATCTATCCATCCATCCACCTATCCATCTGTTCATCTATCCATCCGTCCATCCATCCACCTATTCATCCATACATCCAACCATCCATCTATCCTTCCATCTACGTATCTATCCGTCTATCCATCCATCCAGTTCTGGTTATCACCATCTGCTGGGTCATCTATCTAGCTATCTCTATACATACATGTATCTCGATGTCTCTTTATTGACATTGAATGTTTGCCACATGTGTTGGAAACCACCCTGAGTCCCTTCGGGGAGATAAAGCAGTCTTCAAATAAAGTTATTATTATTCTCATCATCAATATTAATTATCTGCCTATCTAGCTTGTCTATCATGTATCTATGATCTATCATCTGCCTGTTGTCTGTCTATTATCATCTATCTAATCTATCATCTATCTATTTATCTAATTTGACCATAATCTATCAATCTATCTAATCTGTCTAATTATCTATCTTGTCTATCATCCATTTATCTATCCATCTAATCTGACAATCATCTATCAATCTGTCTAATCTATCTAGTATATCATCTATCTAATCTGACTATCTAGTTCAGGGCTGTCCAACATCTTCGGGCCCAAGGGCCGGAATCCAGGTGACGGATCACCTTGGGGGCCGGAGCGGAGGGCGTGGCTGCTGGGCGTGGGCGTGGGGGCGTGGCTGCTCGTGGGGCGGGGCGCTCCGCCCTGGTGCGCATGCCCAGCGTCCTGCGCGACCGCCCCTTTTCGGCGCCTGACGTCACCCCGCCAAAAGGGGGGCGGTCGCGCAAGATGCCGGGCATGCGCGCAGGGCGGGGCGGGCCGGGGATCGGCGAGCCGCCCTCCGCCGTCTCCTCTAAGCTCTTGCAGCGCCTGAAGGAAGGTAAGCCCGGGAGCTTACCTTCCTTCAGGCGCGGCCGCAGCAAGAAGTCAAGGACACGGGCGGAGCGCGGCTCGCCGATCCCGCCCTGGCACATAAGCCCGCGGCGGCCCTGCGTGAGCGAGGAAGAGGCGGGGGGAAGTCCCGCCCCTAGGGCATCTGACGTGGCTTCCCTCCGCCTCCTCCTCACTTGCGCCCCCCCCCCCTCATGCCGCCCCCCCAAGATTGAAATTTTTCAATATTTTTTTGCAATTTTTTTTTTTAAACCTGATGTCTTGCAGGGGGTTAGGGGGCCGTGGGGAAGGGGCTTGGGGGCCGTGTACGGCCCCAGGGCCGCCAGTTGGACAGCCCTGATCTAGTTCATCTACATAGTCTACCATTTATCTTTTTATCTAATCTGAATATCATCTATCTGTCTGTCTGTCTATCTAATCTGACTATCTAGTGTATCATCTATTTATTTATGTAATCTGACTGTAATCAGTCTGTCTGTCTATCTGTCTCTCAACCTATCTAATCTATCAACTATCTGACTGTCTGTCTAGCTATCTAATCTGACTATCTAGTCCAGGGGTGCCCACACTTTTTCAGCATGCGAGCTACTTATAATAAAACCAAGCCAGAAAGATCTACCTACCTCCTCAAGGCTGGAGAGGGGCGGGGCTTGGCACAGCCTGGCTCCGCCCCCCTCTGACTTCCGCTCTACCAGCAGCTTCTCCAGGCTTGAGTATGGCAATGCCAAGCTAGTGGTGGCATAGCTAGCATAAGGCTGGCTTGGCCCTGCCATCCTCAAGCCTGGAGAAGCTGCTGGTAGAGCGGAAGCCAGAGGGGGTGGAGCCAGGCCGCACCAAGCCCCGCCCCCTCCCCTCTGGCTTTGGAGCTCCCAGCAGCTTCTCCAGGCTTGAGGGTGGCAGTGCCAAGCCAGTGGTGGCATAGCTAGCACAAGGCTGGCTTGGCCCTGCCCTCCTCAAGCCTGGAGCAGCTGCTGGGAGTGCCGAAGCCAGGGAGGGGGCGGGGCTTGGCATGGCCTGGCTCCGCCCCCCTCTGAGAAGCGCCCCATCCGGCTGGGATCGACCTCCTTCGGTCCCGGGATCAACTGGTTGATCGCAATCGACTTCCTGGGCAGCCCTGATCTAGTCTATCATCTATTTATGTCATCTATCTGTCTATCTATCTATCTATCTTTCTATCTCCCAATCTATCTAATCTATCATCTGTCTGTCTGTCTATCTATCTAATCTGACTATCTAGTCTATCATCTATTTATTTATATATATAATCTGACTGTCATCTGTCTGTCTATCTATTTATCTATCTATCTATCAATCTATCTAATCTATCATCTATCTATCTGTCTATTTATCTATCTGTTCTGGCTATCTAGTCTATCATCTATTTATTTATGTCATCTGACTGTCATCTGTCTGTCTATCCATCTAGTCTGACTATCATCTTCCTTCCTTTCTATCATCCCTCCATCCATCGATCTGTAGGAGTGAGAAATGTGGCCAGTGTAGCCTCTTGGCTCAGGAAAGCCACATCCGTGTCCTCCCTCTCCAGTATTTCATTCTGAGAGGAGTTTCCAAATCCCGCAGAGGGAAAACATGGCCTTCCGGGTCCTTCCGGGCCCTTCCGGCCAAGGTGCCGGGCAAAGAGACCGAGCTGGGGCCTTTGTCATTCGTTTGCAGCTCATTTCCCTTTGCGATCCCTCCCCAGGTTTACGTCCAGCACCTGTTGAAGCAGAACAAGGAGAGTGTCTGGAAGCTGATCCACGAAGACAACGGCCACATCTACGTCTGCGGGTGAGTCCTCTGCCGGGAGGGCTTTGTTTGTGTCTTCCTGCCTGGCCAAAAGGGGGTTGGACCGGACGACCCCTTGTCAGGTCCCTTTGCCTCTCCCTTCACCCTTTCCTACTCCTTTCAACACAACAAGCAGAGCAGAACTAATTAGGAGGGGTTTGGGGGATTGACTCCATATGATGGAAGTTGTAGTTCACCCTTGAATCAAGTCGGAGCACTGTGACACCCCCTCCCCCTCCCTCACTGGCAATAGGCCTGAACCACATTTAGCACACACAACCCCCATGCCCAAAGAAAAAAAAAGTTTTGGGGGGAATTGACTTTCATTTATAGCCTGGGATTTATAGTTCACCTGCGATCAACGAGCACTCTGAAATCCACCAAAAAATGGAATTGGACCTAACTTGGCACACAGAGCCCCCATTACCAGCCAAATATATATATATATACTGGAGGTCTTTAGGGGGAAAATCACTTTGATTTGGGGGAGTTGTAGTTCACCTACACTCAGCACCTCCCCCAGCAACAATATAATAGTATAGAATACTAATATTATTAATGATATTAGTATTATTATTAATTATTAATACTAATAATTATTAATATTAGTATTAATATATTAATTATTAATACTAATAATTCTTAATATTAGTATTAATATATTAATTATTAATACTAATAATTATTAATATTGTTAGTATTATGCTAATAAATATAGTATGGTTTTATGTAGATATGACTTGTAAGCCACTCCGAGTCCCCTTCGGGGTGAGAAGGGCGGCATATAAACAATAAAAATAAATATAAGCACTGTGAACCCAAACACCAAACGTGGCATGCATATCCGATATGACCAAATTTGAGTATTGGTGGGTTTTGAGGGGAATTGGCCTAGGCCAGTGCCTTCCCTTTTGATCTGAAAGAGGGAGAGAGCCATTAATAAAGGGAGCCACCTGGGGGTTCTGTGTGGGAAGTTTGGCCCACCCAGTTCTATTGGTGGGGTTCAGAATGCTCTTTGATTGTAGGGGAACTATAAATCCCAGCAACTACAACTCCCAAATGGCAAGGTCTATTTTCCCCAAACTCCATCTGTGTTCACATTTGGGCATATTGAGTATTCATGCCAACTTTGGTCCTGATCCGACATTATTTGAGTCCACAGTGCTCTCTGGATATAGGTGAACTACAACTCCAAAACTCAAGGTCAATGCCCACCAAACTCTTACAGCATTTTCTCTTGGTTATGGGAGTTCTGTGTGGGAAGTTTGTGTCTTTCTGCCATTCCTGCCAGGATATCTATGTTGTGTTCATCGAAACAGGCCCAGGTTTCACACTGAGTGTATAAATACATTTACAAACATATTAACTATATGTATTACTGTGTTAGAGTGTCATTTTGTGTCATTTTGGTTGGTGGTGTGCCCCAGGATTTTGTCAATGTAAAAAATGTGCCGCGGCTCAAAAAAGGTTGAAAAACACTGCCTTAGAGTGTTGGAGTTCTGAGGCTGACCAATCAGAGTCCTTTATGCAAATAATCCCACAGTGGTAACCAATCGAAAAGCTGGCACATATTCCTCCGCACCTCCCGTCCTTCCGCACCGCCGCAAACACTGACTTTGATTATATACATAGATTTAATGCAGCCGGCTACTAATGTAATACAGTAAGACATGCTTGCGACCCCCCTCTGCAATGTTTTGCCTTCCCTCCTTTTGCAGGGACGCCCGCAACATGGCCCGCGACGTGCAGAACACCTTCTACGAGATCGTGGCCGAGTTCGGCAAGATGGACCAGCCGCAGGCGGTGGACTACATCAAGAAGCTCATGACCAAGGGCCGCTACTCCTTGGACATCTGGAGTTAAGATTGGGGGGAGGAGAACGAGGAGGTGGAGGTGCTTGTTTTGCTTCTCAAGGGGTTAGCGGAAGGGGAGAAAGTGGCCAAGCGGGTCCCTCCGCTGCCGCTCGATCCATTCCCTTTTGGGACTTTTGGCCCTCTTTTGCGAGGGGCGGGATTTGCGCGAGAAAACACACCCTTTCCTTCCCCCTCCCCTCTTCTTTACCGCCTGCTTCTTTTGCGGGAGCCTCTGCTTCGTTGAGGGAGGGCCCGTCTTCCTTCCTCGGTCTTTCCTTTCGTGTCTCGAGAGCGTCTCGTTGTGCCGGGGCGTCTCCACCGGCCCCAGACTCAACACGACAGCGGCGGCGGCGCTCTTCTTCTTCTCATCCTTCTCGCTTTCTTTCCTTCGGTCTGTTAAACAGGCCGGATCGGTTCCGAAACCCGTTCGGGGAGGAGCTTTTGGTGGCTGCTTGGCGTTCTTCTCTCTCTTTCTTCTCAAGCTCCAACAACATGGGGAAACAGGGCAGGAAACACGGCTCGTTTCGAGGCTGGTTTCCTTCGGAGCGGAGGGCTTCGCTTCCGTCTTCTGGCCCCCCGACTCGGCGGAGAATCCTCTTCCGGTGGCCCGCCGAACTTAATGCTTCTCCGGTCAAATTTGCTCCTTCGGCGGAAGGAAACGCTGTGGCGGCGGAGGAGGGAATTTGGCTGGCAGGGCCTTCCCGTCGTGGCCTCGCTTGCTCCTTTCCGCACATTGAAGCTGCTATGGGGCCCCAAATTGCATTCGGTCATCCAGACGACTGTCCGCCGAATGTACATACGGTTAAGGAGACTTGCTCTTCGAATAAAAACGACCCTTGGTTCTTTTGCACCATTTTATTTCTTTGGAGTGTATCAAAGTGTGCGTTGTTGTGCTGTGGTTGCCGTTCACGTGGCCCTTGAGAGAAAGTGTTGAGGAATAGATTCTGGGGGTCGCAACCTCTGGGGATCGTGTCCTCTAAAGGGGTCATGACCTCTGGGGGTCATGACCTCTAAGGAGATCATGACCTCTGGGGGTCATGACCTCTGGGGGTCATGACCTCTAAGGGGATCATGACCTCTGGGGGTCATGACCTCTAAGGGGATCATGACCTCTGGGGGTCATGACCTCTAAGGGGGTCGTGACCTCTGGGGGTCATGACCTCTAAGGGGGTTGTGACCTCTGGGGGTCGCGGCTCCTGGGGAGGTCACAAAGGGGTTTCAGAGGGGTCACCATCATATATTTTCGACCATCTTCGGAACCCCTTTGGTAGAGAAATTTGAAGATCTCTCCGCCTGTCCTTCTCTTCCTTTTTGGAAACAGAGGGTGAATCCTCCCTTCACTGTGATTGGCCAGCTTCTCAGCTAAATATTTGAAGGCTTTGTTGGACATTGACCTTGAGTTTTGGAGTTGTAGTTCACCTACATCCAGAGAGCGCTGGGGACTTCAAACAGTAATGTACCTGAACCAAACATGGCACGAATACTCAATATGCCCAAATGCAGACACTGGTGGAGTTTGGGGGAAAGAGGCCTTGTAGTTGCTGGGATTTATAGTTCACCTGCAATCAAAGAGCATTCTGAACCCCACCAATGAGGGTATTGAACCAAACTTGGCACACAGAACTCCCACGACCAACAGAAAGTAGTGGAAGGACTCGGTGGGCATTGACCTTGAGTTATGCCCAAATTTGAACACTGGTGGGGGTGGGGGGAGGTTTGATTTTGTCATTTGGGAGTTGTAGTTGCTGGGATTTATAGTTCACCTACAATCAAAAAGCATTCTGAACCCCACCAACGATGGAATTGAACCAACTTGACACATGTTTGACCAACAGAAAATACTGGAAGGGTTTGATGGGCATTGATGTTGAGTTTGGGAGTTGTAGTTCACCTACATCCAGAGAGCACTGTGGACTCAAACAATGATAGATTTGGATCAAAACTTGGCACGAATCCTCAAAATGCCTAAATGTGGAGTTTAGGGAAAACAGACTTTGACATTTGGGAGCTGTAGTTGCTGGGATTTATAGTTCACCTGCAATCAAAGAGCATTCTGAACCCCACCAATGATGGAATTGAACCAAACTTGGCACACAGAACTCCCATGACAAACAGAAAGTAGTGGAAGGGCTGGGTGGGCATTGACCTTGAGTTTTGGAGTTGTAGTTCACCTACATCAAGAGAGCACTGTGGACTCAAACAATGATAGATTTGGATCGAAACTTGGCACGAATCCTCAAAATGCCTAAATGTAGAGTTTAGGGAAAACAGACTTTGACATTTGGGAGCTGTAGTTGCTGGGATTTATAGTTCACCTAAAATCAAAGAGCATTCTGAAACTTCCCATACAGAACCCCCATGATCAACAGAAAATACTGGAGGGATTTGGGAGTGATTTAGGGGGAGATGTAGTTCACCGACCTCGGGAGAACACTGTGAACCCAAACAAATATGGATCTGGACCAAATTTGGCACCAATACCCGATATGCCCAAATTGGACTGCTGGTGGGGTTGGGGGGAGGGGATTGATTTTGTCATTTGGGAGTTGTAGTTGCTGTAGGGGTGCCTAAGACCATGAGAAATATGTGTTTCCTGATAGTCTTTGGCAACCCATATGAACCACGTCTCGTGACCCCCCCCCCCCCCCGAAACACTGCTCTAGATATAGATGTTTATTATGCCCAGGCTCCACCACAAGGGGGCAGTATATTGATAGGCTGCACTACTTTGATGTGACTTGAAGGATCTGGACCAAATTTGACATATGGGCCCTTCATTGTCCAACTTAATTGAATTTATCTAGTGCAGGGATCGGGAACCCTTTTGACTCCGAGAGCCATGAAAGCAAAATATTTGGAAGTCTATTTCAGTGAGAGCCATATCATATATATTAAGACTGAATTCAACTCAATGTGAGTCTATACGTACATACGATGAGGAAAGGGTTCCCCCGGAAGGAGGACGGGACACTTCAGACCTGGCTCTGCAAAAGGCACGCTCAGGACTCTGGGAAGGAAGA
The DNA here is from genome assembly GCA_030556195.1 of Anolis apletophallus. Taxonomy (NCBI): domain Eukaryota; kingdom Metazoa; phylum Chordata; class Lepidosauria; order Squamata; family Anolidae; genus Anolis; species Anolis apletophallus. The sequence continues at coordinate 16,924,742 of JARBWK010000020.1, forward strand.
GAAGACGGAAGGAAGGAAGGAATGGGGAAAGAATGAGAGAGGAAATAAAGGAGAGGAAGAAAGAAAAGAACGAACTATGGAAAAGGAAGAAAATCAGGAGAGGCACAAGGATGGGAAAAAGAAAGAAGGAAATGGGATGGGAGGAAAGGGTGGGGAAAAGAAAGGAAAGGGAGGAAAAAAAAGTAAAATGATGAAGGGAAAAGAAGAAAAGGAGAGAAAGTGAAGTGAAAAGAAAGGAAGGAGAAGGAAAGGAAGACTTGGGGGAAAGAATAGGAGGGAAGGAAGAGGAAGGGAGAATGAAGGAAAGAAGGAAGGGGAGAGGGAGGGAAAAGGAAGGAGAGAAGGAAAGGGTGAAGGGGAGAAAGGAAGGAAGAATGGAGGAAAGAAGGAAAGAGGGAGGGAAAAGGAAGGAGAGAAGGAAAGGGTGAAGGGGGAGAAAGAAAGGAAGGAAGAGGGAGAATGGAAGAAGAAAGGAAGGAGAATGGAGGAAAGAAGGAGAGAGAGGGAAAGGAAGGAGAGAAGGAGAAGGAAAGTGAAGGGGAGGAAGGAAGGAAGGAAGAGGGAGAATGGAGGAAGAAAGGATGGGGAGAAAAGGAGAATGGAGGAAAGGATAGAGGGAGGGAAAGGGAAGGAGAGAAGGAAAGGGTGAAGAGGAGAAAGAAAGGGAGATTGGAGGAAAGAAGGAAGGGGAGAGAGGGAGGGAAAAGGAAGAGAGAAGGAAAGGATGAAGGGGGAGAAAGGAAGGGAGAGGGAGAATGGAGGAAAGAAGGAAGGAGAGAGGGAGGGAAAGGGAAGGAGAGAAGGAAAGGGTGAAGGGGAGAAAGGAAGGAAGGAAGAGGGAGAATGGAGGAAGAAAGGAAGGAGAATGGAGGAAAGAAGGAGAGGGAGGGAAAGGAAGGAGAGAAGGAGAAGAAAAGGGTGAAGGGGAGAAAGGAAGGAAGGAAGAGGGAGAATGGAGGAAGAAAGGATGGGGAGAAAGGAAGGAGAATGGAGGAAAGAGGGAGGGAAATGGAAGGAGAGAAGGAGAAGGAAAGGGTGAAGAGAAAGAAAGGGAGAATGGAGGAAAGAAGGAAGGGGAGAGGGAGGGAAAAGGAAGAGAGAAGGAAAGGGTGAAGGGGGAGAAAGGAAGGGAGAGGGAGAATGGAGGAAAGAAGGAAGGAGAGAGGGAGGGAGGGAAATGGAAGGAGAGAAGGAAAGGGTGAAGGGGAGAAAGGAAGGAAGAGGGAGAATGGAGGAAGAAAGGAAGGAGAATGGAGGAAAGAAGGAGAGGGAGGGAAAGGAAGGAGAGAAGGAGAAGAAAAGGGTGAAGGGGAGAAAGGAAGGAAGGAAGAGGGAGAATGGAGGAAGAAAGGAAGGAGAATGGAGGAAAGAAGGAGAGGGAGGGAAAGGAAGGAGAGAAGGAGAAGAAAAGGGTGAAGGGGAGAAAGGAAGGAAGAGGGAGAATGGAGGAAGAAAGGATGGGGAGAAAGGAAGGAGAATGGAGGAAAGAGGGAGGGAAAGGGAAGGAGAGAAGGAGAAGGAAAGGGTGAAGAGAAAGAGGGAGAATGGAGGAAAGAAGGAAGGGGAGAGAGGGAGGGAAAAGGAAGAGAGAAGGAAAGGGTGAAGGGGGAGAAAGAAAGGAAGGAGAATGGAAGGAATGGAGGAAAGAAGGGGAGAGAGGGAGGGAAAAGGAAGGAGAGAAGGAAAGGGTGAAGGGGTGAAAGGAAGGAAGAGGGAGAATGGAGGAAAGAAGGGAGAAGGCGAAAAAGGGAGAATGGAGGAAAGAAGGAAGGGGAGAGGGAGGGAAAAGGGAGAGAAGAAGGAAAGGGTGAAGGGAGAGAAAGGAAGAGGGAGAATGGAGGAAAGAAGGGGAGAAAGGGAGGGAAAGGAAGGAGAGGAAAGGGGAGAAAGAAAGGAAGAGGGCCCCGAGAGCAGCGGGGGATGAGGAAGAGGCGGCGATAGCGGTGCGGAAGCACCAGTCGCGGCGCATTTGCATCACTCCTTCCCATTGCATGCTGGGAAACCGAGGCCCAGGCTGCTCTGAAGAGCCAGATGCAATGATAAAAAGAGCCACATCTGGCTCGCGAGCGATAGGCTCCCGACTCCTGACCTAGTGTATTATTTGCCACCAAAGTTCGAAAATAGGGGGGAGGGGATACCACACTTTTTTGAACCTCAAACCACAACTCAGGAGCAAGAAGGCATTTCCCTTTGCTTTATTTTCCCCAACGTCAATATATATACACACACATATATACGGATACGTGTACGGAACGACAAGGAATACATTCGTAGGCAAGCGTCGCTTGTCGACACAGGCCGGCTCTTTCGAGGCGGCGCTCAAGACACACGACGGACGCAAACAACATCGGAAGGGAAACGGGACCGTTTCCAGACGCACAACTTCGGCCCGAGCAGAGGACCACAACCAGGCAACTTTCCCTTGGGATCCCAGTCCAGACCAATGGTCCCAATACGCTCAAATCAGCCTGGCCCCAGTCCTGGAATTGGGTTTGGGAGTGGAAGAGTAGTGTCCGGACAAGACTCTCGGGCCCACAATCCTCCTGGACGCTGAGACCTCCGTCACCTGACAAACTGGGACGGGACAGGCGCTCGGCTTCCCGCCGTCCTCACTCCGCCTTCTGGGCCTTGTCTTGGAACTTCTGGTGGACGACCCGCAACGTGGTGAAGAAGTTGCCGGCGAAGAGGATGAAGAAGGGGAGGCCGCACATCAGGACCTAAAAGAAGGGGAGTTGTAGTTCACCGACATCCAGAGCCCACTACGAACCCAAACAAGGATGGATCTGGACCAAACTTGGCAGGGGATATGCCCAATAACCCGATATGCCCAAATTGAAACACTGGTGGGTTTTGGCCTGGGCATTTTGGAGTTGTAGGTCCTGGGATGTATAGTTCACCTGCAATCCATGAGCACTCTGAACTCCACCAAAGATATAAATACTGTAATTAAAATAGTATATCTCTATATCTCTCTCTATATAATAAAAGGCAATGTTTGTATGTGTGTGGGTTTGTATGTATGTATGTATGTGGCAGCGTTCTGATTGGCTGCCACTTTCACAGGCCACAGCAACCAGCGCCGGTGATGGACCTGCACCAAACTTGGTACACATAACCCCCCTGACCCCCTTTACGTCCTGGTGCAGTTTGGGGGAGATGGACCACGGATTATGGGATTTGTAGTACTTTACAACACTTTGGTTCCCAAAGACCACTGTGGCCACCTAAAAGGACCAATACAGACCACACTTGGCACACACAGCCCCCATTACCCACTCTACGTCCTGCTGCAGTTTAGAGGGGGTGGACCACGGATAATGGGACTTGCAGTACCTTCAGTAATTTCATGATAGCACTACAACTCCCAATACTGATGGACGAAGACCAAACTTGACACACAGAGCCCCCATGACCCACTCTACATCCGGCTGCAGTTTGGAGGAGGGCTGACCATGAATGATGGGACTTGCAGTACCTTCCCTCACTTTCCAAGACTGCTGCAAACCTAATCCAATGACTGATCAAGACCAAACCTGGCACACACAGCCCTCATGACCCACTCTACAGCCTGGTGCAGTTTTGTGTCAAACGGACCACAAATGCTGGGACTTGAAGTACCTTCACTCACTTCCTAAAAACAATGCAACCCTCATCCATTCACCAATACAGACCACACTTGGCACACAGAGCCCCCATGACCCAATCTACATCCTACTGCAATTTGGAGGAGGGTGGACCACAGATGGGACTTGCAGTACCTTCACCAATTTCATGATACCACTACAACTCCCAGTAATGATGGATCAAGACCAAACTTGACACACAGAGCCCCCATGACCCACTCTACATCCTGCTGCTGTTTGGAGGAGGGTACACCATGGATAATGGGACTCGCAGTGCCTTCACTAACTTCCTGACACCACTGCGAGCCACATAAATGATTGCTACACACCAACTAATACGTTTCTCAAATAACCCGGGCACCGCCGGGTCCCCAAGCTAGTAAATAAATAAAAGATGGAATTGGGCCAAACTTGGTGTACAGAGCCCCCGTGATGGGCAAAAAATACTGGAAGTCTATGGGGAAAATTCACCTTGATTTGGGGGAATTGTAGTTCACTTACATCCAGAGCCCACTATGAACCCAAGCACAGATGGATCTGGACCAAACTAGGCACACAGACCTGATATGCCCAAATTTGATCACTGGAGGGGTTTGGGGATGGAGGAGGGGAACTGACTTTTCTTTCTGGGAGTTGTAGTTCACCCACAACCAGAGAAACAGTGACCTCCACCAATGATGGACTTGTACCAAACTTGGCACTCACAACACCCATGACTGACTCAACCTACTAGGGAGGTTTGAGGGGACTGGCTCACCATAGTGGGAGTTGTAGTTCACCCTACAGCCAGAGAGCACACTGAACTCCACAATGAGCAAACTTGCCCAACATAACAAAGAAAAGGAGGGAGAAAGAAAGAAAGAAAAAAGATGGAAGGAAGAGGAAGCAAAGGGAAAATATATGGCCTTCCGGCCATACTAACCCCACTGCCTTGGTCTTACCTGCCACTCTTTGCATTCTGGGTGCCTGGCCAGTTGGAAGAGCGTGAGGGCATTGTACAGTTGCCAGAACTATGGGGAGAAGCAAGGGAATTGGGGAAGAGAGGGGGGGAATCAAGACGGTTCCGCTCTTAACTCCATTTGAGCTTCCAAAACCCTCTCTCCCTCCCTCCCTCCGGGAAATGGGACTCACCTGGCCGAAGAAGAGGAAGGGGAGCAGGAAGGTGAGGCCGCGCCACATCCAGGACTGGAAACCCTCTGGCAGAAAAGAAGGGGGTTAATCGCACCACAACGGGGCCTTTGCCTATTGATTTTTATGGCAGAATGGGGTTGGACTAGATGGCCCTTGGGGTCCCTTCCAACTAGGGTAGATGGATGGATGGATAGATAGGAAGATGGATGGAAATATAGGAAGATGGATGGATGGATAGGAAGATGGATGGATGGATGGACAGACAGGTAGATAGATAGATGGAAATATAGGAAGATGGATGGATGGATAGATAGGAAGATGGATGGATAGATGGGTGGATGGATAGATAGGAAGATGATGGATGGGTGGATGGATAGATAGAAAGATGATGGATGGGTGGATGGATGGGAAGATGGATGGATAGGAAGATAGATACCAAGATAGATAGATGAATAGGAAGATGGATAGATAGATTGATAGATACATACATACATAGATAGGAAGATGGATGGAAATATAGGATGGATGGATGGGAAGATGGATAGATAGATAGATAGATAGATAGATAGATAGATAGATAGATAGATAGGAAGATGGATGGATGGATGGATAGATAGGAAGATGGATGGATGGATAGATGGGAAGATAGACGGACAGATAGATAGGAAGATGGATGGATGGAAGGATGGAAAGCGGCAGAAAGACAAATATGCAGATAGATAAATGGATGGATGGATAGGGCGAGCCCTTGGGATCTCTTCCAAGTCTTGGATTCTATGATGGGTGGGTGGATAGAGACCTTGGGATCCCAACTCTCGGATTCTGTGATTGAGAGATAGATAACTCTGGCTGTTAGGCTAATCGTTTTGCCCTCCCTCTATTAAAAAGGACGATTTCCTTCAGCTGTTCTTCCTTTAGAATGTATGCTGAGGATCGTCTTGAATCCCATATTTTGGGAGGAAACCGACGCCCTGGATTTGGGGGGAGGGATCCAAGGAAGCCTTATGAAGACGGACATTGCGATGTCGTGGCCGGAGCCACCCTTCTGCCCACTTACCCACCGTGAGGTCCATGTTGTGGCGCTCGCCCAGCGCTCTCAGCCGGTAGAGGCAGCCGCTTTGGTAGTAATACTGGAGAAACTGGACAAAACCTGCGAGAGAACCACTGCCAGTTACGACTCCATGTTTACCAGTCCAAGACAAGCTGGCTGAGCTCATGTTTTCGACGGAGTCCACCGTCCAGCGGGGGACAATGGGGTCTGGAGTCCAAGCCTTTGGCGGGACCGAGGGTTGGGGAAGACTTACTCTGGTACATGGAAAAGGTGAGGAACTGGTTCCGGAACTTGTGGTACATGGGTCCGTCCGGCCTGAGCAACGCCGGAAAGAGAAAGAGGGGAAGTTGTGTTTAGTCCTGGGCGTTCAACATCCGAGTAATGGTCCTGTGGTGCTAGGGATCCCAAAAAGGCCAAAGGAACGAGGGACTGTCCGGAAAGCGCCAGACACTCACCAGGTCAGCATGACTCCCGAGAGGAAGGTGGAGATGTAGTGATGGAAAACCCACCAGCCTTTAATCCTGGGAGAGGAAGCAGAACCAGGGAGAGGAAGGAGGAGTTTCAGTGACTGAATGTGCAAAGAGGACTAAACTAATGGAAGAGTCAATGCCATGGGGAAAATAGGTCTCCAACGAAGCTTTCTCTCCAATCCTAGTTTCCACAACAAGTCACATACTGTATATCAGTGTTTCCCAACCTGGGGAAGTTGTGTTTAGTCCTGGGGCACACCACCAACCAAAACGACACAAAATGACACTCTAACACAGTAATACATATAGTTAATATGTTTTTGAATGTATTTATACACTCAGTGTGAAACTTGGGCCTGTTTCGATGAACACAACATAGGTATCCTGGCAGGAATGGCAGAAAGACACAAACTTCCCACACAGAACTCCCATAACCAAGAGAAAATACTGGAGAGCTTTCAAGAAAATTTGGCACCTACCTGGCAGGCAGCCCTGGCCTGGATTGGGTGAGGATCCTGGGAGGTAGCATGGAGCCAGGTGATGTAGGCCAAGGGGTTGGGCCTAGGTTTGGAACGGAGCCTCTTGCCCAGCTCGCACCACTTTCAAGCCCAGCTCGCGAGGCCTGGGCCCTGCGGGAAGCCTTTCTCCCTGTTCGCGTCTCCGCCGATCTCGGCAGGAGACGCGATCCAACTAAACCTGGCTCCCAGGGAGATCTGGGAACTGCGAGGAGCCTTTCGCCCAGTTCATGGCTCCACTGAGCCCACGGGAGACGCAAGCTGGCCCATCCCGGGCTCCCAGAGCCTGCCTGGAAGCCGGGTTTGGCGAACCAGGAGAAAGCCTCCCAGGCAGGGCCTGTTCCTTGCGGGGAGCCATTCTCCCAGTTTGCGGCTCCGCTGGGCTTGGTGGAGCCGTGAACCGCGAGAAAGGCTCCCCGCAAGGAACAGGCCCTGTCTGGGAGCCGGGTTTGGCCGGCTTGCGTCTCCCACCGGACTCGGCGGAGACACTAACCGGGTGAAAGGCTTCCCGAGGTGCCCAGGCCCTCCCTGGGAGCCTTTCTCCCAGTTTGTGGCTCCGCCGAGCCCAGCAGAAGACACAAGACAGCCAAACTTGGCTCCCAGGCAGGGTCTGGGCCTTGTGGGAAGCCGTTCTCACGGTTTGTGGCTCTGCCAGGCTTGGCGGAGCTGCAAACCAGGAGAAAGGCTCCCGCAAGGAACAGGCCGTGCCTGGGAGCCGGGTTTGGCCGGCCTGCGTCTCCCACCGGACTCGGCGGAGACACTAACCGTGTGAAAGGCTCCCTGAGGTGCCCAGGCCCTCCCTGGGAGCCTTTCTCCCGGTTTGTGGCTCCGCCGAGCCCAGCAGAAGACACAAGACAGCCAAACTCGGCTCCCTGACAGGGCCTGGGTCCTGCGGGGAGCCGTTCTCCCGGTTTGCAGTGCCGCCGGGCTCGACGGAGCCGCAAACTGGGAGAAAGGCTCCCAGGGAGGGTCTGGCCACCTCGAGGAGCCTTTCTCCCTGTTCGTGGCTATGCCAAGCCCGGCGGAAGATGCGAGACAACCAAACTCGGCTCCCAGGCAGGGCCTGTTCCTTGCGGGGAGCCTTTCTTCCGAGGCTCCCCGGCCCTCCCTGGCAACCGGGATGGACTGGCTGGTGTGCGGAAGGAAAACAGCCAAAGGAGGAAGCGCCCTAGTCCTTTCTTCTTTGCCGCCGCCTGGCCCTTCCTCCTCCTCCCCCAAGCGGCAGGAGGGGGAAGAAAGGGGGCCGCGGCACAAAATCAGTGAAGACAAGGAGATTGCTGAGCGGCTAAATGACTTATTTGCCTCCGTTTTCACACAGGAGGACAGACAACATATGCCTGCAGATGAGTCAGTTTTTTCAGGGAGGGAATTAAAAGAATTAAAACAGATAGAGATAAACAAGGAGGATGTTCTCACATGCCTTACTAAACTAAATGTCAACAAATCACCAGGTCCAGACGGCATCCACCCCAGAGTTCTTAAGATAGTGTGCCGCGGAACACCGGTTGGGAAACACTGCTGTATATAATCGAATATAAGCCAAGTCAATACATCTTCCCCATTTTTTGTGGAAAAATTACGTGCCTCAGCTTATGTTTGGGCCAGCTTATATTTGAGTATATCCGCAATTAAACATTACACACATACTTCAACTTAGCACAGATTTATACTACAACTTCCTTACTTTAGTCCTCTTTGCAGATTCAATAATTGTGTTTATTATGAGACTGACTCTAATGGCTTGGGCCATGGCAGGTCAAGTTGGGTTCGTAGGGAAAAGTTCAATACACACATGGCCTATGCGTGTATTGAACTTTCCCCGACGAACCCAACTTGACCTGCCACGGTCCAAGCCTCAAAAGGTAGGCTTCCTGGAGGAGAAGCGGCCCTTACTTGGAGCCGTTGTTGATCAAGATGCTTTCCCGGATCGTCAGAGTGCAATAGTACCAGACCAGGAGGAAGTTGAAGACGGCGTCCGTGACCCTGGGGGGAAATACCAAAAACAGCAGGACATAGGACATAATATACTCATACATCAATGGGAAGAAATAAATTAAATTAAATTACACCATTGCTACTGATATTCAAGACATCTGGTACCAAATGCAGTTTAGATGGTATTATACACCTGCAAACATAGCCAAATTGAGTAAGAGTCTTCCAAGTCGCCAGGGCGATTATCCCTCACAGGTCGCAGAGTGCTCCTGCTGCAGGCCCGGATCCCCTCCAGGGATGGCAGGCACTCCAAAGCCGCCGCTACTCCGGCCTGTCTGCCGACGCAGGCCTCACAGAGCCCACGATGGGATGGCGGCAGCGGCACCCCTTCCGCTTGGCCCCACCCCCACGCCCTTCTCCCCGGGCCGGACAGAACAGGCTGCCGGGCCAGATCTGGCCCGCGGGCCGTAGGTTGCCCGCCCAGGCCCGGATTAAGACCTTTTTGCGCCCTAGGCGACACTTTGGGATTACGCCCCTTTTCACGCGCCGCCACTCGGGCCCCGCCTCCGGAGGGAGTGACGTCGCTCAGGCCCCGCCCCCGGAGGGAGTGACGTTGCTCGGGCCCTGCCCCCGGAGGGAGTGACGTCGCTCGGGCCCCGCCCCCGGAGGGAATGACGTTGCTCAGGCCCCGCCCCCTGATGCGTTACTCAGGCCCCGCCCCCGGAGGGAGTGACGTTGCTCAGGCCCCGCCCCTGGAGGGAGTGACGTTGCTCAGGCCCCGCCTCCGGAGGGAGTGACATTGCTCAGGCCCTGCCCCTGGAGGGAGTGACGTTGCTCGGGCCCCACCCCTGGAGGGAGTGATGTCGATCAGGCCCCGCCTCCGGAGGGAGTGACGTTGCTCAGGCCCTGCCCCTGGAGGGAGTGACGTCGCTCAGGCCCCGCCCCCGGAGGGAGTGACGTGAGGGAGTGACGCTCAGGCCCGCCCGGAGGGAGTGACGCGTGCTCAGGCCCTGCCCTGGAGGGAGTGACGTTGCTCAGGCCCCGCCCCCCCAACAGTGAGTGACGTCACTCGGGCCCCGCCCCCAGAGGGAGTGACGTCGCTCGGGCCCGCCCTGGGGAGTGACGCCGCTCAGGCCCCGCCCGGAGGGAGTGACGCGCTCGGGCCCCGCCCCCGGAGGAAGTGACGTCGCTCGGGCTCGGCCCACGCCCCCGGAGGGAGTGACGTTGCTCGGGCCCCGCACCCGGAGGGAGTGATGGCCCCGCCCTGGAGGAGCGACGTCGCTCGGGCTGCACTCCTCCTCCCTCTCTCCTTCTGAGAACACCGAGTCCTGGCCCAGCTGCGCTGCGTGAATGGGGCGCTGCGTGGAAGGGCGCCACGCAGCTGCCGCTGGGACAACTCGGCGTGAATCATCGCCATTTTTGGCCTTGATCTGATGCCCCCCCCCCCCAGCTTACGCCCACAGGCCACGCCCTTGCTGCCCTAAATGATAATCCGGGCCTGTGCCCACCCGAGATGGATGGATGGATAGACAGGGATAGGTTGGGACAGTCACCTTCCAACCTGGGGCTGCAGACTCACCTGGAATTCAGCAGGAACCGGCAGGTGAAGGAGATGATGAGAAGGATGATGGTGAGGTAGAGCTTGAACTTCTCGTACTCGTCTTTGTAGGCGAACCTGTCGGGAGGGGGCGAAGCAGGGATGGATCTGGCCTCTAAGCTCAACTTTAGCTCAGAGCCCTTTCCCTCCTGGCCTCATCAAAGCCCTCTCACCACTTACAACACTACGTAACAACATTACAGACAAAAAAATGTTCTGTTCCCGTTTCGAAAGTATCGTTTCCTGTTTAATTGTGTTGTCCTTACTTTGAAAGCCTTCGTTTCCCTCCTTAAGCTTTGTTTTGGTGGGCCACAAACTATTTATTTTATTATTTATTAACTTTATTTATACCCCGCCACCATCTCCCCAAGGGGGACTCAGGGCGGCTTACATGAGGCCACGCCCATCAATGCAATAAACACAATATAACCCAAGAGCGCAACAATAAAATAAAAAATAAAATAACTTAAAATGCAAAACTGACCGAAAGGTCATGAGTTCCAAGCCAGCCCAGGTCGGAATGAGCTTCCGACCAAAATGGTGTAGCTTGTTGTCGACCTTTGCAGCCCGAAAGACGGATGCATCTGTCAAGTAGGAAATTTAGGTACCACTTTGTGGGGAGGCTAGTTTAACTGATTTACGAGGCCATAAAAATATCCAGGAAGTATGCAAAGAATGAGGAAGCGATAAATAAATAAATAAATAAATGGCCAGATTGTGCCTTTTAGTCAGAGGGACATGTCTGTGCTCTGGTTACATCCCAAATAGACTACTGCAACGCACTCTACGTGGGGCTGCCTTTGAAGACTGTTCGGAAGTTTCGCTCAGTCAATCGGGCAGCAGCCAGATTGCTCACTAGAGCGTGTGTAGAGGGAATATGAGCATCCTTACTTGGCTTGTTTGCTGAGCAGCGTGACATTCACATTCCCCAGGACGAGACTCAGGTACAACCTGGGAGGTAAACAAAGATGAGAGGGAGAGGGAGGGAGATAAAGGGAGAGAGGGGGAGGGAGAGAGGAAGAGAGATAGAGGGAGAGGGAGAGAGGGGGGAGGGGGAGAGGGGAAGGAGAGGGAGAGGAAGAGAGCGAGCGGGAGAGGGAGGAAGAGGCAGGGAGAAAGGGGGAAGGGAGGGAGGGAGGGAGAGAGGGAGAGAGGGAGGGGGAGAGAGGGGGAGGGGGAGAGAGGGAGGGAGAGAAAGAGAGAGTGAGAGAGGGGGAGAGGCGGAGAGATAGGAAGAGAGGGGGAGAGAGAGCGGGAGAGGGAGGAAGAGGCAGGGAGAAAGGGGGAGAGAGGGAGGGAGAGAGGGAGAGAGGGAGGGGGAGAGGGAGAGAGAGGCGGAGAGAGAGGCGGAGAGATAGGAAGAGGAAGAGAGAGGGAGGGAGGGAGAGGGAGAGAGCGGGAGGGGGAGGAAGAGGAAGAGAGGGAGAGAGAAAGGGGGAGAGATAGAAAGAGAGGAAGAGGGAGGGAGGGAGAGATAGAGTTAGGGAGGGGGAGAGGAAAGGGAGGGAGAGATAGAGGGAGAGGAAGAGATAGAGGGAAGGAGAGGGAGGGAGAGAGAAAGGGAGAGGGAGGGGCGGAGAGATAGGAAGAGAGAGGGGGAGAGAGCGGGAGAGGGAGGAAGAGGCAGGGAGAAAGAGGGGGAGAGAGGGAGGGAGAGAGGGAGGGGGAGAGGGAGAGAAAGAGAGGGAGAGAGAGGCGGAGAGATAGGAAGAGGAAGAGAGAGGGAGGGAGGGGGAGAGAGCGGGAGGGGGAGGAAGAGGAAGAGAGGGAGAGAGAAAGGGGAGAGATAGAAAGAGAGGAAGAGGGAGGGAGAGATAGAGTTAGGGAGGGGGAGAGGAAAGGGAGGGAGAGATAGAGGGAGAGGAAGAGATAGAGGGAAGGAGAGGGAGGGAGAGAGAAAGGGAGAGGGAAGTGGAGAGGGAGGGAGAGGGAGGGAGCGGAAGAGATAGAGGGAAGGAGAGAGAGGAAGAGAGGGAGGGGGAGAGAAGGGGAGAGAGAGAAAAAGAGGGGGAGAGGGAGAGGGAGAGAAAGGGAGAGGGGAGGAGGGAGGGGGAGAGAAACAGGGAGGGAGGGAGAGAGAAAGAGGGAGAGGGAGAGAAAGGGAGAGAAAGAGGGAGGGGGGGAGAGAAAAAGGGAGGGGGAGAGAGGAGGAAGAGAGAGACATATATCAAGGTCCAAACTAACCAGAGATGTACAGATCTACACTTTGGCAACAAAAAAGGAAATGCAGAGATACAGAACGGGTGACGCCAATGGCTTGACAACCCCATGGAAAAGGGGCCTAGGGCAGTGTTTTTCAACCTCTTTTGAGCCGCGGCACATTTTTTACATTGACAAAATCCTGGGGCACACCACCAACCAAACTGACACAAAATGACACTCTAACACAGTAATATGTATAGTTAATATGTACCTTAAATGTATTTATACACTCAGTGTGAAACCTGGGCCTGTCTCGATGAACACAACATAGATATGACTTCTTCTCGACATATTTATACATAGCTATCATGTCTTCTCTCAGCCTTCTCTTCTTCGGGCTAAACATGCCCAGCTCTTCAAGCCGCTCCTCATAGAGCAGTGGTGCTCAACCTTCCTAATGCTGTGACCCCTTGATACAGTTCCTCCTGTTGTAGTGACCCCCAGTCACATTATTTCATTGCTACTTCACAACTGTGGTTTTGCTATTGTTATGAAGCATAATGTAAATATCTGATATGCAGGATGTATTTTCATTCACTGGACGAAATTTGGCACATATTCCCAATACGCCCAAATTCGAAACTGGTGGGTTCGGAGGGAGAGATTGATGTTGTCACTTGGGAGCTGTAGTTGCTGGGATTTCTAGTTCACCTACAATCAAAGAGCATTCTGAACTCCAGCAATGGTGGAATTGAACCCTACTTGGGACACAGAATTCCCATGACCAACAGAAAATACTGGAAGGGTTTGGTGGGCATTGACCTTACGTTTGGGAGTTGTAGTTCACCTACATCCCGAGAGCACTGTCAACTCAAAACAATGGATTTGGACCAAACTCGGCATGAATATCAATATGCCCAAATGTGAACGCTGGTGGAGTTTGGGGAAAATAAACCTTGACATTTGGGAGTTGTAGTTGCTGGGATTTATAGTTCACCTACAATGAAATAGCCTTCTGAACTCCACCAAAGATAGAATTGGGCCAAACTTCTCACACACCCCCCAATGATCAACAGAACATGCTGTGTTTTCTGAGGGTCTTTGGCGACCCCTCTGACACTCCCTCGTGACCCCTCCAGGGTTGAGAAACACTGTCATAGAGCTTGTTCTACAGAACTTTGTGAAATTTCACCCTGAGTGAAACTTGCTTCCAGTTAACTATGGATGTCATGAAGCTGTTATAAACAGTTCCTTTGGAGGCAACTCTTGACAAATCCAGTAAAATAGTAAAAAAAAAAAAAAATCCAAGCGGAGAGGCTCAATTTGTTTCTTGGAAACCTGTAAGGGGGCTGCTAGGAGGGGGGAGAGTGCCAAATTTCCCACGGCACATCTGATGATCACTCACGGCACACTAGTGTGCCACGGCATGCTGGTTCAGAAACACTGGCCTAGAGCAGGGCTGTCCAACTTCTACCGGCCCAGGGGCCTGAATTCCGGTCACTGATGACCTGGGGGGCCGTAAGGTCTGCCCCGCCCCCGGTTCCGCCCCTGCCCCGCCTCCACCCCACCCCTGCATGCATACAGTCAAATATAATCTTTTACTGATATAAAATGCAGGGATAAGATATTAAATTATTTTAATTTAATATTAAATATATTTAATTCCATCCTTCCCTCTCCCCTTATTTTTATTTAATATTAAATATATTTAATTCCATCCTCCCCTCCCCCCTTAATGTATCCCATCTCCTCTTATTTCATCTTTAAATACATTTAATTTTATATTTAATACATGGGGGGAGGGAATGAGGAGCCCCCTGCTTCGGCCTACCCTTTCTAAACGCGCAGGATCCAGGAGTACCCGGACGATGAGAGAGGCGACGACCGACTGAGTCGAAGAAGGTCCTAATCGCGTCTGTGGGCCTCAGCGATCCAGTAGTAGAGTAGCCGAAGAGTATCGCGAGAATCGCAATCCACACGAGTTTCGCTGTCAATGCCGGCGTGATTTTGCGTTGACAGCGAAATCCCGTGGATTGGCGTATTCTCGCGATACTTGCTCAAACCCGGAGTAGGTTTTTTTTTTTAAAATATTATTATTTATTTTATTTTTCAATTTTTATTTTTATTAAAAAGCTTAGGGGGCCGTAGGGAAGGGGCTGGGGGCCGTATACGGCCCCCGGGCCGCCAGTTGGACAGCCCTGGCCTAGAGCACACACTCACCCGTTCTTCTTGGGCAAGTAGGCCTCCATCTCGAAGAAGACGCCCTGCCGGTCCTTGACCATCCCTTGCAGCTCCTGGAGGGCGGGGCCGTCCTCTTTGGCCTCCTGGTCGGTGAGGGAGCTCTTGCACCTGCAGCAAAACAACACGGCTCTTACCAAGACGGCGGCCTCCTTGCCAAGGCCTCAACATGCACGAAGGGCCTCTGATTTCGGCCGTGAAGCAGGGCCAGGCCTGGTTATGATTTGGATGGGAAGCCGCGACCCCCCAGAACGGATGGACGTACTTTTTGAGGGCGAGCGAGAGCTCCTTCAGCTGCTTTTTCTGCCTCGAGATGGAGCTGGAGATCCCATCTTGGAGCTTGGTCAGCTCCTCCAACTTTTGCTTGTAGAGCCGGTGAGTCTCCTAACAACAACAACAACAACAGGAACTAGAATATTATTTCACTCCGTGAAGTCTTCCAAAGCAACAGCCCTTCCTCCCCGGTCAAGGACAGGCATTGCTCCAGAGGCCGCAATGTGGCCAAGGAGGGCAGAGGAGAGCCCCGTCCAAGGCAGCGCATGGCGCAAGAGCCTCGCTTTCGCCATAACCGAACAACACAACCCCTCCTTGGACACTGGGAAAGGCACACCCAAGACACAAAAGCAACAACAAGAGAATCTTAGAGTTATAATACAGAAATTGAGGCAATGGGCAGTATATCTATATATATGTACCATATAGGTACACAGTGCATTGCTTCCCTTTTCCATGGACTGTTTCCAACCCTCTCTCTCTATATATATAAGCAATGGACTGTGTGTGTATATATACTGTATGTGTGTATATGTGTTTGCATGTGTGTGTATATATGTGAGTGTGTATGTCTGCACATGTGTGTATATATATTTATTTATTGTACAAACTTATATACCGCCACTCCCCAAAGGCTCGGGGTGGTTCACATATATGTGAGTGTGTGCATAGATGTGTGTATATATGTGAGTGTGTTTGTACGCATGTGTGTATATATGTGAGTGTGTGTATATGTGTACGTATGTGTGTATATATGTGAGTGTGTCTGTGTATATGTGAGTGTGTGTATAGATGTGTGTAAGTGTGTATAATGTGTGCATATATGTGTGTGTATATGTGTGTGTACAGATGTGTATATATGTGAGTGTGTGTATGTTTGTGTATATATGTGAATGTGTATATGTGAGTGTGTGTATATGTGTATATAGGTGAATGAGTGTATATGTGAGCCTTTATGTTTGTGTGTATATATGTGTATATGTGAGTGTGTGTATAGATGTGTGTATAGATGTGTATATATGTGAGCGTGTGTGTCTATGTATATATATGTGTGTGTGTGTGTCTATATGTGAGCGTGTATGTTTGTGTATATATGTGTATATGTAAGAGTGTGTGTATATGTGTATATAGGTGAATGAGTGTATAAGTGAGCCTTTATGTTTGTGTGTATATATGTGTATTAGTGAGTGTGTGTATAGATGTGTGTATAGGAGTGTGTGTATAGATGTGTGTATATGTGAGCGTGTGTGTCTATGTATATATATGTGTGTGTCTATATGTGAGCGTGTATGTTTGTGTATATATGTGTATATGTAAGAGTGTTGTGTATATGTGACTGTGTGTATATGTGTATATAGGTGAATGAGTGTATATGTGAGCCTTTATGTTTGTGTGTATATATGTGTATATGTGAGTGTGTGTATAGATGTGTGTATATGAGTGTGTGTATAGATGTGTGTATATGTGAGCATGTGTGTCTATGTATATATGTGTGTGTGTGTGTCTATATGTGAGCGTGTATGTTTGTGTATATATGTGTATATGTAAGAGTGTGTGTATATGTGTGTATATGTGAATGAGTGTATATGTGAGCCTTTATGTTTGTGTGTATAGACGTGTATATGTGAGTGTGTGTATAGATGTGTGTATATGAGTGTGTGTATAGATGTGTGTATATGTGAGCATGTGTGTCTATGTATATATATGTGTGTGTGTCTATATGTGAGCGTGTATGTTTGTGTATATATGTGTATATGTAAGAGTGTGTGTATATGTGTGAATATGTGTATATGTGAGCCTTTATGTTTGCGTGTATATATGTGTATATGTAAGAGTGTGTGTATATGTGTGTGTATATGTGTATATAGGTGAATGAGTGTATATGTGAGCCTTTATGTTTGTGTGTATATATGTGTATATGTGAGCGTGTGTATAGATGTGTGTATATGAGTGTGTGTATAGATGTGTGTATATGTGAGCGTGTGTGTCTATGTATATATGTGTGTGTCTATATGTGAGTGTGTATGTTTGTGTATATATGTGTATATGTAAGAGTGTGTGTGCATATGTGAGTGTGTGTATATAGGTGAATGAGCGTATATGTGAGCCTTTATGTTTGTGTGTATATATGTGTATATGTGTGTGTATAGATGTGTGTATATGAGTGTGTGCATAGATGTGTATATATGTGAGTGTGTGTGTCTATGTATATATGTGTGTGTGTCTATATCTGAGCGTGTATGTTTATGTATATATGTAAGAGTGTGTGTGTGTATATGTGTATATAGGTGAATGAGCGTATATGTGAGCCTTTATGTTTGTGTGTATATATGTGTATATGTGAGCGTGTATGTGTGTATAGATGTATGTATATATGTGAGTGTATGTGTACGTATATGTGTGTAAATATGTGTGTGCATAGATATGTGTGTATCTGTGTGTGTATGTATATGTGAATGTGTGTGTATAGATGTGTGTGTGTGTGTATTCATTCTCTCTCTCTCTACACACACACACACACACAGAGTCCATGGCTTCCACCTCAAGTGTAACACATTGGGATGGCCTTGGCCTTTGCTGCTGCAGCAGGGTCCCAGCCTGGCCCCTTGCTCAGCCCACAGGCCTCCCTCCCAGGCCCGCCCCCTCACCACAACCCCCTGCTGGCGCTCTGCCCATGCCCAGGAGCCCTCCTGCCTCCCTCCCAGGCCTCACCTGGACCCTCTGGAAGCCCTCCTGCAGCTCCTCCCAGTCCCTCACGCACTCGCTGACCGAGGCCCGGCGGCTCATGGCTTTGGCCTCCCCGCCTCCCTTCCCTCAGAAGCCCAGCAGGAAGCCCAAGCGGGCTCGTTTCCGGGAGAGGGAGCCAGCCAATCCGCGCCCGCCCGCCCCAGCCAATCGGCGTCGCGCGAGGGTAAGGGAGAATTCCAAAGGGGAGGAGCGTTGCCCTGGGCAACCAGCGCCGAGACGCAGTGGGCGGAGCAAACCCGTAGCCACGCCCCCTTTGTGTACAAAAAAAGGACCAGGTGGGCCCCAGAGAAGGCACTTTGAGTGACAGCTGAGAGGAAGAGTGAGGCCTCCAATCATAATAATAATAGTTATGCTGCCCTAGGGGGGGGAACCTGGTAAGATCCTTAGGAAGGACTCGCCCCACGCTTCTTCCAAGCGCGTTGAGGACTAAAAAGGCCAATCTGAGACAGGCAAGCCCGGTTGCAGAAAGCACAGCAGAAAAGTCTCGTTTCCAAGTTGCGGTTCTTTCTGCGCTGTCGAGACCCGTTCGGTGTGTCTTCTCGAAAGAGGCCGCAGCATTGTGGGTAGTGCGTCTCCATGCCTCCCGATGTGAGGCCAGGTGGACCATTGTTGGTGATCAATCTGGCCGAGCCTGAGATGCTGTTTCAGGAGTCCTTGTATCTCTTTTTTGGGGCACCTCTCTCGCAAGTTCACCATAGAGTAGTATCTTTGGGAGGCGGTGGTCCTCCATCCTAGAGACCTCGTGCCCTGCCCAGCGCAGCTGTGTTCTCAATAGCATGGCCTCAATGCTGGTGACCCCTGCTTGCTCAAGGACACCAACAATTGTCACATAGTCGGTCCAGTGTATATTTAGGATTGTGTGAAGACAGCGCTGATGAAAGCGTTCGAGGAGTCATAGGTGTTGGCGATAGGTGACCTATGTTCCAAACCCATCGATGAGAATAGACAGGACTATCGCTCTGTACGCACTGATTTTGGTGCTTTGCCTCAGGTGCTTGTTGCTCCAGACTCTTTTGTGAAGCCTTCCAAATGCACCCTATGCCTTTGCTAATCTGTGATCTCTCTCTCTCTTTGTCAATCTTGGCCCCTGAAGAGATGATGCTTCCCAAGGAGGTGAACTGCTGAACGGACTTAAGCACAGATGTGCCTATGCTGACGTGGGATGATGGTGTTCTTCCTGTAGTGCGGTCTGGTAGAGGACTTCCCTTTTCTTCAGGCTGACTTCCAGCCCAAACAGCTCTGCAGCTGTTGCAAAGCAGGATGTGAGGCACTGCAGGGCTGCCTCTGAGTGGGCGACAAGGGCAGCATCGTCGGCAAAAAGCAGCTCACGGACTAGATAGTTTAGAGTCTTAGTGCGAGCCCTCAGGTGGCTTAAGTTGAACAAGCTATAACTATAGAATAATAAAAACAATAAAATAAATAAATAACATCATAATAATAAATAAATACATACATACATACATAATGACCTCTACTACAACTATAGAATAATAAAAGTAAATAAATAATAACATAATAAATAAATACATAATGATCTCTACTATAACTATAGAATAATTAAATAAATAAATAATAACATAATAACAATAAATACATAATAATCTCTACTATAACTATAGAACAATAAAAATAATAAAATAAATTAATAATAACATAATAATAATAAATACATACATACATACATAATGACCTCTACTATAACTATAGAATAATAAAAGTAAATAAATAATAACATAATAAATAAATACATAATGATCTCTATTATAACTATAGAATAATAAAAATAATACAATAAATAAATAATAACATAATACTAAATCAATAAATACATACATTATAATGACCTCTACTATAACTATAGAATAATAAAAATAAAATAAATAAATAATAACATAATAACAATAAATACATAATAATCTCTACTATAACTATAGAATAATAAAAATAATAAAATAAATAAATAATAACATAATAATAAATACATACATAATAATCTCTACTATAACTATAGAACAATAAAAATAATAAAATAAATAACATAATAATAAATACATAATAATCTCTACTATAACTATAGAATAATAAAAATAATAAAATAAATAAATAATAACTATATAATAATAATAGTAATAATAATAATCCAATACAACAGCCAGCAGAGTGATCTTGTCTGCTGTGGACTCATCTTGTTGTGTTTCAAATAACAATAATAATAATAGATGTAAGAGCACTAGGGCCCCCTTTTTGCGCAGCGGTTTAAACTGCTGAGCTGCTGAACTTGCTGACCGAAACATTATATCACATTATATCGCAATATTATTATATAACATTAGATTGCAATATTATTAGCAATATTGCATGTAAAACAAATACACAATTATAATATCACAATATCACTAGTAGTACTATATTGTATCAATGCATATACAATATATTAGACCACACACATATTATATTATATCATAATTATATTATACTACACAACAATATAATTATTATATTATAATAGACTGACATAATATAATATAGCTACCATACTCATACTATATTATGTCATAATTATATTATACTACATCCCAATATAATATATTGACATTATAATATAACATTTTATTATATTATTATTATTATAAAATAATAAATAAAATTATTTATTTAAATTATTTAAATTATTTATCCAAATATTTTCATTACTCTTATAAAACTCAAATAACCTAAAATAAAAATAAAATCAAGATGATGAGCTGCGGCAGGAACCAAGATGAAGGTCGTCTTCTTCTTCAGGGACGGAAGAATAGTAATAATAATAATAACTGTAGTCATTGTTTATTGTGTTTATTATAATAATAAACCACTACTAGTACTACAACTCCATATTGTTGACGTTATTTTGTAGTTGTGTATTATTGGTATTGCTCCATAACTGCATCTCAAAATAGCAAAATAACCGCCTCCCCCAAAATAATAATAATAATAGATGTAAGAGTACTAAGGCCGCCTGTTCACGCAGCAGTTTAAACTGCTGAACCCGCTGACCGAAATATTATATCACATTATATCGCAATATTATTATATAACATTATATCGCAATATAATGTTATAATGTTTTTATGTGGACTCCAACTCCCATCGTTCCCAGCCAAGCAGAATTCATATAAGGCCCCGGCTCTTTCTCAACTAAATCAGGAAAAAAATGCAGAATGCAAACACTGCAAAGTCAGTAGTTATATTTCAAAATAATAATAATAAATTCAATTTTTTTAATTAAAAAAAAGGCCGCTTGAAGGGAGGATGCATCCCATCCGAGGCCACTGCCCTGGGAGACGCCTGCATTCAGTAATTCGGTTCGGAGATGTCGGTGATGTCGGTGAAGTTGATCCGCTCTTCCCACTCCGAGAGCTGCTTGACGAATCCCCGGTTGGGCCGCATGTTGCCCTTGCATTTCTGGAGGTAGGTCCAAGCATTCTGCGAAGGAAAGACAACGTTCTCTGAGAAGATCCGAAGAGCCGGCGTTGTCCATAGACACCTCCAAGGCTATGTGGCTGGCATGGCTGCATGGAGTGCCCTTACCTTCCCGCCGGAGGGGTACCTACTAATCTACTCACAGTTGCGTGTTTTCAAACTGCTAGGTTGGTAGAACCTGGGGCTAATAGCGGGAGCTCACCCTGCTCCCTGATTTGAACCACTGACCTTTTGGTCAGCAAGTTCAGCAGCTCAGCAGTTTAACCCACTGCGCCACCAATGGAACACTGGTGCTCTTACATCTATTATTATTATTATCATTATATAGTTATAGTAGAAGTAGTTATTATTCATATTTATTATACAGTTATAGTCACAGTAATTATTATTTATATAATAATAGTAATAAATAATAATTAAATAGTTATAGTAGAGATAGTTATAATTTGTATTTTTTATTATTATATACTTATAGTACTGGCAATTATTATTTAATTATTATTTATTACTATTATTGTTGTTTAGTTACAGAAGGTAATTATTATTAATTTTTTATTATTACTTGAGGGGTTACAACTCCCAGATTCTCCCAGCTCGATCCATATGACAGCATGACTACTATTATTATTTAGTTATAATAGAGGCAGTTATTATTGTTGTTATTATTATAGTTATAACAGAGGTTTTTATTCATTATTAGCTAGATAGAAATAGAAACTATATAATGGCCATACAACTATATGATGATGATGATAATAATAATAATATAATAATAATAATATTGTTTTGATGTTTTTAGATGTATTGCAATGTAATGTTTTTTTATTTTATTGATGTGTGTATTTTATATATGGTGTCGAATTGTGCCTGAGTCGCCTTCGGGCTGATATGGGCGGGGTAGAAATTATGATGTAAATAAATATAACTATATAGAAATAAGATCCTGCTTTGCAACAGCTGCAGAGCTGTTTGGGCTGGAAGTCAGCCTGAAGAAAAGGGAAGTCCTTTACCAGCCCAAACCACAGGAAGAACACCATCATCCCCACGTCAGCATAGGCAAATCTGTGCTTAAGTCCGTTCAGCAGTTCACCTCCCTGGGAAGCATCATCTCTTCAGACGCCAAGATTGACAAAGAGATAGATCACAGGTTAGCAAAGGCATAGAGTGCATTCGGAAGGCTTCCCAAAAGAGTCTGGAGCAACAAGCACCTGAGGCAAAGCACCAAAATCAGTGTGTACAGAGCTATTGTACTGTCTATTCTCCTCTATGGATCTGAAACATGGGTCACCTATCGCCAACACCTACGACTCCCCGAACACTTTCATCAGCGCTGTCTCCGCACAATCCTAAATATACACTGGACTGACTATGTGACTAATGTCGCTGTCCTTGAGCAAGCAGGGATCACCAGCATTGAGGCCATGCTATTGAGACCACAGCTGCGCTGGGCAGGGCACATGGTTTCTAGGATGGAGGACCACCGCCTCCCAAAGATACTACTCTTGGTGAACTCACGAGAGAGGCGCCCCCAAAAAGAGATATAAGGACTCCCTGAAACAACACCTCAGGCTCGGCCAGATTGATCACCAACAATGTTCCACCCTGGCCTCACATCGGGAGGCATGGAGACGCACTCTCCACAATGCTGCGGCCTCTTTCGAGAAGACACGCCGAGCGGGTCTCGACAACGCAGAAAGAACCGCAACTTGGAAACAACATCACCCAAGGAGACTTTCTGCTGTGCTTTCTGCAACCGGACTTGCCTATCTCAGATTGGCCTTTTGAGTCATGAACGCGCTTGTACATACGACTATATCGGAATAGAGACAGGGTTAGATCACCATATAAGCTAAAGAGAAGAGTCCCCATCCTGACTGGGGGTTATGTTTACCTTTAAGTAGAGCCGGCACGAATGGATCAGGTAGGCCATGATGGCCGTGCTGCTGCGGCTGATGCCCAGTGTCGAAAAAACCAAGACGGCTTCTTTATGGATGCGAGTGTCTACACGGAATAAAAAGTGTCATCCCTTTGAACTTACGGTGACCCGAAGGCGGGGAGAGACGCGGGAAAGGCGTTGCCAAGTACTCACCAATGAAGTGGCAGATGTCGCCAAAGTAGGGAAAGAGATTGGCCTCCGGAGAATCCGGGACGGGAATGTGAAGGAGCTTCTCGCCGTCTCCGACGAAACTGGGGGCAAGAGGGTTTAGAAAAGCGGCAGGTTACAGGAGCTTATGACACTATAAACCAGGGGTCGGGAACCTATGGCTCGGGAGCCAGGTGTGGCTCTTTTCATGCTTGCATCTGGCTCTCCAGAGCAGCTCGGGCCTCGGTTTCCCAGCATGCAGCTCCCTCTCTCCCCTTCCTTCTTTCCTCTTCCTTCCTTCCTTTCTCCCCCTTCACCCTTTCCTTTTCTCCTTCCTTTACCCTCCCTCTCTCCCCTTCCTTCTTTCCTCCATTCTCCCTCTTCCTTCCTTCCTTCCTCTTCCTTGCTTCCTTTCTCCCCCTTCACCCTTTCCTTCACTCCTTCCTTTTCCCTCCCTCTCTCCCCTTCCTTCTTTCCTCCATTCTCCCTCTTCCTTCCTTCCTCTTCTTTTTCTTTCTCCCCCTTCACCCTTTCTTCCTTTCTCCCCTTCACCCTTTCCTTCACTCCTTCCATTTCCTTCCCTCTCTCCCCTTCCTTTCCCTCTCCCCCTTCACCCTTTCCTTCTCCTTCTCTCCTTCCTTTTCCCTCCCTCTCTACCCTTCCTTCTTTCCTCCATTCTCCCTCTTCCTTCCTCTTCCTTCCTTCCTTCCATTTCCTTCCCTCTCTCCCCTTCCTTTCCTTCTCCCCCTTCACCCTTTTCTTCTCCTTCTCTCCTTCCTTTTCCCCCCCTCTCTCCCCTTCCTTTCTTCCTCCCTTCTCCCCCTTCCTTCCTTCCTTCCTTCCTTCCTCTTCCTTCCTTTCTCCCCCTTCACCTTTTCCTTCTCCTTCTCTCCTCCTTTTCCCTCCCTCTCTCTCCTTCCTTCTTTCCTCCATTCTCCCTCTTCCTTCCTTCCTTTCTCCCCCTCCCCTTCACCCTTTCCTTCTCTACTTCCTTTCCCCTATCTCCCCTTTCTTCTTTCCTCCATTCTCCCTCTTCCTTCCTTCCTTTCTCCCCTTCATCCTTTCCTTTTCTCCTTCCTTTTCCCTCCCTCTCTCTCCTTCCTTCTTTCCTCCATTTTCCCACTTCCTTACTTTCTTTCTCCCCTTCACCCTTTCCTCCTCCTTCTCTACTTCCTTTCCCTCCCCCTCCCCCTTCCTTCCTTCTTCCATCCTCCCTCTTCCTTCCTTTCTCTTCCTTCCTTTCTCCCCCTTCACCTTTCTCTTCCTTCCTTTCTCCCCCTTCACCCTTTCCTTCTCTCCTTCCTTTTCTCTCCCTCTCTCCCCTTCCTTCTTTCCTCCATTCTCCCTCACTCACTCTTCCTTCCTCTTCTATTCTTTTCCCCCAAGTCTTCCTTTCTTTTCACTTCCCTCTCTCTCCCCTTCGTTCTTTTCTTCTTTTCCCTTCATTATTTTCCTTTTCCCTCACTCCCTTTCCTTTCTTTTCCCCACCCTTTCCTTTCCTCCCTTCCCATTTCCTTCTTTCCCCCCTCCTTGTCTCTCTCCTGCTTTTTCTTTTCTTTCTTTTCCATAGTTTGTTCTTCATTTCTTTCTTCCCCTCCCTCCTTTATTTCCTCTCTCTGTCTTTCTTTCTTTCCCCCTTCCTTCCTTCCTTCCTTCCTTCCTTCCTTCCTTCCTTCCGCCTTCTCTTCCTTCCCAGAGTCCTGAGCGTGCCTTTTGTAGAGACAGGTCTGAAGTGTCCCCACATTCTTCCGGGGGAATCCCTTTCTCATCGTATGGACGTATAGACTCACATTTAGTTGAATTCAGTCTTAACATATATATTATATATATATTGTATGGCTCTCACTGAAATAAATTTCCAAATATTTTGCTTTTATGGCTCTCTGAGGGAGGAAGAGGAAGGAAGAAAGAGGGAGAATGGAGGAAAGAAGAGGAGAGAGGGAGCTGCATGCTGGGAAACCGAGGCCCGGGCTGCTCTGGAGAGCCAGATGCAAGCATGAAAAGAGCCACACCTGGTTCCCGAGCCATAGGTTCCCGACCCCTGCTGTAAATCATCGCCTCTTCCTGAGAAAAACTTACAATATCACAAAGGACGACCACCTCACCCAATTCATAGGAAATCTGCTACCAAACAGGAGCTTTTTTGTTGTGTTCCAGAGCCAGAGAGACAGATGGCGGAAACAGAACGGCCTGCTTCAGCGTGCTTGCTCCATCAATGTTTAACATGTACACAAATGACCAGCCACTGCCAGAAGGGACAGAGTGTTTAATCCAGTGTTTCTCAACCTTCCGAATGCCGCGACCCCTAATACAGTTCCTCATGTTGTGGTGACCCCCAACCATAAAATTATTTTTCTTGCTACTTCATAACTGTAATTTTGCTACTGTTATGAATCGTAATGTAAATATTTGACATGCAGAATGTATATTCTGGACCAAATTTGGCTCAAATACCAGGTACACCCAAATTTGAATACCGGTGAGGTGGGGGGGGGGTTGATATTGTCATTTGGGAGTTGTAGTTGCTGGGAGTTATAGTTCACCTACAATCAGAGAGCATTCCGAACTCCACCAATGATGGAATTGAACCATACTTGGCACACATGACCAACAGAAAATACTGGAAAGGTTTAGTGGTCATTGACATTGAGTTTTTGGAGTTGTAGTTCACCTACATACAGAGAGCACTGTGGACTCAAACAATGATGGATCTGAACCAAACTTGGCATGAATATTAAATATGCCCAAATGTGAAAACTGGTGGAATTTGGGGAAAATAGACATTGACATTTGGGAGTTCAAATTGCTGGGATTTATAGTTCACCTGCAGTCAAAGAGCACTGTGAACCCCATCAATGAATTGGGTCAAACTTCCCACACAGAACCGCCATGACCAACAAAAATACTGTGTTTTCTGATACGGTAGTGACCCCTCTGACACCCCCTCACGACCCCCCGAGGGGTCCTGACCCCCAGGTTGAGAAACAATGGTTCAATCTATGCTGACGATCGTGCCATTACCGCTCAAGCAGGGAGCTTTGAAATGGTGCAACAGAAGCTCTCCGAAGTTTTGGAGCTCTTACTTCCTGTAACAAGGAAATCCATCTGATTCCTAATCCATCTAAAACACAGACGTGTGCTTTTTACCTTCAGAACAGACAAGCATCTCGAGCTCTGAGGAAACTATCTATGCTGACGATCGTGCTATCACCGCTCAAGCAGGGAGCTTGGAAAAGGTGGAACAGAAGCTCTTGAAGCTTTAGGTGCTCTTAGTGTCTATTACAGGGGAAACCAGCTGATTCCTAATCCATCTAACACTGATTTTCAACCAGTGTGCCGCGGAACACTAGTGTGCCGTGAGAGATCATCAGGTGTGCCGTGGGAAATTACAGTGGAGAGAGAGAGAGAGCACGCGCGCCTAGCAGGAAACTTTAGGCAGCGGAAGTGAGGCTTTCCTGGCCGAAGCAGCAATGCCAGCCAGCCTG
Source organism: Anolis apletophallus (assembly GCA_030556195.1). Classification (NCBI taxonomy): domain Eukaryota; kingdom Metazoa; phylum Chordata; class Lepidosauria; order Squamata; family Anolidae; genus Anolis; species Anolis apletophallus. The sequence goes on from JARBWK010000020.1 coordinate 16,951,495, forward strand.
GCTGCAGTCAGGGAGACGCCCTCGGTGTCCAGAACATTCCTCCCTCCCTCCTCTCTCCCTCCTTCCCTTCCTTCCCTCTCTCTGCGCGCCAAGGGCTACCTGGCCGGGCTGTGGCTCCTCCTGCTTCCTGGCTCCTGGGCACTCTTCTGCCCTCCTCCCCTCCGGCAGCAAGGAGGAGGAGAGGGAGGAGGAGTTCGTGGGAGCTGCCCCCATCTGACCCCGCTCCCGGAGACCCGAGGCGAGGCTTTCTGCCCTCTAGTCCCTCCACTCCGGGGAAAGGGAGCAACCCCTCATCTCCTGGGCTCCGGGTTTGCTGCAGAGCAGAGGCCAGGATGCACAGCTCCACAGCCCAGCTTGGTTCCTTCCCGATCTGGCCCCAAGGTGACAGCAGGGAAGCCGAAGGGACACAAGGTGGGGGGTAGGCACTCCTGGGGGGGGGCTGAACCCCTTCATGAAGGAGAGCTGCAGGTGGTGATGGCTGCGAGCCTCCGCCGCAGTTTGTTCCGAGGCTCAGAGCCACCCCGTGTGCTCAATTCCTATTCGTCCTGCTCAGCCGAGCCCGCGTATGCTTCGGCCACTCCCCTGCAAGACGGTGATGGGCCTCCTGCATGTGGGTCTCCCGTGGGGCGAGGACGGGAGGGGGGGTTTGGCGGAAGCAGCCGCATCACGAGGGGGGGGAGGGTGACAGTTAGTAAAATGACAGAGTGTCATTTTGGTTGGTGGTGTGCCCCAGGATTTTGTAAATGGAAAAAATGTGCCGCGGCTCAAAAAAGGTTGAAAAACACTGTTCTAACACAGATGTATTCACCTCAACTTCAGAACAGACAAGCATCTTGAGCTCTGAGGAAACTATCTATGCTGACGATCGTGCCATCACCACTCACGCAGGGAGCTCTGAAATGTTGGAACAGAAGCTCTCCGAAGCTTTAGGCGCTCTTACTGCCTGTTCCAGGGGAAACCAGCTGATTCTTAATCCATCTAAAACACAGACGTGTGCTTCTCACCTTCAAAACAGACAAGAATCTCGAGCTCTGAGGAAACAATCTATGCTGGCACAGGCCCGGATTACCCATAAGGCCACCTGAGGCCATTGCCTCGGGCGGCAGATTTGGGGGGGCGGCATTTCCGGGCCTGAAGGAAGGGGTGAGGGGAAGTCCCACCGCCCCTAGGGAGACTCACGTGGCTTCCCCCGCCGCCGCCCCACTCGCGGGGGCGGGCGCCACTCCTTCCTTCAGTGAAGGGAGGAGGGGCGCCGGTGCGAGCGCGGCGGCGGCGGTGGGGAAGCCGCGTGAGTCTCCCTAGGGGCAGGACTTCTGGCGGTGCCTTCTCCCTCTCGCCGGCAGCGGCTCTGCCCCTCCTCCCTTCAGTAAAGGGAGGGGGGCGGAACTAGCGAGAGAGAGAAAGCGCCGCTGGAAGTCCCGCCCCCAGGGAGACTCACGCGGTTTTTGCCGCCGCCACCTCGCTCATGTTTGGGGCACGGGCGAGCGGGGCGGTGGCGAAAACCGCGTGAGTCGCCCTAGGGGCGGGACTTCCTCCGGTTCCCCATTCCCTCACGCCGGCTCCGCCCGGCCCTCCTCCCTTCAGTGAAGGGAGGAGGGGCAGACTAGCCCGGCGCGAGAGAAAAGGAGCCGGGAGAAGCCTCGCCGCTGCTGCGCCGCCCCTAGGGCGACAGACGTGCCTTCCACCGCCGCCTCGCTTGCACGGGAGGCAGCGAGGGAAGGCACGTCCGTCGCCCTATGGCGTGGTGGCGGCGAGGCTTCTCCCAGCTCCTTTTCCCTCGCGCCGGCTCCGCCCCCCGCAAGAGGCCACGCCCCCTCAAGCGACCGCAGCCCCGCCCCCCGGGGGGCGGGATTTAGAGAGTGTGGCCTAGGGCGGCAGAAGCCTTTAATCCGGGCCTGGCTGGCGATCATGCCATCACCACTCAATCCTTGAGCTCTGAGGATTACACCTGAGAAGAAATTCCACTGGAGCACTGCAGCACACCCACAAACCTGGGAGTTACCCTGAACCGTGCTCTGACTTATAAGAAGCCCTGCTCGAATATCAAGCAAAAAGTGGGTGCTAGAAATAATACCACAGGAAAGCCGACTGGCACAACCTGGGGATCACAACCAGACACAGCGAAGGCATCTTATTCCCAAGGTATTTCCAAGATATTTCCAAGATAGCCAAGATTCCAACATCTTTTCAATTACAGTCTCAAGAGTCAATTCACAGATATATCCATAAATATGATAGCGTGTATCCAAGGCAGGCAACCTATGCCACGCGTGAACTAGAAACATGAACGAACTTAGAAACTTGAATCCATGAATCCATGTAGGACCAGGAACCGAGAGCTATTCACTTGAATACAACATTGCTCTCACAAAGGATTGTACCAGCAGAAAACCACTTTAAAGGCCCCAATCCCTCCCATGACATCGTTTCTCATGCACCTCGTCTCCATATCTCTGAGCCGCTACAAAAAGGAAAATGAACACCCTGAGCATGATGTGACCCAGGATGGTACGACTCACAAGATGCCGTCCTCCTCGGAGATGTTGATGTGGGCCTTGATTTTCAGGTCTTTCTGGATCTGACTGTCGCAGGCCTGGGCGAAATTCCCCATGTAGAGCTTCATCGGGAGGATCTCCACAGGGTATGGCTTGAAGGCCTCCAGTTCCTGCAGAGGGAAGGAAGAACAGACCCACCCTTCCTTCCTCTCAAACACACATCCTGATGGGAAGAGCTCCTTGGAAGCGGAAGACGCTGCCTTGAACACTTCCTTCTCTGGAGGTTTTGAAACAGAGGCTGGATGGCCATCTGTCGGGAGGGATCAAATGGTATCTTCCTGCCTGGCAGAAAGGGGTTGGACTGGGTGGCCCATGAGGTCTCTTCCAACTCTATGGTTCTATGATTCTATGATTTCTGCCAACTCTAGGATTCTATGATACGGATTTTAAGCAGAGGCTGGATGGCCATCTGTCGGGAGGGATCGAATGGTGTCTTCCAGTATTCATGAGGTTGGACCGGATGGCCCTTGGGGGTCCCTTCCAACCCTAGGATTCTATGATACGGATTTTAAGCAGAGGCTGGATGGCCATCTGTCGGGAGGGATCGGACGGTGTCTTCCAGTATTCATGGGGTTGGACCGGATGGCCCTTGGGGGTCCCTTCCAACTCTAGGATTCTATGATACGGATTTTAAGCAGAGGCTGGATGGCCATCTGTCGGGAGGGATCGGACGGTGTCTTCCAGTATTCATGGGGTTGGACCGGATGGCCCTTGGGGGTCCCTTCCAACTCTAGGATCCTTACCCGCGGCATCCAGATGATCTTCTGGGTCCGGAGGTAATGGTAGGACCGGGTGAAGCGCTGGTAACCTCCGCGCAGGATCAGGACGGGGAAGCGGGTGAGGCGCTGCATGACCCGGGCGCAGCGGGCCGCGGATCCGTCCTTGGTGTCTAGAGGAACACGGAAAGAGCGGGGACACTGGCCGTGGAATCGTAAACGATCTATGTTCTTAACTATAAGTCGTTTGCAAGTTACGCATGTATCGAATGCCCGGAAAAACAGAGAAAACCAAGCTTACTTTCCTCAGAGGTAGAAGGCTTCTGCCGCAGCTCCCTGATGTCTGCCCCCGTGTCGTAGGCTGAGTGGAGAAAAGAGGGGGACCGGTCACACGTGTTTCAATAACCGACCACCTACTTTCTCCCTTCTCCAGCTCTGAGAAGTTCTACTCTCTCCCTTCCCCAGCTCCAAAAAAAGACCTACTTCGTTCTTACTCCTTCTCCAGCTTTGGAAAGGCCTACTCTCTCTCTCTCTCTTCTCCAGTTCTGAGAAATCCTGCTTTCTTCACCTCTGAGGCTTACTTTGTCCCTTCTCCAGCTCTGAGTTCTACTTTCTCCCTTCTCCAGCTCTGAGAGGAAGTCCTACTCTCCCTCTTCTCTAGCTCTGAGGCTTACTTTGTCACTTCTCCAGCTCCGAGAAGGCCTACTTCTCTCTTCTCCACTTCTGAGTTCTATCTTCTCCAGCTCTGAGCTCTAAGTTTTCCCTTCTCCAGCTCTGAGAAGGCCTACTTTCTCTCTTCTCCAGCTCTGAGTTCTGCTATCTCCCTTCTTCAGCTCTGATACAAAGTCCTACTTTCTCTCTTATCCAGCTCTGAGAAGGCCTACTTCTCTCTTCTCCAGCTCTGAGTTCTACATTCTCCCTTCTTCAGCTCTGAGACAAAGTCCTACACTTTCTCTTCTCCAGCTCTAAGAAGACCTACTTCTCTCTTCTCCAGCTCTGAGTTCTACATTCTCCCTTCTCCAGCTCTGAGACAAAGTCCTACTCTCTCTCTCTACTTTCTCCATTCTCCAGCTCTGAAGAAAGCCCACTGTTCTCCCTTCTCCGACTTTGAGATGAAGTCCTACTCTCTCCCTCTTCTCCAGCTCTGAGAAGGCCTACTTATTCCCTTCTCCACCTCTGACAACAAAGTCTGTAGCTGTTCTCTCTCTCTCTTACCCAGTTCTGAGAAAGCCTGCTTTCTCTAGCCCTGAGGCTCAATTTTTCCCTTCTCCAGCTCTAAGAAGGCCTACTTCTCTCTTCTCCAGCTCTGAGACAAAGTCCTGCTTTCCCTCTTCTCCAGATCTACTTTCTCAATTCTCCAACTTTGAGATGAAGTCCTACTCTCTCTTTTCCAGCTCTGAGAAGGCATACTTTCTCCCTTCTCCAGCTCTGAGACAAAGTCCTACTTTCCCTCTTCTCCAGCTCTACTTTCTCCACCCTCCAACTCTGAGAAGAAAGCCTACTTCTCTGCTTCTCCAACTTTGAGATGAAGTCCTACTCTCTCCCTCTTCTCCAGCTCTGAGAAGGCCTACTTTCTCCCTTCTCCAGCTCAGAGACCTACTTTCTCCCTTCTCTAGCTCTGAGAAAACCATCTCTAGCTTTCCCTCTCTCTCTCTTCTCCAGCTGGGAAAGCCTGCTTTCTCCATTTTTTTCCTTTCTCCAGCTCTAAGAAGGCCTACTTCTCCAGCTCTAAGAAGGCCTACTTCTCCAGCTCTAAGAAGGCCTTCTTCTCCAGCTCTGAGAAGGCCTACTTCTCTCTTCTCCAGCTCTGAGTTTTGCATTCTCCCTTCTCCAGCTCTGAGACAAAGTCCTACTTTCCCTCTTCTCCAGCTCTACTTTCTCCACCCTCCAACTCTGAGAAGAAAGCCTACTTCTCTGCTTCTCCAACTTTGAGATGAAGTCCTACTCTCTCCCTCTTCTCCAGCTCTGAGAAGGCCTACTTTCTCCCTTCTCCAGCTCTGACAGGATCTCCTTTCTCCCTTCTCCACCTCTGAGAAATTCCACCATCTCTAGCTGTGAAAAGGGCTACTCTCTCTCTCTCTCTTCTCCAGTTCTGGGAAAGCCTGCTTTCTCCAGCCCCGAGGCTCAATTTTTCCTTTCTCCAGCTCTACCTAGTCTCCAGCTCCAAAGGCCTTTGAGCTCTAAGAAGTCCTACTTCTCCAGCTCTGAGAAGGCATACTTTCTCCCTTCTCCAGCTCTGAGACAAAGTCCTACTTTCCCTCTTCTCCAGCTCTACTTTCTCCGTTCTCCAACTCTGAGAAGAAAGCCTACTTTTCTCCCTTCTCCAACTTTGAGATGAAGTCCTACTCTCTCCCTCTCCTCCAGCTCTGAGAAGGCCTACTTTCTCCCTTCTCCACCTCCGAGGAGTCCTACTTTCTACACGGGAGGAGGCCGGGCGTACGTTTGAGCTCCGTGTCCACTTCAAACACGTCGTAATCCATGTCGAAGGCGGCATCCACGGAAGCGGTGACGCCGTCGTAGACCACGCAGTAGCGGATGCACTCCAGGTTGACGGTCTGCGGGACCAAGTATTTGCCCAAGGGGTTCTTCAGGCCGAGGGAAGAGGAAGGAGAAAGCGGCATTCAGCACCCGGCCAGGGAAGAAGCGCGGACCCGAAAAGGGACACTCGCTCACCGTTTTGGCTCGTATCGCCGTCATCAGGTGGTCTTCGTTGTATTCCCGCTTGCTCCGGGCGTCTGGAAACGAGACGTAAAATGTGAAAATTGCTAAGCCATCGTTTACCTAAAAATACGGGACTTTTCACAATAATAAGGGACACTTCGTAAAACATAGCTGACGTTATGTTTCACGTGGCCGCCTTTTTTTCCCGCGCTCCCAGGAAAACCTCCCACCGCCGCCTCCGCGGATACGGCGGCTCATCCTCCTTCGCCGGCGCTCCGTTACGCAGAATCCCCAGCAGGCCCGAGACGCAAGCGGCCGCGTGCGCGAACCTCACTCTGGCTCCAGGCCCGGATTACCCATAAGGCCAGCCTAGGCCATGGCCTAGGGCAGGCCCGGATTAACAACTTTTGGCGCCCTAGGCCACACTTTGGAATTACGCCCCCTCGACTACCGGCACTGAAAGTTGTTGTTTGGGATCCGGGAAGGGAGGGTGGGGCCCAAACCGCGCCTGCCTTTCCTTCCTTCCTTCCTCGCCCGGCGGCTTGGGGGCCGTGGCGGGGTGGCCATCTGCCGGGGCTGATTAGGATCCCCGCGCCCCAGGGAGGGAGAGTAGTGGGGAGAAGTCTGGGGGGCCTTGCTTACATCCTTCCTTCAGGGGGGGGGGGGTGGAGATAGAGAGAGAGACACCCACCCGACTCTGTCTCCTTCAGGGCCGCTGCTCTTCCTCCTCCCTGCAATCCGTGGCTCAGGAGAACCCCCTCCGTGGACTTCCGCCTCCAAGCAGGCCCTCGCCTTCCTATTGGCCGAGTCCGCGGAGCCACGCCCGCCCGGGAGGGAGAGAGGCTCCCCGATTGGCCGGCTGCCGCTCTTGAGCTTTGATCGATGGGTGTCACCAGGCGGGAGGCGGGGATAGGAGGTGAGCTAGGACTCACTCCTGGCCCCGCCCAGCCTCCCAGGAGGGAGGAAGGAGTGACGTCACCCTGGGAGGCGACGGAGCAAACAAGGAAGGCAGGCCTGGCGGGGGAGGAGGGAGGGAGGAGGTCACCCTGGGAGGCCCCGCCCCGGCTGAGTAGCGGGAGGAGGGAGGGAGGAGGAGGAGAGCCGCTGCTGCTGCTGCTCCTCGCCGTGGCACGCAGCAGCAGCGGCTTTCCTCCCTTCCTCCCTCCTCCCTGCTGCTCAGCTGGGGGCGGGGCCTCCCAGGGTGACATCACGCACTGCCTTGAGACCAGGCTCGGCTCTCCCTCCCTCTCTCCCTCCCTCCCCCTCCCTCCCTCCGGGGTCTTTGTGCTTCAACTCCCGCCATTCCTAGGTCGCCCTTATAGGTCAGGGCTGTCCAACTTCTACCGGCCCAGGGGCCTGAATTCCGGTCACTGATGACCTGGGGGGGCGTAGGGTCTTCCCCCCTCCCCGGCTCCGCCCCTGCCCCTGGCTCCACCCCTCCCCCGCCCCTCCCTCCCATCCTCCCCTCTCCCCTCCTCCTCCCTCTCCCCCTTATTTTTATTTAATATTTAATATATTTAATTCCATCCTCCCTCCCCCTTATTTTAATATTAAATATATTTAATTCCCATCTCCCCTTATTTCATCTTTTAAATATATTTAATTTTATATTTAATACATGAGGGAGATGGGGGGGGAATTTAATTTCATATTTAATACATGAGAGGAGCCCCCTGCTTCGAGCCTATCTTTTCCAAACGCGCAGGATCCAGGAGTACCCGGACGACGAGAGAGGCGACGACCGACTGACTTGAAGGAGGTCCTAATCGCGTCTGTGGGCCTCAGCGATCCAGTAGTAGAGTAGCCGAAGAGTATCGTGAGAATACGCAATCCACATGGGATTTCGCTGTCAACGCCAGCGTGATCTCGCGTTGACAGCGAAATCCCGTGGGATTGCGTATTCTCGCGATACTTGCTCGAACCCGGAAGTAGGTATTTTTTTAAATTTTTATTATTTATTTTATTTTTCAATTTTTATTTTTTATTAAAAAGCTTAGGGGGCCGTTGGGAAGGGGCTGGGGGCCGTATCCCCCCCCCCCGGGCCGCCACCTGGACAGCCCTGTTATAGGTAATCCGGGCTTGGAGCCAGAGCCGGTCGTAGAGGGGGTGTAATTCCAAAGTGTGGCCTAGGGTGCAAAAAGGTGTTAATCCAGGCCTGTCATTACGGGACAGGAGCTGAAAGTACGGGACACGGAATTCAGAGCAAAAATACAGGACCTCCCGTATGATACGGGACAGGTGGCAACCCTAGCCATCATCCGCTTCTGCCCTAATTAAGATTTCCAAAGTCTTCCGTGTTGCTTTTGTAATTTTAGTTCGTCTATCACGAGACCGGTGGCTTACCCAACAGACAGAGGAAGTTGGGCTCTGCCAACCGGGAGATCTTGGTGGCTTGGTTCAGCAAATTGTAGAGTTCGTGTGGCTCACACAAGGCCACTCCCGCCATCTTGGAAAGCCAAGAGAGATGCTTAGGGTGGCCGCATCAATGCTGATCTCGGGAGGAGTCGTCTATCAATTGGAACATGAAAGGGGTGATGGGAACTCCCACATTTTCCGTCCTGCGCAAGAACTCTGGTTGACCATTCGAACTAAAATGAAAATAAATAAAGACCCGAGTGAGAAATGAGGAATGTAATGCAATATAATAAAATTAATACAATATAATAATTATATATTTGATATTGCTTGTAATATTACTAATAATATTTTCAGTAAAATACAATATAGTCATATATAATACTAAGAATGTGCTATGCTAATATTTATTATTATTTCTCGCATTTATATCCCATCACTTCTCAACTCAGGACGGCATTACATTTAAGCCCTATTAGAGGCTACGGTATTACAAAATTACAATAATAAAATCACATATTAAGCCCTATTAGAGGCTATTACAAAATCACAATAATAAAATCACATATTAAAACATCACATCATTTAAAAAAATACATAGTTAAAAACCATACAAAAATTGAACAATAAAATAATATATATTATTATATATAATATAAATAATAAAAATAATAAATAAATAATAAAAATAATAAATAAATAATGAATAATAATATAATATAAATGCATAATAATATATACATATAACTTGGAAGCCGCTCTGAGTCCCCTTCAGGGGTGAGAAGGGTGGCATATTAGAGAGAGAGAGAGAGAGAGAGAGAGAGAGAGAGAGAGAGAGAGAGAGAGAATCAGTATTTGTATGCGGAGGGCAGTGTATGTATGTGGCAGCTTTCTGATTGGCTGCCACTTCCACAGGCCACTGCGACCCCCACGAATGACGAGCCTGGACCAAACTTGGCATACATAACGCCCATGAGCCAATTTACGTCCTGGTGCAGTTTAGGCAAGGGTGGACGACGGATGATGGGATTTGCAGTACTTTCAAACACTTCGGCATCAATAGATCATTGCGGCCACCAACAATGACGGATCAGGACCAAACTTGGCACACAGAGCCCCCATGACCCACTCTACATCCTGGTATGGTTTAGGGGAATGATGGACCATGGATGATGGGACTTTCAGTACCTTCATTCACTTCCTGAGACCACCACAACCCACACCAATGACTGATCAAGACCAAACTTGGCATACAGAGCCCCCCATGACCCACTATGCATCCTGGTGCAGTTTGGAGGACGATGGGACTTATATATGGGAGTTGTCGTTCACCTGCACCCACTGAGCCCACCTGACATTGGATCTAGACTAAAACTGGGGCACAGACAAACAATGCTTTTCTCAAATATCCCGGGTTATGTTTTACCTACATCCCCTTGTAGGCCTTTCTGAACGTATCCCAAATGCATTTTTTTGCGACACCGTCATTTAGTTAAACCATTGAAGAGGGAACACGTTCCCGAACTTACTGCGGGACCAGGAAACCATGGATAGCAATGAACCCGATGGAAAGGAAATATTGATGATGTCACAATAGCCCACCTTTGCTTCTGTAGAACCTCATTGGAACCCCATTGCTAAGGGAAAACCCCATAGACTAGAGCAGGGGTGGGCAATTATTTTTCCCAAGGGGCCACACGAGAGCCAAAAAATATTATGGAGGGCCGCACCTAAAGGCTGAACTACACTCTAATCTGCATTATTTATTTATTTATTTACTATATATTACACATCATTAATATTAACCTATTAATATATCAAGAAATACTCATATATTATTAGTATAAATGTCATAATTATTATATTATAGTATATATATATAGCCATTATAATATATTGAAATTATAATATAATATAACATATTATATTATTTATTATACTATTATATTATTATTATAAAATTATTATTATAAAGTAATAATAAAAACCACTAAAATAAAATGAAATTCAAGAAGACAAGGTGCGCACCAAGATAGAGGCTGACATCCTCAAGAGAGGAAGGATCCCAAGATTAAATAGCCCAATGGACCCAGCCCAGAGGATGACAAAGCGGACCCAGCCACCACCGCAGCAGAGCAGAGCAGCAGACGACCGGAGGCTGCAGGCCTCCGCCCGCTCTCGCCCCCAGCTGATCGCCCTGCCATGGAGTGCCTGCCATCCCGGCTTTGGAGTGCCTGCCATCCCGGGAGATCAAGTCTTCCGGGTCGCCAGGGCGATCAGCCGCCGCAGGTCGCCGACTACTCCCGCTGTAGGTCCGGATCGCCTCCCGGGATGGCAAGCACTCCAAAGCCGCTACTCCTCCGATTGTTCTTCGGAGCGGCGGGCTGTCTGCCGACGCAGGCCCCACAGCCTGCGATGGGATGGTGGCAGTGGCACCCCTTCCTCTTGGCCCCGCCCCCTGATGCCCTTCTCCCTGGGCCGGGCGGAATCGGCTGCCGGGCCGCATCTGGCCCACGGGCCGTAGGTTGCCCAGGTCTGGGCTAGAATAACGTCGTGAGTGCAATCTTGTTCGATTTCAGCAGACTGTTGGGTTCTGTCCTGGGCCTCTCGGGACCATCCAACCTCTTTAATGATGACTCGGATGACAGAATAGAAGGCATGTGGGTCACGCCTGCAAGTGGCCCCAAATTAGGAGGGAGAGCGAGTATCAGGGCCCAAAAGGACCTTCGCAGATGAGAGAGGCAAGGGGCCAAAACTAGCCAAAAGAGAAGTACATAGGGAAGTTGTTATTTGCTTTCTTTGCCAGTGACATCACAGAGGGCTACTCTACCTAGCCACAGATGACTCTCAAACTAGTGACTCTCAAACTAGTCACAGCCAATCAGCTTCACTCCCTTACTTTCCCAGTGACATCACAGAGGGTTATTCTACCTAGCAACAGATGATGTTTAAGCTAGCCACAGCCAATCAGCTCCAGTCCCTTTAGTAAGTAAGTAAGTAAAACTTTATTTCTATCCCTGCGAGGACTCAGGCTAGCTCACAGCGTAAAAGGCAAACGTTCAATGCACTAAAGTACAACAATAAACTAAACAATTCAGATAGACAGTACAGAACATTCGACCAAAAACATATCTCATAAGAACAATAATGACAAGTTACACAATATTAATAAAAAAACAGGGTTATAAATGTCCAAATTCCATTCCTTATTTCATAAATCCAGGTCTTTAAACATTTAAATCTCCGTATATAGGAAAGTTTTTATTTACTTCCTTTCCCAGTGACATCACAGAGGGCTAATCTACCTAGCAACTGATGACTCTCAAACTAGCCACAGTCATTCGGTTTCACTCCCTTCTTTTCCCAGTGACATCACAGAGGGCTACTTTACCTAGCAACAGATGATTCTTAAGCTAGCCACAGCCAATCAGCTTCACTCCTTTCCCAATGACATGAACCTCATGTTAGCCGCCCTGAGTCCCCATTGAGAAGATGGTGGCGGGGTATAAATAAAGTTTATTACTATTATATTATTATTTTATTTTGCCATTGTAATTATTTTTTGATGTAATTTTTCTTTTCTGTATTCTGCATTTTATTGTGTTGTATTGTATTTTTGGGCTCGGCCTCACGTTAGACGCCCCATTGAGGAGATAGTGGCAGGGTATAAATAAATTTTAATATTATTATTATATTATTATTATTTTATTTTGCTATTGTAATTATTTTCTGATGTAACTTTTGCTTTCTGTATACTGCATTTTATTGTGTTGCATTGTATTTGTAGCAACCCCGTTCTCATTCGTGCCTGGGGGGCAGGGGGAGGCCCCGGGAGTCCCGCTTGCATTAGGGCCAATCGCGGCTGATGGGGAGATAGATGAAGGGGATGATGAGGTAGCTGGGCCTTCATCTCCCACAGAGAGTTTGGAATGGGATGATGGCTGGCCTGATGGGTATGAAAGCTGGGAAAGTCAGGCCGACACTGAAAGTGCTGATTCAGATAATCAGTATGAGAAACCAGGTGGTTTCGGTTCGCAAGAAAGGGTCAGGGAGATAGCGGAGGATGAGCCCATGGAAGCTGAAAGGGAGTCAGGCTCTCACGAAGATAGCGACCCAGGTGCTGGGAGGCAAGAACGGAGCTTTGATAGGAGACGGAGCATTGAGTCCAGTAGGAGGGAATGGCACCGAAGCCTAGAGCGCCAAAGGAGCGTTAGGTCCCGTAGTACAGATTGGCGCTGAAGCCTAGAGCGGCGTAGATCTCACCAAGGGGATTAAGTATAGGATCCGTGGGAACGGATCCTCAGTTGCTCGGCCACTTCTGATTTGAAGGGAGTGAAGCGAGTGAAGATCCACGGAGCCAGGATTTAGGCTCTTGCCTTGCCAAGAAGTTTCTTGGGCCTTGATTCCTTGAACTTTGCCTTGTTAATTGCCACGGACCAAGTTTGCTTTGCCAAGTTTTTGCCTTTGGATTTATCTACGAACTCTTTACCATTTTGATTGAACTTTTTGATACTTATATGGACAATTACCCTTTTCACCTGTTTTTGTTATTCAATAAATAGTTAGCTAATTACCGTCTCTGTGTGTGTGATTAAGAGGCCGGGCCGAGACCCTGCATTGTGACAGTATTTTTGGGCTTGGCCTCATGTTAGCCGCCCCGAGTCCCCATTGGGGAGATGGTGGCGAGGTACAAATAATAATAATAATAATTATTATTATTATGGTAGTCACAGCCAAACAGCTTCACTCCCTTTCCCAGTGACATTCCAGAGGGCTAATCTACCTAGCAACAGATGACTCTTCAACTAGCCACAGCCAAACAGCTTCACTACCTTCCTTTCCCAGTGACATCACAGAGGGACAATCTACCTAGCAACAGATGACTCTTAAACTAGCCACAGCCAAACAGCTTCACTACCTTCCTTTCCCAGTGACATCACAGAGGGACAATCTACCTAGCAACAGATGACTCTTAAACTAGCCACAGCCAAACAGCTTCACTACCTTCCTTTCCCAGTGACATCACAGAGGGACAATCTACCTAGCAACAGATGACTCTTAAACTAGCCACAGCCAAACAGCTTCACTCCCTTCCTTTCCCAGTGACATCACAGAGGGACAATCTACCTAGCAACAGATGACTCTTAAACTAGCCACAGCCAATCGGCTTCGTTTCTTTCCTTTCCCCCTTCTCAGGGTAGTTTAGATTTTTCAAACCCCGCCATTAATTTAAGTTGGGTCACGAAGAGACTGCGTGGCAAGTTTGGTGAAGATCCATCCGGCAGGAGAGGAGCTTCGGTGGTACAAACAAACGCGCAAACGGACCGAGTGGAGCTCTTGAGGGGAAAAGGGGCGGGGCCTATTTCCTGAGGAAACGCGAGAACAGCTCGGGGGAGGGCCAAGTCTCGCGAGAGCGGCGGGCCAAAGTCTCGCCGTGCCCCTGTCTGCCTGGAGGTCGTCCCTTGAGGAAGAGGAGGAAAGAAGCCGCCTCGCTGCCTTCCCGCTGCCTCGCCATGTACTCCCGGCTCACCCTCCAGGCTGCTGCCTCGGCCCTCCGGAGGGGCTTCGCTTCCTCCTCCCAGGTGACGGAGCCCGGCGGGCGGGGAGGGACGGAAATCGAGGGCGGCGGGGCGGCAGGGCTTGCGGCCTACTTGGGGAGGCGACTGCGCATGCGCAGAACCCTCACCCAAGCACCCAAGGATTGAATTCTTACTTTCTGGTCTTGTTTTTATTTGTGTTTATTTAACTTTATGTTGTGTTTTTATATTATTATTATTTTTCCCCTCCCCTTTCTTTTGTCTTAAGCCTTGCTGTGTCTAAAATAATGTTATAAAAATTATTTTTATGTACATCAATAATTTTATTTATTATTTATATTATAATAATAATAGTTTAATATAATGTAATATATTATAATGCCAATATATTATATTATAATAATTGTAATGTAATGTTGTGTATTATTTTATTATAATAATATGATATAATATATTATATTACGTTATAGTGTAATATAATATATTATAATGTCTCTTATAATATTTTTTCTTGGTTATGGGAGTTGTGTGTGACATGTTTGACATTACCTTTCCAATAAGGTACAAATGACAATTACACCTGCTGTATGATATGTGGCAACTCCATGAATTTCATCGCTTCCGAACTCAGACAGGATCTGGGGGTATTGTAGGCCTTTGGCACATCACATTGATGGCTATGGCAGTGTTTTTCAACCTTTTTTGAGCCACGGCACAATTTTTACATTTACCAAATCCTGGGGCACACCACCAACCAAAACGACACAAAATGACACTCTAACACAGTCATACATATAGTTAATATGTTTTTAAATGTATTTATACACTCAATGTGAAACCTGGGCCTGTTTCGATGAACACAACATAGATATCCTGGCAGGAATGGCGGAAAGACACAAACTTCCCACACAGAACTCCCATAACCAAGAGAAAATGCTATAAGAGCACTGTGGACTCAAACAATGTTGGATCAGAACCAAACTTGTCATGAATACTCAATATGCCCAAATGTGAACACAGATCGGGTTTGGGGAAAATAGACCTTGACATTTGGGAGTTACAGTTTCTGGGATTTATAGTTAACGCACAATCAAAGAGCATCCTGAACTCTTGCAACAATGGAATTGAACCAAACTTGGCATATTGAACTCTCATTACCAACAGAAAATACTAAAAGGGTTTGCTTGGGAATTGACCTTGAGTTTGGAAGTTGTAGTTCACCTACACCCAGAGAGCACTGTGGACTCAGATAATGTTATGTTGTTGTTTGTTTTCTATCCAGAATCACAATGTTGGAAGGAGGCTCACCACTTTAAGGTCCCTAAAACAGGCATGGGAAAACTTGGCCCTCTGGGTGCTTTGGACTCCAACTCCACCATTCCTAACAGCCGGAGGCCCTTTCCTGCTTGAGTGGCTGAGGGGGAAAGGGAAAGGGCCTGAGGCTGCTAGGAATGATGGGAGTTGGAGTCCAAAACACCCGGAAGGTCCAAGTTTGCCCATGCCAGCTTTCGACAGAGACCTCTTCCTCCCCCTTCCCCTTCGCGCCCTTTCTTCCCCCTCCTGCCGCTTCCTTCTTACTTTTTCTTCTCCACTGCCGCTTCTGCCGCCATTTTGATCCGAGGGGGCAGCGTGAGTGTGTTCAGGAGGGGAGAAATGCTATAAGATTTGGGCATATTGAGTATTCATGCCAAATTTGGTCCTGATCCAACATTGTTTCAGTCCACAGTGCTCTCCGGATATAGGTGAACTACAACTCCAAAACCCAAGGTCAATGCCCACCAAACTCTTATAGCATTTTCACTTGGTTATGGGAGTTCTGTGTGGGAAGTTTGTGTCTTTCTGCCATTCCTGCCAAGATCTCTATGTTGTGTTCATCAAAACAGGCCCGGGTTTCACACTGAGTGTATAAATACATTTAAAAACATATTAACTATATGTATTACTGTGTTAGAGTGTCGTTTTGTGTCATTTTGGTTGGTGGCATGCCCCAGGATTTGGTAAATGTAAAAATTGTGCCGCGGCTCAAAAAAGGTTGAAAAACACTGCCATAGCCATCAATGTGATGTGCCAAAGGCCTACAATACCCCCAGATCCTGTCTGATTTTGGAAGCGATGACATTCATGGAGTTGCCACATATCATACCGCAGGTGTAATTGTCATTTGTACCTTATTGTAAGGGTAATGTCAAACATGGAGCTGGAAGGGTTCAAAGGTTATATGCTGTGACGCTGGTATTCGGCAGGCCGAAGTCTCTTGCCGCAGCTCCAAAAAGGTTGAAAAACACTGGTCTATATATTAAAATATAATAATAATTATGTAATGTAGTATAAGATAGTTATGATATAATATATTATAATATGAGTATGGTATAATATATTGTATATACATTGATACTATATAATACTACTAATGATATTGTGATATTATAATTGCATATTTGTTTTATATGCAATATTGCTAATGATATTGCGATATAATGTTATAGTGCAATGTGATGTGTAGTACTGATATTGTGCTATGGCAGTAATGTAGTTTGTTGTATTTCCAGTATTTCCAGTTTGCTGTAAGCCGCTCTGAGTTGAGAAGGGCGGTATATAAATATTGTGAAATAAATAAAATAAATAAATAAATTTTCTGCCTTGATATTCTGGAATATAAGGGCTGTGTGGAAGGCTTATACTTAGACGAAGGGTGAGAAGGCCATTTTCCAGAAGCATTATTTTATTATTGCTGGGGTTAGGTTACAGGACCTCCCACAATAAGTGAAAAACCGCGATGTAGGGATGCTCTTATTTATTTTAATATTTATACATTATTTTAGTAAGGTCATGAGGTTGAAAGGTCATGAGTTTGAAGCTAGCCCGGGTCGGAGTGAGCTCCTGACCAAAATTGTGTAGCTTGTTGTTGACCTTTGCAGCCCGAAAGACAGTTGCATCTGTCAATGAGGAAATTTAGGTACCACTTTGTGGGAAGGAAGCGACAGCTCCCCTGGTGGTCATAAGCTGGAATAGCCTCTGAGTGTCTGTCTATATATGTTGTGTGTCTATGGCACTGTTTCCCAACCACTGTGACGTGGCACACTAGTGTGCCGTGACGGACCTGCTGTGCCGTGAGAAAAGCTCTCTGCCCCCCTTCCTTCCCCCCTCCTCCTGCCGAACCCCTGCTGCTTGGGGGAGGAGGAGGAAGGGCCCGGTGGCGGCGAAGAAAAAGAAGAAGGGGCCGGGGCGCCGCTTCCTTCGGCCGTTTCCCCAGTCAGCCTCCAATCCGCCATGTCTCCCGCCATGACTCTCGCCCCTCACTCGCTGAAGCCTCCTCTGGAAGAGCTGAAGCCAGGGGGCGGGGCATGATGCGGCCTGGCTCCGCCCCCTCCCCCCGGCTTCAGCACTCCCAGAAGCTGCTCCACCCTTGAGGGGACAGTGCCAAGTCAGCATTGTGCTCTCTCTGCCACCGCTGGCTTGGCACTGCCCCCTCAAGGCTGGAGCAGCTGCTGGGAGAGCTGAAGCTGGGGGGAGGAGTGGGGCATGGCGCGTCCTGGCTCCGCCCCCCGGCTTCGGTGCTCTCAGCAGGCCACCATCCCCCAACCGTTCTTGACTGTGTTAGAGTGTCATTTTGTATCATTTTGGTTGGTGGTGTGCCTCCGGATTTTTTTAATGTTAAAAGCGTGCCGAGGCTCAAAAAAGGTTGGGAAACACTGGTCTATGGCATTGGATACTTGCCATGTATGTGTACATTGTAATCCACCTGCGGGGCGAGAAGGGCGGAATATAAATCCTGTAAATAAATAAATAAATTAGTAGTTATACACTACTATTTTAAGTCTTTATAAACATAAAATAAAGTGAAGGAAAGAAAGAAAGAAAGGCCCTTCAAGGCTGGAGGGAGGGAAAGCGCCGTGGAGACTGGCGGCGGCAAACCCCCACAAAACAGCAAAAATACCATGATACATATTTTAAATTAATATTTTTTGAAATCCGCAAAACAGTGAGTAGGCAAAAAGTAGCGAGGGAGCACTGTATATAATATAATATTGTTATTGTTATACTATTATATTATTAGTATACCATAATTATACTGTGACTTATTATTATTTATTGGGTTGCTGTGAGTTTGACCTGGAAAGCAACGAGAAGGCAGTCCATTCAGGTTGGGTTGTTGTGCCTGCCATAGATGTGGGCAAAACGTCAGGAGAGAATGCTTCTGGAACATGGCCAGGCAGCCTTGAAAACTCACAGCATCCCAGTGTCTGTAAAGAGAGAAGATTCAGGCTGCGACTGTAGCTGTGGCCTTAGTATGATGAGGCATGTGGGGAAGCAGCGTTCCAGAGATCAACAGATGTGACAACAGCCTTGCCTAAGAGCGCCATCTCTGTTTCTCATTGGCACCCCATTCACATTTGTCACTGTTTTCTCCTGCTCTGCCCCTTCTAGAGCAATGCGAAAGTGGCTGTGCTGGGCGCATCTGGCGGGATTGGGCAGCCACTCTCCCTCTTGCTGAAGAACAGCCCCTTGGTCAGCCACCTCAACCTCTATGATATCGCCCACACTCCCGGCGTGGCCGCCGACCTGAGCCACATCGAAACCAGAGCTGAAGTGAAAGGTATTGGAACCCATTTTGCGATTGGTGCAATTCTCCATTCTTCTGTCTGCTATTGAGCTATTAGTACACAAAGTTTGTGAATTCATCACCCATGATAGAATCCCTTATTTTAAATTACATTTTTGGGACTTGGGGCCGAAGGAATGTGAGACTGGCTTCCAATTAGGGACGGCATTGGGCTGAATCCAGATTTCCAGAGATGTAGACTGCAAGGCCCATTCTCCTGTCTTTGGTGTAGTTGAAACAATTAACAGGATATTGACATAAGGGTGAGATGGATGGATGGATGGATAGATAGATGATAAATGGATGATAGATGTTAGTTAGATGGATCAATGACGGATGGAGGATGGATGGATAGACAGACAAGTAGCCATAAGGGTGTAACAGATAGATAGATAGATAGATGATAAATGGATGATAGGTAGCTAGATAGATAATGATAAATGGATGATAGATGATAGGTAGATGGACTGATGGAGGAGGGAGGGATGGGAGAATGATGGATGGATAGACAGACAGAGGGTTTAACAGATAGATAGATAGATAGATAGATGATAAATGGATGATAGGTAGCTGGACCAATGGAGGAGGATAGATAGATATATAGATAGATAGATAGAGGGATGGATAGACAGACAGACAGACAGAAGGGTATAATAGATAGATAAATAGATAGATGATAAATGGATGGTAGATGATAGGTAGATGGACTGATGGAGGAGGGAGGGATGGGTGGATGGATGATGGATGGATAGACAGACAGATAGACATAAGGGTGTAACATAGATAGATAGATCGATAGATGATAAATGGATGGTAGGTGATAGGTAGATTGACTGATGAGAGAGATGGGATAGATGGAGGGATGGATGATAGATGGATAGACAGACAGACAGACAAAGGGTGTAGATCATCAGTTCCCAAACTTTTTTGGCCTACCGCCCCCTTTCCAGAAAATTTTTTACTCCGCGCCCCCCTAGAATATTTTTTTAAAATAGCAATTAAACAGTAAGATATATGTATTAATGCAGTGGTTCCCAACCTTCCTAATGCCGTGAGCCCTAAGTAAGGTTCCTCATGTTGTGGTGACCCCCAACCATATTTTCGTTGCTACTTCATAAATAATTTTGCTACTCTTATGAATTCTAATGCAAATATCTAGGGGGGCTGAGGTGGTTAGGAATGGTGGGAGTTGAAGTCCAAAACACCTGGAGGGCCCAAGTTTGCCAGAGGAGCACCTCTGCAGCTTGGCTCCCCACAAAACACCAACGTGGGGCAGACAAGCCTATGGGGTCTCAACCTGCAGGGTCTGTCCGAGAAGAAAACAGCCAGTGGAAGGTTGCAGGCGAAGAGGGCAGCAGGCCCGGATTAACACATTTTTGCGCCCTAGGCCACTTTGGAATTACGCCCCCTCTATCGCACCCCACCCCCCATCACTCAGACCCACACTAAAAAAGTGTGGCCTAGGGCAAGGGGCAGCAAATTCAAAACGAACCAGGAACCTTAAACAAAGTTCCTGTAGTAACCGCAAAGACACAAGGGCGGAGACCTGCAAAAGAAGGAAGTCCGCGGGACTACATTTCCCAGAGGCCCCTCGGATGACGCGCAAAGTCTCGCGGGAGTAGCAGGCAATGGACGCTGCCACTTTCCCGAGACCCGGGCAAGCCACGTGTGATGAAGAGGGATGGAGGAGGTAATTCCCACGGGAGACAGGTAGGAAAAGGGGGCTGAAAGGCCCCAGAGGCAGCCTAGGCGCCCCCGAAGTGAACCGAAGCCTCAAGGCCTTTGTATTTGGTTGAATCTATCTCCATCTCCCCTCCCTCCAGCCCCTTCAGAGAGGCTTCGGTTCACTTCTGGGGTGCCTAGGCTCCCACGGGAAAGGCGCCGGGGAGTTGGGAGACGTTGGCGACGGGGCGCCCCTCCCCTCCTCCGCCTCTCTCACCTTCGCTCCGGCTCCAGTTGGCGTACCAGGCGAAGGAGGAGGCAGCACTGAAGCAGGCCAGGGTGGTGAAGGTGCAGCTCAGCCGGAGCCTCATCTCCCAGGGCTCTGCCGCCGCCTTGTGGCTTTTCTCCGGAGCAACAGCCGCTCCTCGCCGCTCCTCTCTCTCTCTTTCTCTCTCTCTCTCTCACGCCCGCTCCCGGCCCGTTGCGCCCCACATTTTTTTTTGATCCAGGCGTGATCCGCGCCCCTCGGCGGCTTGCACCCATAGGCCATGGCCTCGTCTGACCTTATGGGTAATCTGGGCCTGGAGGGCAGTGGGCAGGTCCTGCAGCGACATCGCCATCTCCATATCGACAAAGGTCCAGTCCAGTGGCTCCTTCGCGGCCTTGGCCTCTCCTGCCACCTCCTGGCCTCTTCCTCTTCTCGATGCCATTGTTGCTGCCACTCCTTCCTCTTCCTCCCTCTTGCGTTGCCTCTCGAGCCCCTCCACGCCGGGCTGAAGGGGAGGAGCTGGAGGTTGCGCCACAAAGAGAGAGGCAGGGGGCCTGCCCTGCTTCCCTCGGAGGCAGGGGGCGGGCCCTGCGGGGAGCCTGTCGCCTGCCGCACACCACTGCCCCTCAAATTCTCCTCAGCCTTCCAGCGCCCCCTTGGATTGTCCCACCGCCCATCGGGGCAGTACCGCCCACTTTAGGAACCACTGGTGTAGATCAGTGTTTCCCAACCAGTGTGCTGGGGCACACTAGTGTGCCGTGAGCGATTATCAGGTGTGCCTTGGGAAATTGGAACCTCCAGGAGCGGAGGGGGGGGAGAGTCTAGTGTGTTGAAGTAAGAAACCTACCTCGAAAAGGCACAAAATTACAACCCCCCCCCCCCTGTTGTCTACTTGGTCTCTCCCTCTCCATGCATTGGGAAGGCCCGGCTCCCTTTCCCCAAGTAGAGACCTCCTCTTGCTTCCCCCCTGGACCTAATGCCGGATGGTTCAGTCCAGCACCGGCCCCGGCCCTCCTCCCCGGTGCGTGTGAAACCACGGTCTCCCTCCGGCTCCCTGCCCGCCGCTGCCTTCCTTCCTGCCTGTTTTGCCCCCCGAGGAGCTGCACAGGTGGTGAGTGAGGCTCCTGCTCCCCACGACCCCAATTCAAGCCTGGCAGGGAGGGAGGGGCAACCTAAATGAGAGGGAGACTGCTGGTCTTTTGAGCCCCCCCCCTCCAGAAACTGTAACTCCCAAATGTCAAGGTCTATTTTCCCCAAACTCCATCTGTGTTCACATTTGGGCATATTGAGTATTCATGCCAAGTTTGGTCCTCATCCAACATTGTTTGAGTCCACAGTGCTCTCTGGATATAGGTGAACTACAACTCCAAAACTCAAGGTCAATGCCTACCAAGCTCTTATAGCATTTTCTCTTGGTTATGGGAGTTCTGTGTGGGAAGTTTGTGTCTTTCTGCCATTCCTGCCAAGATATCTATGTTGTGTTCATCGAAACAGGCCCAGGTTTCACACTGAGTGTATAAATACATTTAAAAACATATTGACTATATGTATTACTGTGTTAGAGTGTCATTTGGTGTCATTTTGGTTGGTGGTGTGCCCCAGGATTTTGCAAATGTAAAAAGTGTGCCACGGCTCAAAAAGGTTGGGAAACACTGGTGTAGATAGACAGAAACAAGGTTATAACAGTAAATTTGACAGAGCTGGCATTCAATCGAATCTTCTGCTAGTTGGGAGCAAAAGGCTTTCCTAACCCACACAGATGGCTTTATGTGGTCCTTTGATATGCCATTTGCATGTGTGGAATGGAGAACAATACCTAAGGAAGTTAAAGTGGACGCATGTTGTGCTGTTGCAGGTTTTTTAGGACCTGAGCAGCTGCCGGAGTCGCTAAAGGGCTGCGAAGTTGTCGTGATCCCTGCCGGAGTCCCTAGAAAGCCAGGTAAGTCTTTCGCCAGATATATTGTGGAGGCGGTTGGGCAAGGGCGGCCATTAATGTCTATGGACAATGCTGGCTCTTCGGCTCAGAAATGGAGATGAGCACCAGAGTCTCAGGGTCGGACATGACTGGACTCAATGTCAGGGGAAAACCTTTCCTATTTAAAATTGGCCTCACTATTGTCGTGTCTCTGCTCTGACGCACAGGCATGACCCGCGATGACCTCTTCAATACGAATGCCACCATTGTGGCCAACCTGGCCACGGCCTGTGCCAAGCACTGCCCCGAGGCCATGATCTGCATCATTGCGAACCCGGTAAGCCAAACCCAGCATTCCTTGCTTAGCTCCCTTTTGGGCACATGTGGGCACATCATGTGTCTGCCAAAAAGTGACTAAATGTTCTCCGCTTAACATGAGGAGAAAAAAACACCTTTCCAGGACTTGTCGAGGACCTCCAGCACTACTCAGTGGTCAGCTTTTCCCAGAATGGATTAAAATGCCCTCTCTAGGAAAGTGGAGCTCTCAGTGGCGCAGTGGGTTAAACTGCTGAGCTGCTGAATTTGCTGACCAAAAGGGTGGTAGTTCAAATCTGGGGGAGGGGGGGGGCTGGGTGAGCTCCCACTGTTAGCCCTAGCTTCTGCCAGCCTCACAGTTTGAAAAAATGCAAATGTGAGTAAATCAATAGGTGACGCTCAGGCGGGAACCAAAAGGTTGGCGGTTCAAATCCGGGGGGTGGGTTGAGCTCCCGCTGTTAGCCCCAGCTTCTGCCAGCCTCACAGTTTGAAAAAATGCAAATGTGAGTAGATCAATAGGTGACGCTCGGGCGGGAACCAAAAGCTTGGCGATTCAAATCCGGAGAGTGGGTTGAGCTCCCTCTGTTAGCCCCAGCTTCTGCCAACCTAGCAGTTCAAAAACATGCAAGTGTGAGTAGATCAATAGGTAGCGCTCAGGCGGGAGCCAAAAGGTTGGTGGTTCAAATAATATATAAAAATAAGATATTACAATTGTATATTTACGTTACATGTGATATTACTAATAATATTGTGATATATTATACTACTAGCTGAGGACCCGGCGGTGCCCAGGTTATTTGAGGAAGGCATTGTGTGCCAAGGTTGGTTCCTATTAGATGTTTATGTGGCTTGCAGTGGTCTCAGGAATCTAGTGAAGGTACTTCGAGTCCCACTGGCCGTGGTCCATCCCCCTCCAAACAGCACCAGGATGTAGAGTGGGTCATGGGGGCTCCGTGTGTCACGTTGGGTCTTGATCATTCGCTGGGTGAGGGCTGCAGCGGTCTCTGGAAGTGAGGGAAGGTACTGGAAGTCTCCATCATCCATGGTCCCCCGTTCTCCAAACTGCACCAGGATGTAGAGTGGGTCATGGGGGCTGTGTGTGCCAAGTGTGGTCTTGATCAGTCATTGGATGAGGGTCACAGCGGTCTCTGGAAGTAAGGGAAGGTACTGGAAGTCCCATCATCCATGGTCCCCCGATCTCCAAACGGCACCAGGATGTAGAGTGGGTCATGGGGGCTCTGTGTGCCAAGTGTGGTCTTGATCAGTCATTGGATGAGGGTCACAGCGGTCTCAGAAAGTGAGTGAAAGTACTTCAACTCCCATCATCCGTGGTCCGTCCCACTCAAAACTGCACCAGGATGTAGAGTGGGTCATGGGTACTCTGTGTGCCAAGTTTGGGCCTGGTCTCTGATTTGTAGGGGCTGCAATGTTCTGTGGGGAATGAATTGGGTGAAGGTACTGCAAATCCCATCAGTTGTGAGCCATCCTGCTGTAAACCACAGCAGGTTTGTAAAGTGGGCCATTGGGCCTCTGAGTGCCAAGTTTGGTCCTGATTCATCATTGGTGTGGGCTGCAGTGCTCTAAGGAAGTGAATTAAAGTACTGCAAGTCCCATCATCCATGGTCCATCCTCTCTCAAACTGCACCAGGATGTAGGGTGCACCTTGGGGGGTCTGTGTGCCAAGTTTGGTCTTGTTCTGTCATTGCTGGGGGCCTAGTCAGGAAAATCAAGTTAAGGAAGCCTAACAATATCCCATGAGCTGAGGCCTAGTCAGGAAAATCAAGTTAAGGAAGCCTTGCTGTCAATTTTGGGCCTGATGTGTGATTTATAGGGGCTCCAGTGTTGTTTGGGAAGTGAATGAGGTGAAGGTACTGCAGATCCCATCGTTCATGGTCCATCCTGCCCTAAACCACACCAGGTTGTGAAGTGGGCCATTGGTCCCCTGTTTGCCAAGTTTGGTCCTGATCCGTCATTGCTGTGGGCCGCAGTGGCTGGCTGAGGCCTTTCCTTTTCCCTCTGAGTCACTTTAGAATTTTGGAAAGTGGTTGGTCAATCGGAGTCCTTTATGCAAATACCATTTCAGTGGCAACCATTCCCCTCTGTCTGGGGCCGTAGAATGTTGGGAGTTCTGAGGCTGGCCAGTCAGAGCCCTTTATGCAAATAATCCCACAGTGGCAGCCAATCGAAACGCTGGCACATACTCCTCCCTCCGCACCACCACACCACGGCCCGCAAACACTGACTTATATTGTATACATAGATAGATAATAATCAAATACAACATACTATGTCATTGTCATAGTACAACAATTACATATCACATTGTATTAGAACAAATTATATCACAATATTATTACCGTGTTTCCCCGAAAGTAAGACAGCGTCTTACTTTCTTTTCCCCCCCAAAAGTCCCCTATGTCTTACTTTTGGGGTACGTCTTATATAGCCCAAGACGTACCCCGTCGCCACGCCCACGCCGCCGCCACGCCGCCGCAACCGGAGGTGTGCCGCGGCACACCCGTGGCACACCTCCGCGGCACACCTCTTCGCCAGGGCTCCAGGCAAGGGAGGGGGAAAGGAGCCAGGGGCGGGAGGAAGCGGCGACGCGTCACTGTGACTCTGCGATCCTCACCACGCCCCTGGCTCCTTTCCCCCTCCCTTGCTTGAGGAAAGAAGCTTCTCTTCGCCCCTGGCTCCTTTCCCCCACCCTTGGAAGGGAGGGAGGAAGAGAGCCAGGGGCGGAGAGAAGCGATGACGCGTCGCTGCTTCTCTCCGCCCCTGGCTCCTTTCCCCCACCCTTGGAAGGGGAGGAGGAAGAGAGCCAGGGGCGAGAGAAGCTGATGACGCGTCGCTGCTTCTCTCCGCCCCTGGCTCCTTTCCCCCACCCTTGGAAGGGAGGAGGAAGAGAGCCAGGGGCGGAGAGAAGCGATGACGCGTCGCTGCTTCTCTCCGCCCCCTGGCCCTTTCCCCCACCCTTCCAAGGGAGAGAGGAGAGCCAGGGGCGGAGAGAAGCGATGACGTCGCTGCTTCTCTCCGCCCCTGGCTCCTTTCCCCCCACCCTTCCAAGGGAGGAGGAAGAGAGCCAGGGGCGGAGAAGCGATGATCGTTGCTGCTTCTCTCCGCCCCTGGCTCCTTTCCCCACCCTTCCAAGGGAGGGAGGAAGAGCCAGGGCGGAGAGAGCGATGACGCGTCGTCGCTGCTTCTCTCTCCCCTGGCTCTCTTCCTCCTCCCTTCAGGGTGGGGGAAAGGAGCCAGGAGCGAAGAGAAGCTTCTTTCCTCAAGCAAGGAGGGGGAAAGGAGCCAGGGGCGTGGTGAGGATCGCAGCGTCACAGTGACGCGTCGCGCTTCCTCCCGCTCCTGGCTCTTTCCCTCCCTTGCCTGGAGCCCTGCGAAGAGGTGCCGGAGGTGTGCCACGGGTGTGCCGCGGCACACCTCCGGTTGCAACTGGCATGGACGACGGGACGAGGTACGGCTTATATACGGGGTATGGCTTATATAAGCCGACCCCCCAGACACCCCCGATACGTCTTACAATCGGGGGTGTCTTACTTTCGGGGAAACACGGTAGTAATATTACATGTGGGCACATGTGGGCACTCACAGCAGCACAACCTGAGTGGATTGCCTTCTCTTTTGCTTTCCAGGTCAATTCCACCATCCCCATTACTTCGGAGGTCTTTAAGAAGCACGGCGTGTACAACCCCAACAGGATCTTTGGGGTCACGACGCTGGACATTGTCCGAGCAAATACTTTTGTGGCAGGACTGAAGGTAGGTTGGAGTTAACGTGGACGTTGGCTGCCTTGGGTGGGGAGTGGGCGTCCCTTTTGGCAGCCAGAAGAGTCTTGTGAGAGCAACAGGAAGCCAATGTCCTGAGCCAATAAAAACTGGCCTTTGGCCGGTTGCTGGACTCTGCCCTTTTGGCTGAAGGTTGAAGAGACCATAAATAGAAGCGTGGCTTTGACTTTGGCCTTAGGAAGCTCCGGCTCAGTGCCAAGTCCTTACAAGAACTTCCCTCCAGTGTATTATTGCGCTAAGAGCCCCTGTTCTTTGACTATACTCTTGGATCAGGAAGCTATTACCGTATATACTCGACTACAAGCCGACCATACTATAAGCTGAGTCACAAAACCCTGGGGAAATTATTTTAGCGACACAAAACCACAGTATGACACAGCAAACGAGATATATATGCTGGATTTCTATTATTACATTGTAGTACATTATATTATTATCAATATTATATGTATATACCAGGGCTGTCCAACAGGCGGCCCCGGGGCCATACATGGCCCCCGAGCCCCCTCCCTGCGGCCCCCTAACTTGTTTTAATAAAATACAAATTATAAATAAAAAAATAAAATAAAAAAATAAATACCTACTTCCGGGTTTAGAAAAGCATCGCGAGACTACGCCAACCACAGACGGGATTTCGAGGGAGGTCGAAATCCCGTCTGTGGCTGGCGTAGTCTCGCGATAGCTGCCGAAATCTCGGGTCCCGCGGGATTTGCGACCGGCCTGGGAGCGCGCCTCCTCCTCCCTCGCGGCTGCTTCCAGGCCGGCCCCCTGAGTGGGGGTCCCTCAGCGGCGCTTTCCTTGGCGACGCTTCCTTCCCCTCCTCCGCCCCTCCCCCTTGTTGTGCTGCCTTCCCCGCGTGCAGGGGCGCAACGTGGCTTCCTTTGCGCCTGCCCCCGCGGCTTGTTTTCCCTTCAGGGAGGGAGGGAGCTCTTTGGGCCTCCTCCCCCCGCCTCTGGGAAAGGAGGCCCCATCAAGTCCTGCGACGGCATTGAGGTGTTTGGGGTTTTTTTGCTGTGTCCCAACTTGAGTGTGGACTCAAATAACTCAAAGGTATTAGGAAACATTCCCCCAAATCCACCAGTGTTCCCATTTGGGTATATTGAGTATTCATGCCAAGTTTGGTCCAGATCCATCATTATTTGAGTCCACAGTGCTCTCTGGATGGAGGTGAACTACAGCTCCACAACTCAAGGTCAATTGTAAGTAAATTGGAGCCGGGGAAGGGGCGGAGCCGGGGGAGGGGCAGGGGCAGAGCTGGGGAGGGGGCGGAGCCGGGGGCGGAGGCAGACCCTTTGTCCCCCCAGGTGATCAGTGACCGAAATTCCGGCCCTTGGGACTGTAGAAGTTGGACAGCCCTGGTATATACAATATATTATTAGCATAGCACAATATAAGTATTATATATTATTACATTGTACTATGCCACTATACTGCAATATTATTAGTAATATGACATGTAATACATAATATACAGTATTGCATTGTATTATTGTATTACATTATAATATCAATATTATATGTATATACAATATATTACATTATTAGCATAGGACAATATCAGTGTTATATATATTACTATATTGTACTATTCCACTACACTGCAATATTATCAGTAATATGACATGTAATACATAATATACAATTATTATATGGTATTACATTATATTATTGTCAATATTATATGTATATACAATATATTATTCGCATAGCACAATATTAGTATTATATATTATTACATTGTACTGTGCCACTTTACTGCAATATTATTAGTAATATTACATGTAATATATAATATGCAATTATATTGTGTTACATTATGTTATTGTCAATATTATATGTATATACAATATATTATTAGCATAGCACAATATAAGTATTGTATATTATTACATTGTACTATGCCACTATACTGCAATATTATTAGTAATATTACGTGTAATACATAATATACAATTATTATATGGTATTACATTATATTATTGTCAATATTATATGTATATACAATATATTATTCGCATAGCACAATATTAGTATTATATATTATTACATTGTACTATGCCACTTTACTGCAATATTATTAGTAATATTACATGTAATATATAATATACAATTATTATATTGTATTACATTATGTTATTGTTGATATTATATGTATATACAATATATTATTTGCATAGCATAATATAAGTATTATATATTATTACATTGTACTATGCCACTACACTGCAATATTATTAGTAACTAGCTTGGGGAACCGGCGGTGCCCGGGTTATTTGAGGAAGGCCTTGTGTGCCAAGGTTAGTTCCTATTAGATGTTTATGTGGCTTGCAGTGGTCTCAGGAACTTAGTGAAGGTACTGCAAGTCCCATTGGCCGTGGTCCATCCCCCTCCAAACAGCACCAGGATCTAGAGTGGGTCTTGGGGGCTGTGTGTGTCACATTTGGTCTTGATCATTCTCTGGATGAGGGTTGCAGTGGTCTCTGGAAGTGAGGGAAGGTACTGGAAGTCTCCATCATCCATGGTCCCCCGTTCTCCAAACTGCACCAGGATGTAGAGTGGGCCATGGGGGCTCTGTGTGCCAAGTGTGGTCTTGATCAGTCATTGGATGAGGGTCACAGCGGTCTCTTAAAGTGAGTGGAGGTACTTCAACTCCCATCATCAGTGGACTGCCTGAGGCCTTTCCTTTTACCTCTGAGTTTCTTTAGAATGTTGGAATGTAGATGGCCAATCAGAGTCCTTTATGCAAATACCATTTCAGTAGCAACCAATCCCCTCTGTCTGGGGCCATAGAATGTTGGAGTTCTGGGGCTGGCCAATCAGTGTCCTTTATGCAAATAATCCCACAGTGGCAACCAATCGAACCGCTGGCACATATTCCTCCCTCCGCACCACCGCCTGCAAACACTGACTTTTATTATATACATAGATAGATAGATATTGTTACATTTTACTATGCCGCTTTACTGCAATATTATTAGTAATATTACATGTAATATATAATATATTACATTATATTATTGTCAATATTATATGTACAGTACATACAATATATTATTAGCATAGCACAATATAGGGTTTGGGCTATATGGTTTATCCAATACGTAGCCATTCCTTCTGATTCTTTGTCCTGAAAGCTTCCCTTTCCGTCCGCAGGGCCTGGATCCAGCTCGCGTGAATGTCCCGGTGATAGGCGGTCATGCAGGGAAGACCATCATCCCCTTGATCTCTCAGGTTTGTGTGTGACTTCAAGGGGCGTCCCACCATTCCAGGGCCACAAAGGGTTGGGAAGTCCAAGGGGAATGAGAACGAAGCCTTTTCTCAGCACCCTGATCATAGAATCAGACATTCGGAGGGGACCCCAACCCCATTCTGCCAACCAGGCAACGCCGTCCCAATCTATTGCCCAGTAGTGTTGTCCAGCCCTCATTGGGTTCGCTTTTTTGTCACCCTCTCCTCCTGCTGTTTCCCTGCAGTGTACGCCCAAAGTGGAGTTCCCTCAGGACCAGCTGACCGCCCTCACGGGACGGATCCAGGAGGCCGGCACAGAAGTGGTTAAGGCCAAAGCTGGCGCAGGTGGGTTAACTGGTCCCATGGAGCTCTGTCTATGCACCGTGTGTGCTGACAGCTTCAACCTTTCCCTGTCTGCTATAATAATAATAATAATATATAATAATATATAATACAATATTATTTTTATTTTACTGACACAAAAATTATGACACACCAAACGAGATATATATGTTGGATTTTGTATTATTATTATTGTTATTATTATTTTACTGACACAAAAATTAAGATACAGCAAGTGAGATATATATGCTGGATTTCGTATTATTGTTATTTTACTGACACAAAAATTATGACACAGCAAACGAGAAATATATGCTGGATTTCGTATTATTATTATCATCATCATGTCCTTTTTAAAGCTTGAGCCAGCCCCACATCAGTCACACAGAATTATTATTTTTATATTATAATATTATTATTTGATACACAACAAGATGAATCCACAGCAAACAAGATCACTATGATGTGTGATGTATCGGTGAATAATGTGTGCAAGTCTGTGTCGGGTGGCCTTTTGCAGTCGACAAGATGGTAATTTTATCAGCGCCAGTTGTTTTTAAGTGCAGGCCAAGGTCTTGAGGCACTGCACCCAATGTGGAGATTGCCACTGGGACCACCTTGACTGGTTTGTGCCAGAGTCTTTGCAGTTTGATCTTTCAATCCCCATATTGTGTTAGTTGTTGTTAGTTGTGGTCCACGCTCTGGTTACATCCCGTATAGATTACTGCAATGCTCTCTACGTGGGGTTGACTTTGAAGACTGTTCGGAAGCTGCAACTAGTCCAACGGAGGTTGATAAACAGGAGTGGCACTCAGGGAGCGTACAACTCCCCTGTTGTGCCAGCTCCACTGGCTGCCAGTTTGCTACCGGGCACAATTCAAAGTACTGGATTTAGCCTTTAAAGCCCTAAACGGTTCTGGCCCAGCTTATCTGTCCAAACGCATCTCTCCCTACGAACCTTCAAGATGCTTAAGATCATCCGGAGAGGCCCTGCACTCGGTCCCGCCTTCTTTGCAGGCGCAACTGGCGGCGACGAGAGACAGGGCCTTTTCGGTGGTGGCTCCTCGGCTTTGGAACGCCCTCCCTAGAGACATCAGATCGGCCCCCTCCCTCCTGACGTTTCGCAAGAAGGTCAAGACCTGGCTGTTTGAGCAGGCATTTGCTGATGAAATGTAACGGTTTAATCTATTATATAAATGGGTTTACGTCATGTGATGTATACCTCAAACAAAGAAACCATACAACGCAGAAACACAATACTTGCCAACAGAAATAGGCCTCAAGCAAGGTACGTTTGTAGCAAAATAAACTTCTCCCCCAAAACCTAAAAGGCCCCCAAAACAACGAGTAAAAATAAAACTACATTTACCAGCATCCTCCAGGGCAGCCAAAGACTCACCCAGCCTCTACATTCTGAACAACATGATTGGCTGCCAATAAGGGCGGATTTGCATAACTGCTGCACTGGCCAGCCAACATGAAAATTCCGATCCATAATAAACTGCCAAAATAGAACAAGGAAAAGGCCTGAGCCAATCCCCAACACAAACACCCAAATCACTTCCAACCGAAAATTTACACCCCAAAAAATCACAGACCACGCCCAAAATTGACAGTAAGGCTTCATTAACTTGATTTCCCTAACTAGCCCTCACTTACTGGGAAGCTGTTTACGCTCTGAATTGACAGTAAGACTTCATTAACTTGATTCTCCCGACTAGGCCTCAGCTCATTGGACATTGTGTATGGCCTGAATTGACAGTAAGGCTTCATTAACTTGCTGTTCCTAACTAGGCCTCAGCTCATGGGACATTGTGTATGGCCTGAATTTATAGTAACCTACCTTGGCACACAGAGCCCCGACCGTGCATGATGGGACTTGAAGTACCACCATGGAAAACGGGATTTGTAGTACTTCAAAACCCATCATTCCCCACAGACCACTGTGGCCCAGAACCAAGACCAATAAAGACCCAACTTGGCACACCATGCCCCCCATGACCCACACTCCATCCAACTGCAGTTTAGAGGAGGGCACACCGTGGATGATTGGACTTTCTCGCATCTCCTAAAAAGGGCACAGCAACGCGTGCCGGGTACAGCTAGTTAGATATATGGAATGACGACGATGTGACGGAAACTGATTTCAACATGGCGCTGAGGCTGCAATTGTATGTTTTTAATTGTTAATTTGTTGTTATAGGGTTGTTTTTTTGGTTTGTTTGCTTGTGTTGTATTGAGGGCAGAGGCTGTCTTGTGTAAACCGTCCCGAGTCGCCTTCGGGCTGAGAGGGGCGGTATAGAAACGTGACAAATAAATAAATATTATTTCATATACATTTGATTTTTAATGTATTCCTTTGACTGTCCTTCTCTGCACCCGCAGGATCCGCCACTCTCTCCATGGCCTACGCCGGAGCCCGCTTCGTCTTCTCCGTCCTAGACGCCATGAACGGGAAGGAAGGGGTCATCGAGTGCTCTTTCATCCGGTCCGAGGAAACAGAGTGCACCTATTTTTCGACGCCGCTACTCCTCGGGGTAAAAGGGCCCAGGCGAATGCTCCAAAAAGTCCCCCAACACACTGTTTATTTAGTCAACGGGACCGTGCTCACCTTGCTTTCCCCCCTTCTTTCTCTCATCTCCCTTTCATTCCCTTCTTTTTCTCTTCCCTCCCTTCCTGAATCCCTTCTTTCTTGTCTTCCCTTCTTTCTTTCTCTTTCTTTCATCCTTGTCTTCTTTCTTTTTCCTCCTTCCCTTTCTTCTTTCCTTCTTTTTATCTCTTCCCTGCCTTCCCTATTTCTTCTTTCTTCTCTTCCTTAGTCTTCCCTTCTTTCTCTTTCCTCTCCTACACTCATACCATGTCCTATTTCTTTTCCCTCCTTCCTTTTCTTCCTCCCTCCCTCCCTCCCTTTTGCTTTCTTCCCCTCCTTTTTCTTATTTTTCTTTCTTTTCTTTCTTTTTCTCTCTTCCCTTCCTTCCTGAATCCCTTCTTTCTTGTCTTCCCTTCTTTCTTTCTCTTTCTTTCCTCTCCTCAACTCATACCTTGTCCTCTCTTTTCCCTCCCTCCTTTTCCTTCTCCCCCCCTTCCTTCCCTCCCTCTCTCCTTCCTTTTTCTTTCCTCTCCCCTTCTTCTTTCCTTTTCTTCTTTTTATTTCTTCCTTCCCTATGTCTTCTTTCTTCTCTTCCTTATTCTTCCCTTCTTTCTCTTTCTTTCCTCTCCTACACTCATACCTTGTCCTCTTTCTTTTCCCTCCCTCCCTTCCTTCCCTCTCTCCTTCCTTTTCCTTTCTTCCCCTCCCCTTCTCCTTTCCTTTCCTTTTATCTCTTCCTTCCCTATTTCTTCTTTCTTCTCTTCCTTATTCTTCCCTTCTTTCCCTTTCTTTCCTCTCCCCTTACCTTTCCCCCTTTCCTTTTTCCCCTTCCATCCTTCCTCTTTCCCTTCTTTTTTTCTTTTTTTCTCTTTCATTCATTCCATTTCCCCCTTCCCCAGCTCTGAGGTGGGCCTATCTCACAATGTCTCCATGGCAACATGGCTCTCTTGGTGGTCCTTCCTTCCTACCGGTTGTTAGGAACTGTGGGAGTTGAAGTCCAAAACACCTGGAGGATTAAAGTTTGCCCATGCCTGATATAGAGAGACGGGGGGAGGGAGAGAGGGGGGGAGAGGGAGGGAGAGAGAAGAAGAGAGGGAGAGAGAAAGGGGGAGAGAGGGAGGGAGAGAGAACGAAAGAGGGAGAGGGAGGGAGAGAGAAGAGGGAGGGAGGGAGAGAGAAAGGGAGGGAGGGAGGGAGAGAGATGGAGAAAGGGAGGGACGGAGAGGGAGGGGAGAGATGGGAGAAAGGGAGGAAGGAGGGAGAGAGAGAGAGGGAGGGAGAGAAGGAGGGAGGGAGAGAGAGAGGAGGGAGAGAGGAAGGAGGAGGAGGAGGAGGGAGAGGGAGAGGAGGGAGGGAGGAGAGGAGGGAGGGAGAGAGGGAGAGAGAAGGAGAGAGAGAGGAGAGAGGGGGGAGGGAGAGAGGAAAGAGGAGAGGAAGGGAGAAGAGGGAGAGGGAGGAAAGAGGGAGAGGGGGGGAGAGAGGGAGGGAGGGAGAGAGAAGGAGAGAGGGAGAGGGAGGGAGGGAGAGAGAAAGAGGGAGAGAGAGAAGGAGAGAGGGAGGGGGAGGGAGAGGAGATAGAAGGAAAGAGGGAGAGGGAGGGAGAGAGAGAGGAGGAGAGAGAGAGGGAGGGAGAGAAGGAGGAGAGGGAAGGAGAGGGAGGGAGGGAGAGAGAAAGAGGGAGAGAGAGAAGGAGAGAGGGAGGGAGGGGGAGGGAGATAGAAGAAAAGAGGGAGAAGGAGGGAGGGAGGAGAGGGAGAGAGGGAGGGAGAGAAGGAGAGAGGGGGAGAGGGAGGGAGAGGAGAGGGAGGGAGGGAGAGAAAGGAGAGAGGGAGGAGAGGAGGGAGAGGGAGGGAGAGAGGGAGGGAGAGAGAGGGAGGGAGGGAGGAGAGAGAAGGAGAGAGGGAAAGAGGGAGAGGGAGGGAGAGAGAAGGGGAGGGAGAGAGAGGGAGAGAGGGGGGAGAGGAGAGGGAGGAGAGGAGAAAGAGGGAGAGAGAGGGAGGGAGGGAGGAGGGGAGGGAGAGGAGAGGAAAGAGGGAGGGGAGAGAGGAGAGAGGGAGGGAGCGAGAAGGAGAGAGGGGGAGAGGGAGGGAGAGAAAGGAGAGAGGGAGGGAGATAGAAGGAAAGAGGGAGAGGGAGGGAGAGAGAAGAAGGGAGGGAGAGAGAGAAGGAGAGAGGGAAGGAGAGGGAGGGAGGGAGAGAGAAGAGGGAGAGAGAGAAGGAGAGAGGGAGGGAGGGGGAGGGAGATAGAAGGAAAGAGGGAGAGGGAGGGAGAGAAGGAGGGAGGGAGAGAGGAGAGAGGGAGGGAGGGAGGGAGAAGGAGAGAGGGGAGAGGGAGGGAGATAGAAGGAAAGAGGGAGAGGGAGGGAGAGAGAAGAAGGGAGGGAGAGAGAAGGAGAGATGGAGGAAGGGGGAGAGAGGGAGGGAGAGAGCGAGAAGGAGGGAGAGAGAGGGAGGGAGAGAGAGGAGGGAGAGAGAGAGAAAGAGAGGGAGGGAGTGGAGGGAGGGAGAGGGTCAGCAACTTGGAACACATGCCTACCTTTAGTATGAAGATTGGTTGCAATGGCACAAAGTAGGTGACGAAGCCCGCAAAGTGTCCGAATCCTCTCT
The DNA here is from genome assembly GCA_030556195.1 of Anolis apletophallus. Classification (NCBI taxonomy): domain Eukaryota; kingdom Metazoa; phylum Chordata; class Lepidosauria; order Squamata; family Anolidae; genus Anolis; species Anolis apletophallus. The sequence goes on from JARBWK010000020.1 coordinate 16,986,646, forward strand.
TGTCTCCCTTCCAGAAAAACGGCATTGAGAAGAACCTGGGCATCGGCAAGATCTCTCCCTTCGAAGAGAAGATGGTGGCGGAGGCCATTGCGGAGCTGAAGGCCTCCATCAAGAAGGGCGAAGACTTTGCCAAGGCCATGAAGTGAGGCCGCCCCAGTGGGCCGCAAAGCCCCCGTAATTTATTCTAAGGTGCATCATGTCACTTTGAAGGCGTCCGGAGGCAAAGCAAAGGGGTCGGTTTTGCCCACCCCAGAAACAACAACAACGCAAAAGAAGGCCTTAGCGTTCCCCGCCCTGTGATCTGTCGAGTGGAATTACGCTCCTCAATTAAAAGCCTCTCTTATTTTTTTCAGGGGACTGATGTGGTGGTCGTAGTGTACGTACGTCTCGGTCTGAGAGATGGGTTCGAGGCTGAGAGAAGGGGGCATGAGGGGAAGGCAGCACAAGGGAGCCTTGGGTTCACATGGTAGGGAAACAGACTCAACCTCAATGTGAGGAAGACCCTCCAGGTGGTATATGCTGTGTAATCTGCTTCTGCCTCCAGAGTCTGCTCTGGAGGTTTTAGAACAGGCTGGATGGCCATCTGTCGGGAGGGATTGGATTGTGTCTTCCTCTATGGCAGAAAGGGATTGGACTGGATGAGCTTTGGGATCTCTCTCTCTCTCTCTCTCTCTCGCTGCTTTTGGATTGCATCAAAAAGCATAACATGGACCACTCACTTAGAACGCCCGGCTACTCTAAATCAGTGTTTCCCAACCTTTTTTTGAGCCGCGGCACACTTTTTACATTTACAAAATCCTGGGGCACACCACCAACCAAAATGACACAAAATGACACTCTTAACACAGTGTTTCCCAACCAGTGTGCCGTGAGCGATCATCAGGTGTGCCGTGGGAAATTGGAACCTCCAGGAGGGGAGGGGGGAGAGTCTAGTGTGTTGAAGTATAAAAACCCTAAGAAACGTACCTCGATAAAGGCACAAAATTACAACCACCCCTCCCCACCCGGTCTCTGCTTGGTCTCTCCCTCTCCATGCATTGGGAAGACCCCCCTCCCTTTCCCCAAGTAGAGGCCTCCTCTTGCCTCCTGGGGGTTCTGTGTGGGAAGTTTGGCCCAGTTCTATCATTGGTGGGGTTCAGAATGCTCTTTGCTTGTAGGGGAACTATAAATCCCAGCAACTACAACTCCCAAATGTCAAGGTCTATTTCCCATGAACTCCCATCTGCGTTCATATTTGGGCATATTGAGTATTCATGCCAAGTTTGCTCCTGATCCAACATTGTTTGAGTCTGCAGTGCTCTCTGGATATAGGCGAACTACAACTCCAAAACTCACCAAACTCTTATAGCATTTTCTCTTGGTTATGGGAGTTCTGTGTGGGAAGTTTGTGTCTTTCTGCCATTCCTGCCAAGATATCTATGTTGTGTTCATCGAAACAGGCCCAGGTTTCACACTGAGTGTATAAATACATTTAAAAACGTATTAACTAACTATATGTATTACTGTGTTAGAGTGTCATTTTGGTTGGTGGTGCACCCCAGGATTGTGTAAATGTAAAAAGTGTGCCGCGGCTCAAAAAAGGTTGGGAAACACTGCTCTTACACAGTAATACATATAGTTAATATGTTTTTAAATGTATTTATACACTCAGTGTGAAACCTGGGCCTGTTTCGATGAGGACAACATAGATATCCCGGCAGGAATGGCAGGAAGACACACATGAAGATCTTGCTCAACAGCTGCCAGTCTCTCTCTGTGTTTAGTTTTTATCGCAGTCACCCGGTCCTCAGGGAAAACATACCCGGTCCTCAGGGAAGCCGGCTGGAAAGAGAGCCGCCAGACAGAAGCTCACTCTGAGGCAGAGAGTTCCACCGCTGAACAGCTCTTGCAGTCGGGAAGTTCTTCCTAATGTTCACCCTCCTACACAGACATGCTTTTCTCCTGTGCTGTTGTGCTCTCTCTCTAACCAAGCCCGGGGGAGCCCTCCCCGCAAGGAACAAGCCCTGCCTGGGAGCCGGGTTAGGCTGGCTCGCATCTCCCGCCGGGCTCAGCGGAGCCGCAAACCAGGAGAAAGGCTCCCAGGGAGGGCCTGGGCACCTCGGGGAGCCTTTCTTCTGGTTTGTGGCTCTGCCGAGCCTGGCGGAAGACGTGAGACAGCCAAACTCAGCTCCCAGGCAGGTGCCCAGGCCCTCCCTGGCAGCCGGGATGGGCCGGCCGGCTGGCGCGCAGAGGGGAAACGGCCAAAGGAGGCGGCGCCCCAGCCCCTTCTTCGCCACCGCCCGGCCCTTCCTCCTCCTCCTCCCCCAAGCGGCAGCAGCAGGCAGGAGTGGGAAGAAGGGGGGGGAGAGGTTTTTACCGCGACACACCAGGTGATTGCTCATGGAACACTAGTGTGTCGCGGTACACCGGTTGGGAAACAGTGGGTTAAGCAACTGAACCTTTGCCTAAAAACCCTAAAAATGTATGTGTTTGCCATCGCCATCAATGTGATGTGCCAAAGGCCTACAATACCCCCAGATCCTGTCTGATTTCGGAAGCTATGACATTCATGGAGTCGCCACATAAACATTGCAGATGTAATTGTCACCTGTACCTTATTGGAAGGGTAATGTCAAACATGGAGCTGGAAGGGTTCAAAGGTTATATGCCGTGACGCCGGTATTCGGCAGGCCGAAGTCTCTTGCTTTGTATACATTTCCAGATTAATTCCTTTATGGACCAACAGATGGAGCCAGTGGGTCTCTTCTCCATTCTTTTCAATCTCGTGACCACTCCCAAGGAATAGATAAGAAATCTTGTGTGTGTGTGTATACACACATACATACATACATACATACATACATACCACAGCTATACAAATATATAACACAACTATATATAGACATACATAACAAATCTCGTGTGTGTGTGTATACACACATACCACATTTATACAAACATATAGCACAACTATATATAGACACACATAAGAAATCTCGTGTGTGTGTGTGTACACATACATACATACCACATTTATACAAACATATAGCATAACCATATATAGACACACATACTTACATATATATCTCATGACTACTCCCAAGGAATAGATAAGAAATCTTGTGTGTGTGTGTATACACACATACATACATACCACAACTATACAAACATATAACACAACTATATATAGACACACATACTTACATATATATCTCATGACCACTCCCAAGGAATAGATAAGAAATCTCGTGTGTGTGTCTGTGTATACACACACACATACATACATACATACATACATACCACAACTATACAAACATATAACAACTATATATAGACACACATACTTACATATATATCTCATGACCACTCCCAAGGAATAGATAAGAAATCTCGTGTGTGTGTCTGTGTATACACACATACATACATACATACCACAACTATACAAACATAACACAACTATATATAGACACACATACTTACATATATATCTCATGACCACTCCCAAGGAATAGATAAGAAATCTCGTGTGTGTGTCTGTGTATACACACACGCATACATACATACCACAACTATACAAACATATAACACAACTATATATAGACACACATACTTACATATATATCTCATGACCACTCCCAAGGAATAGATAAGAAATCTCGTGTGTGTGTGTGTATACGCACATACATACCACAGCTATACAAACATATAACAACTATATATAGACACACATACTTACATATACATCTCATGACACTCCCAAGGAATAGATAAATCTCGTGTGTGTGTGTGTATACACATACATATACCACAGCTATACAAACATATAACACAACTATATATAGACACACATACTTACGTATACATCTCATGACCACTCCCAAGGAATAGATAAGAAATCTCGTGTGTGTGTGTATACACACATACATACCACAGCTATACAAACATAAGAAAAACACAGGGAACTGGAAATATACACACTAACCAGAGTTATATCATTATAAAAATATATTCTATAGGTGTAAATCAGCGAAGCAGTCCCTCAAGGGGAAGATAACCACAAGTACAATAGATATCAAGGTGTAGATATAGCAATATATGTTAACATATAAATTATATAGTCCATATAGTCCATCAATCAAAACTGTGTCATACAATCCGCTGAAAGAATAGTACCTCCAGAGACGCATAGTAGGGCAAGGAACATACATACATGTGTGTGTATGCACACATACATACCACAGCTATACAAACATATAACACAACTATATATAGACACACATACTTACATATATAACAGCTGTGTGTGTATCTTAGTTTATACCCCAATCTCTCTCACTGAGAAATTCAGAGCGGCTAACATTTGGCAGCAACATGATGCCGTACACACACACACATATACATTTATACACACACGCGTGCGCGCGTGTATATATATATATATACATACACACACATATAACACCTCTCTATATACACACATACATATATATACATACACATAATATCTCTATACACACACACATATATATACACACACACATATAACACCTCTCTATATATACACACACACATATATATATGCACATAACACCTCTATATATACATATACACACATATATACGTACACACATATATAACAGCTCTCTATATACATGCACACACATATATATACACACATATATATGCATACACACATATAACACCTCTATATATATACACACACACATATACATACACATAACACCTCTCTATATATACATATATATATATGCATACATATATCAGCTCTATATATATATGTATGTATACATGTGTATATATAGAGAGGTGTTATATGTGTGTGTGTATATATATGTGTGTATATAGAGAGGTGTTATATGTGTGTGTACGTATATATGTGTGTGCATGTATATATAGAGAGCTGTTATATATGTGTGTACGTATATATGTGTGTGTATATGTATATATAGAGGTGTTATGTGCATGTATATATATGTATGTGTGTATATAGAGAGGTGTTATATGTGTGTGTACGTATATATGTGTGTGCATGTATATATAGAGAGCTGTATATATGTGTGTGTATATGTATATATACACACACATATATACAGCTCTCTATATATACATGCACACACATATATACGTACACACACATATAACACCTCTCTATATACACACATACATATATATACATACACATAATATCTCTCTACACACACATATATATGCATACACACATATAACACCTCTATATATATACACACACACATATATACATACACATAACACCTCTCTATATATACATACACACACATATATATGCATACACACATATATCAGCTCTATATATATACACACACATATATACATACACACATATATCAGCTCTATATATACACACACACATATATACAGTATACACACACATATATATGCACACACATATAACACCTCTATATATACACACACATATGTATACATACACAGAACACCTCTTTATATATACATACACACACACACACATATATGCATACACAGATATAACAGCTCTCTCTATATACACACGCACACATACATACATAAATATACATACACACATATAACAGCTCTCTATATATATACACACGCACACATATATACACACACACATATCAGCTCTCTATATACACACACACACATAACACCTCTCTATATATACACACACATATATACACACACATATAACAGCTTTCTATACTCACGCACACATACACACACACACATATATACATACACACATACAACAGCTCTCTATATATACATACACACACATATATCAGCTCTATATATACACACACATATATATATACACACACATACATACACTTATAACACCTCTCTCTCTCTCTCTCTCTCTATATATATATATACACACACACACATACACAACTTTAGGATTCTATGATATGGATTTCTAATGGTGGATCGCCATCTGTAGGGAAGGGTTGGATTGTGCCTTCTTTCTTGGTGGGCTGAAGGGCCCTGGGGGTCTCTTCCAGCTCTAGAATTCTAATACATGCAAACATAGATAAAGGTTTCCCCTAGTCGTGTCCAACTCTGGGACTCTGGTGCTCATTTCCATTTCTAAGCCAGAGCTACAAAGTGAGAGTCCCAGTGTCGCCATGGTCGACACTAGGTCCTCAGCCGCTGGTGAAAAGGAGGCTGTGTCGGCGTGGACATTGAAGTCCCCCAGAACAATTAGTCTGGGAAACCTCAGTGTCCACTCCGCCGCAGTCTCCAGCAACTGGGATAGACTCTCTGCTGGTGCGCTAGGCGCTCGGTACACCAGCAGAAAGGCTATACTCTCCCGGTAATACCACACTAGGCCAACACTTTCAATCCCAGTGTTGTTCAGCGCAGGAACCGCCCTGAGAGATAACAGATCACGGGAGAACATGGTGACCCCCCCCCCCCCCGCCTCCCGTTTCTATTCTGGTGGGTAACAACATAATCTGGGGAGGCGACTTCTTGAAGGAAGATTTATTTATTTATTTACGGCATATGCCATAAATAAATAAATTTTATTTATTTATTTACAACATTTATATGCCGTAAATAAATACATTTTATTTATTTATTTATTTATTTATTTATTTACGACATATGCCGTAAATAAATACATTTTTTATTTTTTTTATTTACGGCATATGCATAAATATATACATTTTATTTATTCATTTATGACATTTATATGCCGTAAATAAATACATTTTATTTATTTATTTATTTATGACATTTATATGCCGTAAATAAATACATTTTATTTATTTATGACATTTATATGCCGTAAATAAATACATTTTATTTATTTATTTATGACATTTATATGCTGTAAATAAATACATTTTATTTATTTATTTATGACATTTATATGCCATAAATAAATACATTTTATTGATTTATTGATTTATTTATGACATTTATATGCCATAAATAAATCCATTTTATTGATTTATTGATTTATTTATGACATTTATATGCCGTAAATAAATCCATTTTATTGATTTATGACATTTATATGCCGTAAATAAATCCATTTTATTGATTTATGACATTTTATATGTTGTAATAAATCCATTTTATTTATTTATGACATTTATATGCCATAAATAAATACATTTATTTATTTATTTGTGACATTTATATGCCGTAAATAAATACATTTTATTTATTTATTTATGACATTTATATGCTGTAAATAAATACATTTTATTTATTTATTTATTTATGACATTTATATGCCGTAAATAAATACATTTTATTGATTTATTTATTTATTTATGACATTTATATGCCATAAATAAATACATTTTATTGATTTATTGATTTATTTATGACATTTATATGCCGTAAATAAATCCATTTTATTTATTTATGACATTTATATGCCGTAAATAAATCCATTTTATTTATTTATGACATTTATATGCCGTAAATAAATCAATTTTAGTTTATGACCATAAATTTTTATTTATTTATGACATTTATATGCCGTTAAATATTTTATTTATTTATGACATTTATTTTATATGATGCCATAAATAAATAAATTTATTGATTTATTTATGACATTTATTAAATATTTTATTGATTTATTGATTTATTTATGACATTTATATGCCGTAAATAAATCCATTTTATTTATTTATGACATTTATATGCCGTAAATAAATCAATTTTATACATTTATTTATAAATTTTTATTATTTATTTTTATTTATGACATTTATATGCCGCCAATAAATACATTTTATTTATTTATTTATTTATTTGTGACATTTAAATTCCAGCCACCGGGGGAGCTGTTGCTTCACCGCCCACTTGTGACTCCAATGGAGTACTTCCTCATTCTTTTGCACTACTGATGAAGATTTTTATGGCATCGTGAATTAGTTAAATTAGCCTCCTAAATTTCCGACTTGACCGATGCAACTGTCTTTCGGGCTGCGTAGGTCGACAGCAAGCTAGACAAAAGGTCGGGAGCTTACTCTGACCTTCGAACTCATGACCTTTTTCGGTCAGTAGTGATTTTAATGCCAAAATACACTTCCTTCAGCTCTCCGATGTTTAAACGTCCATATCTTGTTTGCTTCCTTCGTTTGGGTTATTTTCCTCCTCGCTTGGTGGGGATTTGGAGGTCTTAGGCAACCGGCTTAGGAAATATTGGATTTTGCCAAGCTAATAATGCGAAATGTTATTGCCTTCCGCGTTTTGATTGCTTAGTTTAAAGACCAATTTGGGAAATACGTCTCTCATCCTTTTCTCCTTCTTTGTCCTTCCAAAAGAAGAGGAGGAACGAGGGAAAGAGAGAAAGAAAGAAAGAAAGACGGAGGAGAGGAGCCACTTGGAAATGCCAAATGACAGACGCGGCCAATTTCGAGCCGTCCTTTTCTTCCTGCCAATGAAAAATTCATGAAGGCCCAGCAAGGAGCTGCAGGCCGGATTGCTGGCTTGCTTTCCTCCTCCTTTCCTTTCTCGTTCCATCCTTTTCGGGGCCTGCGTTTAAGTCCAGATGGCCCTCCCTTGAATTCCCCAAAGAGGAAGGGGGTCCACCTTGGCGCATAAGGAGACATGTGTCACATATGTTGTGTTTCCACGCCAGTGACCGGCTCCTACTTTTGTATATAAGGAGGAAAGAAATATATAGGTACGTAAATAAATAGATAGAAGGATAGATTCATCTATCTATCCATCTATCTCTTCTAGATGGGTGGGTGGGTGAATGGATGGATGAGAGATGGATAGATGGATAGATAGATAGATAGATAGATAGATAGATAGAGGAGACATCACTTGCATTTCCCCCTGTAACTGCTGTGCTCTCCCTCCCTCTTGGTCATTCTTTTCTTCCTTCTTTTCATCCTTCTTTCTTTCTTTTTTCTTTCTTTTTTCTCCCTTCCCTCTTCCTTCCTTCTTTCTTTCATCCTTCATTTCCTCCTTCCTTCTTTTTTCTTCCTTCTTCCTTTTTTCCCCTTCCTTCCCTTTTTCCTCCCTCCCTTCTTTCCTTCCTTCCTTCTTTTTCTTCCTTCCTTCCTTTTTCCTTCCTTCCCTTTCTTTTTTCCTTGCTTCCTTCTTTTTTCTTCCTTCCTTCTTTCATCCTTCCTTCCTCTTCCTTCCTTCCTTTATTCTTCCTTCCTTCTTTTTTCCTTCCTTCCTTCTTTTTCTTCCTTCTTTTTTCTTCCTTCCTTCCCTCTTCCTTCTTTCATCCTCCCTTCCTTCCTTTTTTCCATCCTTCCTTCCATCCTTTCTTCCATCCTTCTTTCTTCCTTCCTTCCATCCTTCCTTCCATCAATCTTTCCTTCCTTCTTTCCTTCCTTCCTTCCTTCCATCCATCTTTCCTTCCTTCTTTCTTTCCTTCCTTCTTTCCTTCCTTCCACCCATCTTTTCTTCCTTCCTTCCTTCCTTCCTTCTTTCCTTCCTTACTTCCACCCATCTTTTTTCCTTCCTTCCTTCCTTCCTTCCTTCCTTCCTTCCTTCCTTCCTTCCACTCATCTTTCCTTCCTTCCTTCCTTCTTTCCTTCCTTACTTCCACCTATCTTTTTTTCCTTCCTTCCTTCCTTCCTTCCTTCCTTCCTTCCTTCCTTCCTTCCTTCCACTCATCTTTCCTTCCTTCCTTCTTTCCTTCCTTACTTCCACCTATCTTTTTTTCCTTCCTTCCTTCCTTCTTTCATTCCTTACTTCCACCCATCTTTTCTTCCTTCCTTCCTTCCTTCCTTCCACTCATCTTTTGGGCTGAAAGTTTGTAAGGTTTCTTTTTGGGGAGGCATCTCTGAGAAGAGATAGACATATAGAGATGCATAGATACAGTGCTACATAGATACATTGATAGATATGTAAGCACACTGCCTAGATAAGGGGGTTGGATTGGATGGCCTTTGTGGTCTCCTTAGAACTCTAGGATCCTATGATTCTAACACAGATAGATAGATAGAGATATAGATAGATAGATAGATAGATAGATAGATAGATAGATAGATAGATATTTTTAAAGAGAGGCTGGGTGTCCTTTGAGGTCCCCTTCCCACTCTAGGATCCTACTATTCTAATGCATTTAGATACATACATACATACATACATACATACATACATACATACATAAATGTATTTTTAAGAGAGGCTGGATGGCCATCCGTCGGAAGGGATCAGATGGTGTCTTCCACTGTGGGATTGGACTGGATGGTCTTTGGGGCCACCTTCTGACTCTAGGATTATTGTAATGCATTTAGATAGACTGATAGATAGATTGATTGATTAATATATAAACACACTGCCTAGATAAGGGGGTTGGACTGGATGGCCTTTGCGGTCTCCTTACAGCTCTAGGGTCCTATGATTTGAATGCATTTAGTTATATAGATAGATAGACAGATGGATGTGTTTTTAAGAGAGGCTGGGTGGCCATCTGTCGGGAGAGATCGAATGGTGTCTTCCACTGTGGGATTGGACTGGATGGTCTTTGGGGCCACCTTCTGACTCTAGGATTATTGTAATGCATTTAGATTGATTGATTGATTGATTGATTGATATGTAAACACACTGCCTAGATAAGGGGGTTGGATTGGATGGCCTTTGCGGTCTCCTTACAGCTCTAGGATCCTATGATTCGAATGCATTTAGTTATATAGATAGATAGATAGATAGATGTATTTTAAGAGAGGCTGGGTGGCCATCTGTCGGGAGGGATCGGATGGTGTCTTCCACTGTGGGATTGGACTGGATGGTCTTTGGAGTCGCCTTCTGACTCTTAGGATTATTGTAATGCATTTAGATAGATAGATAGATAGATAGATAGATTGATATGTAAACACACTGCCTAGAGAAGGGGTTGGATTAGATGCCTTTGCTCTCCTTACAGCTCTAGGATCCTATGATTCGAATGCATTTAGTTATATAGATAGATAGACGGATGTATTTTTAAGAGAAGCTGGATGGCCATCTGTCGGGAGGGATCGAATGGTGTCTTCCGCTGTGGGATTGGACTGGATGGTCTTTGGGGTCGCCTCCTGACTCTTAGGATTATTGTAATGCATTTAGATAGATAGATAGATAGATTGATATGTAAACACACTGCCTAGATAAGGGGTTGGATTGGATGGCCTTTCCACTGTCTCCTTACAGCTCTAGGATCCTATGATTCGAATGCATTTAGTTATATAGATAGATAGATAGATAGATGTATTTTTAAGAGAGTCTGGGTGGCCATCTGTCGGGAGGGATCGAATGGTGTCTTCCGCTGTGGGATTGGACTGGATGGTCTTTGGGGTCGCCTTCTGACTCTTAGGATTATTGTAATGCATTTAGATAGATAGATAGATTGATTGATATGTAAACACACTGCCTAGATAAGGGGGTTGGATTGGATGGCCTTTGCGGTCTCCTTACAGCTCTAGGATCCTATGATTCGAATGCATTTAGTTATATAGATAGATAGACAGATGGATGTATTTTTAAGAGAAGCTGGGTGGCCATCTGTCGGGAGGGATCGAATGGTGTCTTCCGCTGTGGGATTGGACTGGATGGTCTTTGGGGTCGCCTTCTGACTCTTAGGATTATTGTAATGCATTTAGATAGATAGATAGATAGATAGATAGATAGATTGATATGTAAACACACTGCCTAGATAAGGGGGTTGGATTGGATGGCCTTTGCGGTCTCCTTACAGCTCTAGGATCCTATGATTCGAATGCATTTAGTTATATAGATAGATAGACAGATGGATGTATTTTTAAGAGAGTCTGGGTGGCCATCTGTCGGGAGGGATCGAATGGTGTCTTCCGCTGTGGGATTGGACTGGATGGTCTTTGGGGTCGCCTGCTGACTCTTAGGATTATTGTAATGCATTTAGATAGATAGATAGATAGATTGATATGTAAACACACTGCCTAGATAAGGGGGTTGGATTGGATGGCCTTTGCGGTCTCCTTACAGCTCTAGGATCCTATGATTCGAATGCATTTAGTTATATAGATAGATAGACAGATGGATGTATTTTTAAGAGAGTCTGGGTGGCCATCTGTCGGGAGGGATCGGATGGTGTCTTCCGCTGTGGGATTGGACTGGATGGTCTTTGGGGTCGCCTTCTGACTCTTAGGATTATTGTAATGCATTTAGATAGATAGATAGATTGATAGATATGTAAACACACTGCCTAGATAAGGGGTTGGATTGGATGGCCTTTGCGGTCTCCTTACAGCTCTAGGATCCTATGATTCGAATGCATTTAGTTATATAGATAGATAGACAGATGGATGTATTTTTAAGAGAAGCTGGGTGGCCATCTGTCGGGAGGGATCGAATGGTGTCTTCCGCTGTGGGATTGGACTGGATGGTCTTTGGGGTCGCCTTCTGACTCTTAGGATTATTGTAATGCATTTAGATAGATAGATAGATAGATAGATAGATAGATTGATATGTAAACACACTGCCTAGATAAGGGGGTTGGATTGGATGGCCTTTGCGGTCTCCTTACAGCTCTAGGATCCTATGATTCGAATGCATTTAGTTATATAGATAGATAGACAGATGGATGTATTTTTAAGAGAAGCTGGGTGGCCATCTGTCGGGAGGGATCGAATGGTGTCTTCCGCTGTGGGATTGGACTGGATGGTCTTTGGGGTCGCCTTCTGACTCTTAGGATTATTGTAATGCATTTAGATAGATAGATAGATAGATAGATTGATATGTAAACACACTGCCTAGATAAGGGGGTTGGATTGGATGGCCTTTGCGGTCTCCTTACAGCTCTAGGATCCTATGATTCGAATGCATTTAGTTATATAGATAGATAGACAGATGGATGTATTTTTAAGAGAGGCTGGGTGGCCATCTGTCGGGAGGGATCGGATGGTGTCTTCCACTGTGGGATTGGACTGGATGGTCTTTGGGGCCACCTTTTGACTCTAGGATAGATAGATAGATGTATTTTGAGGTAGTCTGGATGTCCTTTGGGGGTCCCCTTCCACTCTAGGATTCCATGGTATGTATTTTAAGAGAGGCTGGGTGGCCTTTGAGCTCCTCTTTCTATGATATCTATTTTTGTATGATATCTTAAGAGAGTCTGGATGTCCTTTGGGGGTCCTTTTCCCACTCTAGGATTCTATTACATGTATATTTAAGAGAGGCTGGGTGGCCATCTGTCTGGAGGGACCAAGTGGTGCCTTCCTAACTCCCCCTCCCTTTCCCCTGCACCTCCCTCCCTCCCTCTCTCTCATAACCCTTTTTCCTGCTTTCCTTCCCCTCCTGTAGGTGGCGCTGCGGGGCGGAAGCTGCCTCCGCTCTGGCCTTCCCTGGGAGGGCCCCTTCCCTCTCTCTGCTCTGTCGCTGTCCAGCATTTCAGCAAAGCTGCACTGGGGAGGGAGGGAGGGAGGGAGGAAGAGGCGTCTGGAGCCAAAGCCTGGGAAGGCATTATTGTGATGATTGGGGTCCAAAGGCAACCCCCCAAAACAATGGATCTAGGAGGCTGAGCAAAACCAGCAAGGGGGAATAAGACAAGGTAAGGTATTTATTTATTTATTTGTATTTATTTATTATTGTTATTATTATTATTTTTGCACAATGGCCCATCAAAGCAGCAGGGCTTGGCAAGCCCTATACACACACACACACACATACACAATATATATTGTGTAGCCTGATATTGCGGATGGGAGAAGGAGGGAGGGGGCTCAGCTGCAGTCCCATCTGCTGCCTGCCTCTCTCTCTCTCTCTCTCTCTCTCTCTCTCTCTCTTTCTCTCCCTCCCTCCCTCTCTCCTTGGGCTGGGTCTCCTTCTGGGAGGGGAGGGGGATTCAGAGAGGGAGGGGGTGGTTGTTGTTGTGTCTCCAGGGAAGGCAGATGGCCCAGCCCTGCCTTGGCCCTCTTTGTATTTTGAGATAGAGAGATGAAGGGTGGATAGAGAAAATAGAGAAAATAGATAGAGAGAGAGAGAGAGGTGATAGATAGATAGATAGATAGATAGAGGCTTGGCTTTTGCAGTCCTCTTCCACTCCTCCTTCGACCCCTCCCTCCTTTTTCCTCTTCTTCTTTCTCTTCCTTCACTCTTCCTTCTCCCTCTTCTCCCTTTTTCTCCTTCTTCCTCTTCTCCTTCCCTTTCTTACCACTCTTTTCCCAAACTTCCTCCCTCTTTCACTTCTTCTTCCTCTCCTCCTTCTTTTCTCCTCCTCCTCGGCCTTCTCTTTCTCCTCCTTCCCTGCCTTCTCTTCCTTCTCTTCCTTCCTCCTCCTCCATTGTCTTCCTCCTCTTCTTCCTCCTCCTTGTCTTTATTCTTCTTCCACCTCCTTTCTTTTCCATTCTTCTTCCTTCCTCTTGCCTTTCTTCTTCTTCCTCCTCCTTTTTTCTCCTCCATTCTTTTCCATTCTTCCCTCTTCTTGTCTTTATTCTTCTTCCTCCTTTCTTTTCCAGAGAAAGAAGAATAAAGACAAGAAGGAGGAAGAAGAATGGAAAAGAAAGGAGGAGGAAGAATTTCTTTTCCATTCTTCTTCCTTCTTCTTATCTTTATTCTTCTTCATCCTTTCTTTTCCATTCTTCTTCCTCCTTGTCTTTATTCCTCTTTCTCCTCTTTTCTTTCTTGTCCATTCTTCTTCCTCTTTCTCTTTATTTTTCTTCCTCCTTTTCTTCCTCCTCGGCCTTCTCTTTCTCCTCCTTCCTCCCCTTCTCGTCTTTCTCTTCCCAAACTTCCTCCTTCTCTTCCTTTCTTCCATCCTCCTCCTCCTTCATTGTCTTCCTCCTCTTCTTTCCCCTCCATTCTTCTTCCTGCTTCTTGTCTTTATTCTTCTTCCACCTCCTTTCTTTTTCCATTCTTCTTCCTTCCTCTTGCCTTTATTCTTCTTCCTCCTCCTTTTTTCTCCTTCATTCTTCCTCCTCCTTTCTTTTCCATTCTTCTTCCCTCTTCTTGTCTTTACTCTTCTTCCTCCTTTCTTTTCCATTCTTCCTCCTTCTTGTCTTTATTCTTCCTCTTCCTCCTTTCCTTTCCATTCTTCTTCCTTCTTCTTGTCTTTATTCTTCTTCCTCCTTTTCTTCCTCCTTGGCCTTCTCTTTCTTCTCCTTCCCCCTTCTTGTCTTTCTCTTCCCTAACTTCCTCCTCCTCCTCTTCTTTCTCATTCTTCCTCCTCTTCTTCTTCCTCCTCCTCTTTTTCTTCCTCCTCCTTATCTTCTTTCTCATTCCTCCTCTTCGCCTTTCCTTGCTTCCTTGTCTTTATTCTTCCTCCTCCTCTTTTCTTTCTCTTCCATTCTTCTTCCTCTTTCTCTTTATTCTCCTCCTTCTCTTCTTTCTCATTCCTCTCCTCCTCCTCCTTTCTCCTCTTCCTTTTCCCTCTCTTCCTCCTCTTCTTCTTCATCTTCCTCCTCCTATTCTCCTCTTTTTCTCCTTCTTTTCTCCCCAATTCTCTTAGTGATTGGACACAAAGCCAAGAGTATCCCACCCAGATGGAAGAAGGCAGATCTTTCGCACTTTGTGGGCTCTCTTCCAGGCAGGCAGGAAGAGGAAGGCCGCGTTTCCTTTCCGATTTGGGTTTGGGACCCAGGAGGAAACGAAACGCCTTCCCATGAGGACGCCTTCCCCTCCAAACCTGGCCTTCCAGGAGCAAAAGAGAGCGACATCTACTGATTGTGTGCCAAGGGAAAGGCGAGAGTCCCACCTGGCTTATTAAGGATTATTGGGGACAAGAGAAGGAAGGTCAGATAGCATATTGTGAAATATGGATTTAAAATGGGGACGCCCTCTGGAACCGAGCTGGGATTTAATATAATTGTACTTGATTTTGAGAAATCGTATTAATATTATTTCATAGAAGCATTCCAATATTAATATTAACAAGACTTATTATTATATTAATATATTATTAATGGTATTAATCATAAGAGTTGTTATTGTTTTTCAAAACAGGTATTATTATTTTCCCATTTTTAAGAAATAATGACAATTTTATATTATATAAATAATAACACCCGTTTTGAGAAACAATAACAACTTTTATGAGAAATCATATTAATATTATTTCATAGAAGCATTCCAATATTAATATTAACAAAACTATTATAATAATAATATATTATTATTATTAATGTTATTATTCATAAAAGTTGTTATTGTTTCTCAAAACGGGTATTATCTATATATATAAAAAGAGAGCTGTCATCCTAAGTAGCCTATAGACAGCAAAACCACACAAGGCAGACACACAAAAACAGCCCACATACACACAAAACCCCACAAGGTATGTTTACCACCCAAAAAAATTAAAAAATTAAACAACATGACCAAAAATACAAAAAAACCCCATTGGACTACAACTCCCGTGATCCCCCACGCCACCCCCCTCTGGCAGTTTAGAGTGTTGGAATGTTAGTGGTGCTGGCCAATTAGAGACATTATGCAAATACTCCCTCAGTTAGAATGTAGAGGCTGGGAGCCACCACCCTCTGGCAGTTTAGAGTGTCGGAATGTTGGTGGTGCTGGCCAATTAGAGGCATTATGCAAATACTCCCTCAGTTAGAATGTAGAGGCTGGGAGCCACCCCCCTCTGGCAGTTTAGAGTGTCGGAATGTTGGTGGTGCTCGCCAATTAGAGGCAGTATGCGAATACAACCTCAGTTAGAATGTAGAGGCTGGGAGCCACCCCCTCTGGCAGTTTAGAGTGTCGGAATGTTGGTGGTGCTGGCCAATTAGAGGCATTATGCAAATACTCCCTCAGTTAGAATGTAGAGGCTGGGGCCACCCCCCTCTGGCAGTTTAGAGTGTCGGAATGTTGGTGGGAGGGCGGGAGGGAGGGAGAAGAGGCAGGAGGACAGAGAGAAGAGAAAAGCTGAGGGATGAGGGGGAGAGGGAAGAAAGGAAGTATACAAGGCAGGAAGGGATGTTACTGTTGGTCTTCGCCACATGCACACACGTATGTACATATACAGTAGACATGCACACATACACACATATATACATGCACTGAAATATACACATACATACACACATCTGTACTTACACACATCTACACATATACACGCATATACATATACAAAAACACACATATACATAAGTACACACATATACACGCATGTACATTTCATAGAAGCATTCCAATATTAATATTAACAAAACTATTATTATTAATATATTAATATATTATTCATGTTATTATTTATCAAAGTTATTATTGTTTCTCAAAACTATTATTATTATTATATAAAATTGTCATTATTTCTCAAAAATGGGGAAATCATAATAATAATAAATATTAATATTAACAAAACTATTATTATATTAATATAAGATTAGTTATTATTTATAAAAGTTGTTATTAAAAAATAATAATGCCATTATTTCTCACAACTGGGGGAATATTTTTGCCTCTTCCTATCTCTCACTTCTCATCATTCCTAATAGCTTTAGCACTTGGGATGCCTAGTCCTTAACATAGGCCCTGAGGTCCAATCTGGCCCTTCTGGGTTTCCCCTCAAGGCCACGCCCCCTTCCCTGTGACATCATCCCAGGGGGAAGCCCTTGCATATCATCTCTGAGGACTTTCCATAAACAGTTTGCTTTCCATTCCATAAAAGCCTATTTCCAAATAAGGATTCACAAAGGGATTTAAATAGAGCCACCCTGTACAGGAGCAGTCAACCTTTGTGTCAGCATTTGTGGAACAATATGGGAAGGGGGGGGAGTATCTAGATGAAATTTATTTACTTCCTCCACCCCACCCTTCCCCTTTAGTGGTGACAATATACTGGATTATTGGACAGTAACTCTTCCCTGGAATCAGCTTGGATTACAAAACGAGTCTCTTCCTCTGGAGATTTTTAAGCAGAGTCTGGGTGGCCATCTGTCGGGAGGGGTTGGGTGGTATCTTCCTGCATTTCAGGGGTTTGGACAGGATGGTCCTTGGGGACCCAATTCTAGAAATCTTTTAATCTATCTATCTCTTAAGGGTTGGACTGGATGGTCCTTAGGGGCCCCTTCCAACTCTTGGATTCTGTTATTGCATCTACCTACCTACCCACCTACTTATCTATCTAGTTACCCACATACCTACTTTCCTATCTAATGGACATTGAGCATCACAGATGGACATTGGGGCCCACTTGATGTTTTGTAGGCGTCTCTAATGGACATTGGGCATGTCTAGTTGCCATTTGGGCCTACCTGATGTTTTGTAGGCATCTCTGATGGGCATTGGGCATCTCTGATGGACATTGAGGGCCACATGATGTTTTGTAGGCATCTCTGATGGACATTGGGCATCTCTGATGGACATTGAGGACCACATGATGTTTTGTAGGCATCTCTGATGGGCATTGAGCATCTCTGATGGACATTGAGGACCACATGATGTTTTGTAGGCATCTCTAATGGACATTGGGCATCTCTGATGGACATTGAGGACCACATGATGTTTTGTAGGCATCTCTGATGGGCATTGGGCATCTCTGATGGACATTGGGGCCCACCTGATGTTTTGTAGGCGTCTCTAATAGACATTGGGCATGTCTAGTTACCATTTGGGCCTACCTGATGTTTTGTAGGCATCTCTGATGGGCATTGGGCATCTCTGCTGGGCATTGGGGCCTACCTGATGTTTTGTAGGCGTCTCTAATGGATATTGGGCATGTCTAGTTGCCATTTGGGCCTACCTGAGGTTTTGTAGGCATCTCTGATGGGCATTGGGGCCCACTTGATGTTTTGTAGGCATCTCTAATGGACATTGGGCATGTCTAGTTGCCATTTGGGCCTACCTGATGTTTTGTAGGCATCTCTGATGGGCATTGGGCATCTCTGATGGACATTGAGGACCACATGATGTTTTGTAGGCATCTCTGATGGGCATTGGGCATCTCTGATGGACATTGGGGCCCACCTGATGTTTTGTAGGCATCTCTGATGGGCATTGGGCATCTCTGATGGACATTGAGGACCACATGATGTTTTGTAGGCATCTCTGATGGGCATTGGGCATCTCTGATGGACATTGAGGACCACATGATGTTTTGTAGGCATCTCTGATGGGCATTGGGCATCTCTGATGGACATTGGGGCCCACCTGATGTTTTGTAGGCATCTCTGATGGGCATTGGGCATCTCTGATGGACATTGGGGCCCACCTGATGCTTTATAGGCATCTCTGATGGACATTGGGGCCCACCTGATGCTTTATAGGCATCTCTGATGGACATTGGGGCCCACCTGATGCTTTATAGGCATCTCTGATGGACATTGGGGCCCACCTGATACTTGATAGGCATCTCAGATGGACAGTGGACATCTCTGATGGACATTGAGGACCCATCAGATTTTGTAGACATCTCAGATAAATTTTGTAGGCATCTCTGATGGGCATTGGGCATCTCTGATTGACATTGGGACCCACCTGATGTTTTGTAGGCATCTCTGATGGGCATTGGGAATCTCGGATTGACATTGGGCATCTCCGATGGACTCACCACCTGATGTTTTGTAGGCATCTCTGATGGACTTTGGGCATCTCTAGTTGACATTGGGGCTCACCTGATGTTTTGTAGGCATTTCTAGTTGACATTGGACATCTCCAGTTGACATTGGGGCTCACCTGATATTTTGTAGGCATCTCTAATGGACATTGGGCATCTCTGATTGGCATTGGGACCCACCTGATGTTTTGTAGGCATCTCTGATGGACATTGGGCATCTCTGATGGACATTGGGGCCCACCTGATGCTTTATAGGCATCTCTGATGGACATTGGGGCCCACCTGATGTTTTGTAGGCATCTCTAATGGACATTGGGCATGTCTAGTTGCCATTTGGGCCTACCTGATGTTTTGTAGGCATCTCTGATGGGCATTGGGCATCTCTGATGGACATTGAGGACCACATGATGTTTTGTAGGCATCTCTGATGGACATTGGGCATCTCTGATGGACATTGAGGACCACATGATGTTTTGTAGGCATCTCTAATGGACATTGGTCATCTCTGATGGACATTGGGGCCCACCTGATGTTTTGTAGGCATCTCTGATGGGCATTGAGCATCTCTGATGGACATTGAGGACCACATGATGTTTTGTAGGCATCTCTAATGGACATTGGGCATGTCTAGTTGCCATTTGGGCCTACCTGATGTTTTGTAGGCATCTCTGATGGGCATTGGGCATCTCTGATGGACATTGAGGACCACATGATGTTTTGTAGGCATCTCTGATGGGCATTGGGCATCTCTGATGGACATTGGGGCCCACTTGATGTTTTGTAGGCATATCTGACGGACATTGGGCATCTCTGATGGACTTATAGGCATCTCTGATGGACATTGGGGCCCACCTGATGTTTTGTAGGCATCTCTGATCTATTCATCTCTGATGGACCTATTGATCCACCTGTTTTGTAGGCATTCTGACTGGATGATCCTTGGAGTCCCCACTCCAGGAATCAATCAATCAATCTATCTATTCATCTTTTTACCTACCTACTTATCTACCTATTTCTTAAGGTTTGGACTGGATGATCCTTGGAGTCCCAACTCCAGGAATCAATCAATCAATCAATCAATCTATCTATCTATCTATCTATCTATCTATCTCTTAAGGGTTGGACTAGATGGTCCATAGGATTACCTTCCAACTCTAGGAGTCTGTTATTCTATCTCTGTCTGTCTGTCTGTCTGTCTGTCTATCATCTATCTATCTATCTATCTATCTATCTCTTAAGGGTTGGACTAAATGGTCCATAGGATTACCTTCCAACTCTAGGAGTCTGTTATTCTATCTCTGTCTGTCTGTCTGTCTGTCTATCATCTATCTATCTATCTATCTATCTATCTATCTCTTAAGTATTAGACTAGATGGTCCTTAGGGTCCCAAATCTA
Source organism: Anolis apletophallus (assembly GCA_030556195.1). Taxonomy (NCBI): domain Eukaryota; kingdom Metazoa; phylum Chordata; class Lepidosauria; order Squamata; family Anolidae; genus Anolis; species Anolis apletophallus. The sequence goes on from JARBWK010000020.1 coordinate 17,007,495, forward strand.
GGATTCTATTAATTTACCTACCTACCTACCTACCTTTTAAGGGTTGGACTGGATGGTCCTTAGGTCCCCCCCCCCCCAAACTCTAGATTCTGTTATATGTATCTATTTGTCTATGTATCTATTTATCAATGTATCTGTGTATGTATGTATGCATATATGTAGGTATGTATGTATCTATCTCTTAAGGGTTGGACTGGATGGTCTTTAGGGTCCCCTTCCAACTCTCAGATTTCATTATTCTATTTGTCTGTCTATCTAGTTTTTTCTGCAACATCTTTTGTCTATTAACCAGAATTTGCAGGGTGCTTTTCTTATATTTTTCAATGCTGCCATCATAGAAAAGCATGTCCAAAGAGTCCAAAATAATAATAATGTGTTGTTGTTGTTGTTGTTGTGAACAATACGAGCCTATGACAGGTGGCAAGGGAAATAATAGAATCTGAAGGTTGGAAGAGACCCCAATGACCATCTAGTCCAACGCGCTTCTGCCTTCATTCACAATCAAAAGCACCCCCGACAGATGGCCATCCAGCTTCTGTTTCAACGCCTCCAAGGAAGGAGGTTGCACTGGACTCTTGAAGGTCTAATGCCGATGCATGTGGGCCAGGGCCTGCCTGTGATTGGCATGGAGTTGGGCAGGCAAGGCTTTCTGAGGGATTAGCAGGAGAGGTTTCGGCGGGAAGGCTGTCCTTCAGTGGCCACGATCGTCACCACCGAAACAGATGGCAGGGATTTATTTCTGGAAAAGCAGAGAAATGCCCCACGGATGAACTGGGCCCGGTTCCTCTTCCTCTTCCCTCTCTTCCTCCTCTTCTCTTCTTTCTCATTCCTCCTTTTCTTCTTCTCCTTCCGCCTTGTCTTCCTCTTTTGCTTCTCTCTCTTCCTCCTTCTTTCTGATTCTTTCTCTTCTTCTTCATTCCCTTCTTCCCTCTCTTCCTCCTCCTTCTCCTCTTCTTTCTCATTCTTCCTCTTCTTCTCCTTCCTCCTCATCTTCCTCTTCCTCTTCTCTCTCTTCCTCCTCCTCCTCTTCTTTCTCATTCTTCCTCTTCTTCTTCTCCTTCCTCCTTGTCTTCCTCTTTCTCCTCTTTCTCTTCTCTCTCTTCCTCCTCCTCTTCTATCTGATTCTTTCTCTTTTTCTTCTCTCTCTTCCTCCTCCCCCTCCTCTTCTTTCTCATTCTTCCTCTTCTTCTCCTTCCTCCTCGTGTTCCTTTTTCTCTCTCTTCCTCCTCCTTCTCTTCTTTCTCATTCTTCCTCTTCTTCTTCTCCTTTCTCCTCGTCTTCCTCTTTCTCTTCTCTCTCTTCCTCCGCCTTCTCTTTTTTCCTCGTTCTTTCTCTTCTTCTTCATTCTCCTCTTCCCTCTCTTCCTCCTCCTCTTCTTTCTCATTCTTCCTCTCCTTCTTCTCCTTCCTCGTCATCTTCCTCTTCCTCTTCTCTCTCTTCCTCCTCCTCTTCTTTCTCATTCTTCTTTTTCTTCTCCTTCCTTCTCATCTTCCTTTTTCTCATCCTTCTCTTCTTTCTCGTTCCTCCTCTTCTTCTACAAATGCCGTATGGATGAACTGGGCCCACTTCCTTCTATTCTTCTTCTCCTTCCACCTCTTTTTCCTCTTCTCCTCCTTCTACCTCTTGATTGGTCTGGCGGGCCCTGTGGGTGGGTCTCTTCCAGGTCTAGAATTATAATACTTACATACATGGTTTCTATTATTATTATTATTATTATTATTATTATTATTATTATGGGCATCTGTCAGGAAGGATCGAATGATGTCTTCCTCCTGACTGAAGGTTGCACTGGAGTCTCTTCCAAGTCTAGGATTCTGTGACACTATGATAGGGATTTTTAACTGGGGCTGCATGGCCGTCTGTTGAGAGGGCTTTGATTGTGTCTTCCTACGAGGAAGAATGTAGTGGGACTAGATGACCTTTAGGGCTCCCTTCCAACTCTAGTTCCTTCATCCCGGATGGGAATTTGTCAACAGACACCCATCCTAGGAGGCCAGGGCAGAGAGAGGGGCTGAACAAGGCCGGTGGCTGTTTGGGCAGCGAGGTCTGAGCCCAGATACCTTTGCTCGCAATCCTCCTGCTCTTCGCATTGTCCTCCTTCTCCGGACAGGTGGCCGGCCGAATTGCATAATCCGATCAGGACAGGAATAGCTGCCTCAGCCTTATATAATCCTCCAATTGATGAAAGACAAGAGCGAGGAGAGGAACCTCAGGGTGAGCGTCAAAGGAAAGCAAACCAGGTGGGAAGAGTCAGGGGTCTCTGTGGCCAGCGACGCAGCTTGGGACGACACAACTGCTGTTTCTGAAAGGGTGAAGAAAGTCACCTTTCCTCCCTGGAGTGGCTTGAGTTAAGCCTTTCTTTGTGTTGAGTGGGCACCTCTGATGGACATGAATGTTGGGTCCGTTTAATGGACACTGGGTCCTTCCCCTGTGGTTTTTTAAAGACATCACACATGATGTTTAGTGGGCACTTCTGATGGACTGGGATTGTCTTACGGACATGCCTAGTGGACTTGAAGCACATCCGATGGGCATTGGGTCCTTCTGATGTTTGGAAGCCATGTCTGATGTTTAGTGGGCACCTCTGATTGACATTGAGGCTCATCTGATGTCTCGTAGGCATCTCTGATGGACATTGGAGAAGTCTGATGGACATTGGGACCCATCTGATTTTGTAGACATCTCATATAAATTTTGTAGGCATCTCTAATGGACATTGGGCATCTCTGATTGACATTGGGACCCACCTGATGCTTTATAGGCATCTCTGATGGACATTGGGGCCCACCTGATACTTTATAGGCATCTCTGATGGACATTGGACATCTCTGATGGACATTGGGACCCATCAGATTTTGTAGACATCTCAGATAAATTTTGTAGGCATCTCTAATGGACATGGGGCACCTCTGATTGACATTGGGACCCACCTGATGTTTTGTAGGCATCTCTGATGGATATTGGACATCTCTGATTGACATTGGGCATCTCCGATGGACTCTGGGGTCCACCTGATGTTTTGTAGGCATCACTAATGGACTTTGGGCATCTCTAGTTGACATTGGGGCTCACCTGATGTTTTGTAGGCATCTCTGATGGATATTGGACATCTCTGATTGACATTAGGCATCTCCGATGGACTCTGGGGTCCACCTGATGTTTTGTAGGCATCACTAATGGACTTTGGGCATCTCTAGTTGACATTGGGGCTCACCTGATGTTTTGTAGGCATTTCTAGTTGACATTGGACATCTCCAGTTGACATTGGGGCTCACCTGATATTTTGTAGGCATCTCTAATGGACATTGAGCATCTCTAGTTGACATTGGGGCCCACCTGATATTTTGTAGGCATCTCTAATGGACATTGGGCATCTCCGATGGACTTTGGGTATCTCTAGTTGACATTGGGGTCCATCTGATGTTTTGTAGGCATCTCTAACGGACATTGGGCATCTCCATCTCCAGATGGACTTTTTTGGGTATCTCTAATGGACATTGAGCATCTCTAGTTGACATTGGGGTCCATCTGATGTTTTGTAGGCATCTCTAACGGACATTGGGCATCTCCGATGGACTTTGGGTATCTCTAATGGACATTGAGCATCTCTGATTGACATTGGGGTCCATCTGATGTTTTGTAGGCATCTCTAACGGACATTGAGCATCTCCGATGGACTTTGGGTATCTCTAATGGACATTGAGCATCTCTAGTTGACATTGGGGCCCACCTAATGTTTTGTAGGCATATCGGATGCACACTGAACATCTCTACTGGACATTGAGGACCACCTGATGTTTCGTAGGCATCTCTGATGGCCATTGGGCTTCTCTGATGAACATTGGGACCCATCCGATTTTTGTAGACATCACAGTTGGATCTTGGTAATCTCTAATGGACATTGAGCATCACTGATGGGCATTGGGACCCACCTGATATTTTGTAGACATCTCTAATGGACATTGGGCACCTCCGCTGGACATTGGGCATCTCTAATGGACATTGAGCATCAATGTGTCCATCAGACAGACCCAATGTTCACCAGATGTGCTCATGGCCATCAGAAAGGCCCATTAAACACCAGACCCGGCTACTAAACATCAGAAGTACCCAGTGTCCATCACATGGGCCCCAATGTCCATCAGAGATGCAAAGTATCCATCAGACATGGCCAATGTCCATCAGAGATGTCTACTAAGCCTCAGATGGGCCCCAATGTCCGCCCCCCCTCCCATTCCCAAAAGGTATTTTTATCCCTTCCTTGAAGAGTAAGTCAGGAAGGAGTTACGTTGCTTGGCAACGGCTGTTTTGCTGGGCCTGAAAACATGCAGCATCCTCTCCTCTCCTGGCCCCCCTTCTTGGCTTCGAAGCCCAGTTGGAGATCACTAGGCCGACCAGGGGCAGGGTTGCTAAGCAACGGGAGACAGCTGCCAATCAATGCAAGAGGATGCACAGCTGGATGGGCAGAGCCCCCTTTTAAAAGTTTGCGGGCAGCATTTCCAGTGCAGATTAAACTTGTAACAAAACTGCAAGCTGGCCTTCCTCCATGAGGTCCTCTCTAGGCATTTCCTTGTTCTTCCAGCCTGACTCTGTGGTATTCTTCTGCTGGATGCTGACCATTGAGTCACATTGGATGACCAAGCAATGCCTAGAAAGGATTTCCTAGATCCTGCAGTGCAGCTTTCACCAGAAATCATCCCTCTAGCTATCTCTCTGTCTCTCTGTCTCTCTGTCTATCTATCTATCTATCTATCTATCTATCTATCTATCTATCTATCTTCATCATTATATCCATCTATCGTCCTGTCCATCTTCCTCTCTATTTTCCTATCTATCTATCCATCCATTCATATCTTCTTCAATCTACCTATCTATCCATCAATCTATCCATATATTTATCCTACCATCTGCCTACCTACCTACCGTTTGATCTATCCACCATTTTTTCTACCGTTTTCTCCATCCATCTGCCTATCTATCCATCCATCCATCTATCTATCCATCCATATATCCATCCATCTACCAACCTACCTACCGTGTTAACCTTCCATCTATCTACCTACCATTTTATCTATCTACCTATCTACCGTTTTCTCCATCCCATCCATTTATCTTTCCATCTGCCTATCCATCCATCCATCTATCCATCCATCCGTATCTCCTTCCATCTGCCTATCTATCCATCGATACACCCACCCACCCATCTATCCTTCCCCCATCTATCTATCTATCCATCCATCCATCCACCTACCTACCATTTTATCTATATACCGTTTTATCTATCCCCCCATCTACCGTTTTCTCCATCCATCCATCCATCTTTCCATCTTCCTATCTATCCATCCATCCTGCCTGCCTTCCTTACTTCCATCCATCTATCCCAGGGCTGTCCAACTTCTACCAGACCGGGGGCCTGAGGTCAGTGATCACCTGGGGGGCCTAAGGGTCTGCCTCCGCCCCCTCCCTGGCTCCGCCCCTGCCCTGGCTCCACCCCCTCCCTGGCTCTGGCCCCGCCCCCTCCCTGGGCTCCAATTCCATATATTTAATATTAACATAAGGGGATATTAACATAAGAGGAGGGGGGAGGAGGATGAATGGATGGATGGATGGATGGATGGATGGGGAAGGTGGAAGGGTGGAAGGAAGGAAGGAAGGAAGGAAGGTGAAAGAGAGAGGGGCAAGGAGGGAGGGAGAACAGTTGAAAGGAAGGACTAAAGGGTGGGCGGGTGGAAGGAAGGAAAGAAGGTGAAAGAGAGGGAAGAAGGAAAGAGTGGAAGGAAAGGAAGGGAGGGAGTAGAAAGAGAGAGAGGGAAGGGGGAGGAAAGGAGGTCGGGCGATGGAGGCGAGTGCGCTGAGGGCCTGAGCGCCTCCGAGACGGAGCAGCAGCAATCCTGAGGAGGAGGAGGAAGCGAGCGAGAGGAGAAAGCTAGAGAGGGAGGGGGCAGGGAAGAAAGAAGGATGAAAGGGTGGAATGGAAGGAGGGAGGGAGAAGAAATGTGGCTCACCTTAACGCTGAATGCTTCCTTGCAATAACTCCCCTCCCTGGGAAGGGAGGGAGGATGAGAAGGAGGAAGGAGCACTGCCGAGGGGGAAAGCCATGCGGCCGGGTCGCTCTTCCTGTTTGCTGCCAAGGGGGCGGGGCCCGAGAGACATCACTCCCTCCCATTGGCCCACTCCCTCAGGAGAAGAGGAGGGGGCCAATAGAAAGCCAAGGGGCAGGACCAAAAAATAATAATAAAAATAATATTTTTAATTGAAAAAAATATTTTTAAAAATATATTATTTATTGCAGGAGGGTAAGGGGCCGTAGCCAAGGGGCTAGGGGGCCGTGTACGGCCCCCCGGGCTGCCTGTTGGACAGGCCTGATCTATCCCATCTATCTATCCATCTATCCATCCATCCATCCATCCATCTGTCATCCTATCCATGTATCGTCCTATCCATTTGTCTATCTTTCTATTGATTGTGCTATCTATCTATTGTCCTATGTATCCATCCATCCATCCATATATATCCATCCATGCATCTATCTATATTTCCATCCATCTGTCTGTCCGTCCGTCCACCCACCTATCTTCCATCTATCCATCCATCTATGTATAATTCTACTTATTCATCCATCCATCTTATCTACCCTATCCATCGATCAATCTATCCATTCATGTTGTTGCTTATATTTAAAGTATTGTTTTGTAATTTCCTGGTTGAGAGTGCTAGCTGTGTGCATTCCGATTAATTGAAGGTCTAGATAGATGGATGGATGGATGGTTGGATGGATGGAAGGCAGGATGGATGGATGGATGGTAGGATGGATGGATAGATGGTAGGATGGATGGATGGATGGATGGAAGGCAGGATGGATGGTAGGATGGATGGATGGATGGTAGGATGGATGGATGGATAGATGGTAGGATGGATGGATGGATGGATGGAAGGCAGGATGGATGGATGGTAGGATGGATGGATGGATGGATGGATGGATGGATGGATGGATGGAAGGCAGGATGGATGGATGGATGGATGGAAGGCAGGATGGATGGATAGATGGTAGGATGGATGGATGGAAGGCAGATGGATGGATGGATGGTAGGATGGATGGATGGAAGGCAGATGGATGGATGGATGGTAGGATGGATGGATGGATGGATGGAAGGCAGGATGGATGGATGGTAGGATGGATGGATGGATGGATGGTAGGATGGATGGATAGATGGAAGGCAGGATGGATGGATGGATGGATGGAAGGCAGGATGGATGGATGGATGGTAGGATGGATGGATGGAAGGCAGATGGATGGATGGATGGTAGGATGGATGGATGGAAGGCAGATGGATGGATAGATGGTAGAATGGATGGATGGATGGATGGATGGAAGGCAGGATGGATGGATGGTAGGATGGATGGATGGATGGATGGATGGATGGATGGATGGATGGAAGGCAGGATGGATGGATGGATGGATGGAAGGCAGGATGGATGGATGGATGGTAGGATGGATGGATGGAAGGCAGATGGATGGATGGATGGTAGGATGGATGGATGGAAGGCAGATGGATGGATGGATGGAAGGCAGGATGGATGGATAGATGGTAGGATGGATGGATGGAAGGCAGATGGATGGATGGATGGTAGGATGGATGGATGGATAGATGGTAGGATGGATGGATGGAAGGCAGGATGGATGGATGGATGGAAGGCAGGATGGATGGATGGATGGATGGTAGGATGGATGGATGGATGGATGGTAGGATGGATGGATGGATGGATGGATGGATGGTAGGATGGATGGATGGATGGATGGATGGATGGATGGAAGGCAGGATGGATGGATGGATGGATGGATGGTAGGATGGATGGATGGATGGAAGGATGGATGGATGGATGGATGGAAGGCAGGATGGATGGATGGATAGATGGTAGGATGGATGGATGGATGATGGAAGGCAGGATGGATGGATGGATGGATGGTAGGATGGATGGATAGATGGTAGGATGGATGGATGGATGGAAGGCAGGATGGATGGATGGTAGGATGGATGATGGTAGGATGGATGGATGGATGGATGGATGGAAGGCAGGATGGATGGATGGTAGGATGGATGGATGGTAGGATGGATGGATGGATGGAAGGCAGGATGGATGGATGGTAGGATGGATGGATGGATGGATGATGGATGGATGGAAGGCAGGATGGATGGTAGGATGGATGGATGGATGGTAGGATGGATGGATGGAAGGCAGGATGGATGGATAGTAGTAGTATTAGTAGTAGTAGTAGTAACAATAATAAAGGCTATGATGTGTGTCAATCCCCAAGTAATGGACACCCATTACTTCTCCCGGACTTTTCCGGATGCGGGAGAAGCGGCCACCATCTGCAGCAGAGAAGCGCGGCAACCTATGGGACACCCCCCCCGGTGTGGCTTCTCTGTGTGTCGCTGCTGCTGCGCATAAGGGATCCACTGGCATTTCCCAGATTTAGACGCTCTGAGGTCAGGGCTAAATCGGCAGCGGAGCAGAAAGATGTGGCTGGAGCTGGAAGGGAAAAGGTCAGGCACGGCATTGTCTCTCCTGGGTTCACCCAGAAATAGGACTGGGAAAGGGAACATGGGATCACGGTAGGGACCCCCAAAGGCCATCCAGTCCAGCCCCCTTCTGTCGTGCAAAAAAGACACGACGACAGGCGCCCATAACCTCCCAAGGAGCCCCAAAGGCCATCTAGTTCCACTAAAGTCTGCCAGGCAGGAAGGCACAATCGAATCCTTCCTGACAGATGGCCATTCAACCTCAGTTCAGGTTTCGCCTACATGGTCAAATTGATGGTTCGACACTGCCGTCGCTGAAGACTGGGATTTGTAGTTTTCACTAGAAGTCTTGCAAAACGACCACTCCCAGAAATCATTCTGGTGCATCTACGCCAGGGGTCGGGAACCTTTTTGACACCGAGAGCCATAAAAGCAAAATATTTGGAAATTTATTTCCGTGAAAGCCATATATTATATATAATATATTTTAAGACTGAATTCAACTCAATGTGAGTCTAGACGTACATACGATGAGAAAAGGATTCCCCGGCAGAATGAGGCTTCAGACCTGGCTCTGCAAAAGGCACGCTCAGGACTCTGGGAAGGAAGAGAAGACGGAAGGAAGGGGGAAAGAAAGAAAGAAAGAGGAAATAAAGGAGGGAGGGGGAGAGGAAGAAAGAAAAGAAGAACAAACTATGGAAAAGGAAGAAAAGAAAAGCAGGAGAGAGACAAGGAGGGGGAAGAAGGAAATGGGAAGGGAGGAAAGGAAAGGGTGGGAAAAAGAAAGGAAAGGGAGTGAGGAAAAAGTAAAATAATGAAGGAAAAAGAAGAAAAGAAAAAGGGGGAGAGAGGGAAGTGAAAAGAAAGGAAGGAGAAGGAAAAGAAGACTTGGGGGAAAAAAATAAAAGAGGAAGGAAGAGGGAGAATGGAGGAAAGAAGGAAGGGAAAAGGAAGGAGAGAAGGAAAGGGTGAAGGGGAGGAAGGAAGGAAGAGGAAGGAAGGAAGAGGGATAATGGAGGAAAGAAAGAAGGGGAGAGAGGGAGGGAAAAGGAAGAAGAGAAGGAAAGGGTGAAGGGGAGGAAGGAAGAGAATGGAGGAAAGAAGGAAGGGGAGTGAGGGAGGGAAAAGGAAGGAGAGAAGGAAAGGATGAAGGGGAGGAAGGAAGAGGAAGGAAGGAAGAGAATGGAGGAAAGAAGGAAGGGGAGTGGGGGAGGGAAAAGGAAGGAGAGAAGGAGAAGGAAAGGGTGAAGGGAAAGAAAGGAAGGAAGAGGAAGGAAGGAAGAGGGAGAATGGAGGAAAGAAGGAAGGGGAGAGGGAGGGGAAAGGAAGGAGAGAAGGAGAAGGGAAGGGTGAAGGGGAGAAAGGAAGGAAAGAAGGAAGAGGGATAATGGAGGAAAGAAGGAAGGGGAGAGGGAGGGAAAAGGAAGAGGCAAAGGAAAGAGTGAAAGGGAGAAAGAAAGGAAGAGGAAGGAAGGAAAAGGGAGAATGGAGGAAAGAAGGAAGGGGAGAGAGGGAGGGAAAAGGAAGGAGTGAAGGAGAAGGAAAGGGTGAAGGGGGAGAAAGGAAGGAAGAGGAAGGAAAAGGGAGAATGGAGGAACGAAGGAACGGGAGAGAGGGAGGGAAAAGGAAGGAGAGAAGGAAAGAATGGAAGGGGAAAGCTGCATACTGGGAAACCGAGGCCTGGGCTGCTCTGGAGAGCCAGGCACAATCATGAAAAGAGCCACACCTGGCTCGCGAGCCATAAGTTCCTGACCCCTGACCTCCATTGTGGAATTGATGCCGTTTCATACCGTGGCAGTTAAAGCGGTATAAAACTGCATCAATTCCACAATGTAGATGCACCGCAATGATTTCAACCTCCTCACATCCCAAAGAGGTAAGGCTGTCCGAACTGGGAAGAGGTCCAGGTCCAGCTCTTCCTTTTCTTTCTTTCTTTCCTTCCGTCCGTCCGTCCGTCCGTCCGTCCTTCTGCAAACGAAACAGATCATCCAGGCAAAGAAGAAGAGGCACCTTGCTTGCTCGCTTGCTTGCTAAAAGGGCCGCATGAAAGATTAATCACTTCCCGGTAAGCGAGACGTCACTGGGACAAAGCCCCGGCTATCGACTGAGACAGGACGGGAAACCTGAGACGCCGTCCCTTCCCTCGATGGAAAATCGGCATCTGCATCATAACCAACAGCCAAACCCTAGGCAGGCAGAGGACTTTGCGGTGCATGACCTGAAGGATGCTTGCTTTGTGGCATCGGGCTCCCAATCCCTGCTCAGCCATATAACACGCTCTTATCCCTCAAACTCATGTGATTGAATCATAGCCGCCTGCCAGGCAGGAAAAGCACCATCAAAGCCCTCCCAACAGATGGCCATCCAAGATATTATAATAATAATAATTTATATTAATAATAATAATTCTGCACCATCAAAGCCCTCCCAACAGATGGCCATCCAAGCTATAATAATAATAATTTATATTAGTAATAATAATAATTTATATTAATAATAATAATTCTGCACAATCAAAGGACTCCCAACAGATGGCCATCCAAGCTAGAATAATAATAAAAAATTATATTATTAATAATAATTCCATGCTAGAATAAAATAATAAATTATATTAATAATAATAATTCTGCCAATCAAAGGCCTCCTAACAGATGGCCATCCAAGCTATAATAATAATAAGTTATGTTAATAATTATAATAATAATTCTGCACAATCAAGGGCCTCCCAACAGATGGCCATCCAAGCTAGAATAATAATAAAAAATTATATTATTATTAATAATAATTCTGCACAACAGATGGCCATCCAAGCTAGAATAATAATAATAAATTATATTAATAATAATAATTCTGCAGATGGCCATCCAAGCTATAATAATAATAAGTTATGTTAATAATTATAATAATAATTCTGCACAATCAAGGGCCTCCCAACAGATGGCCATCCAAGCTATAATAATAAATTATATTAATAATAATAATTCTGCACAATCAAGGGCCTCCCAACAGATGGCCATCCAAGCTAGAATAATAATAATAATAACAACAACAAAAATAATTCTGCACAAAGGCCTTCCAACAGATGGCCATCTGAGCAATAATAATAATACTAACAATAATAAGTTATATTAATAGTAATAATAATTCTGCACAATCAAAGGCCTCCCAACAGATGGCCATCCAAGCTATAAAAATAATAATAATAAAATATATTATTATTAATAATAATTCTCCACAACAGATAGCCATCTAAGCTAGAATAATAATAAAAAATTATATTAATAATAATAATTCTGCACAATCAAAGGCCTCCTAACAGATGGCCATCCAAGCTATAATAATAATAAGTTATGTTAGTAATTATAATAATAATTCTGCACAATCAAGGGCCTCCCAACAGATGGCCATCCAAGCTATAATAATAATTGGCCATTCAAGCTATAATTATAATAAATTATATTAATATAATAATACATTGCCAAAGCTATAATATTAATAATAATAATTCTGCACAAAGGCCTCCCAACAGATGGCCATCCAAGTTATAATAATAATAATAATAATAATAATAATTCTGCACAAAGGCCTCCCAACAGATGGCCATCCAAGCCATTTTTATATTGTTATATTGTTTATATTGTTATTATAATTAATTATTAATTATTGAATAATAATAATTATTAATAATAATGATAATAATTCTGCAAGAAAGTAGACGAAATTATGGATCACATACTTGCATCTATCTATCCATCCATCTATCTATTTGGTTGTTGTAAGTTTTTTGTGCTGCCTGGCCATGTTCCAGAAGCATTCTCTCCTGACATTTCCCCTGCATCTATGGCAGGCACCCTCAGAGGCGGTGAGGTCTGTTGGAAACTAGGAAAATGGGGTTTATTTATCTGTGGAGGGAGAAAGAACTCTTGTCTGTTGGAGGTAGGTGTGAATGTTTCAATTGGCCACCTTGAGTCGCGCTTAATGGCCTTGCAGTTTCAAGGCGTGGCTTCTTACTGCCTGGGGGAATCCTCGGTGGAGAGGTGGTGAGCTGTCCCTGATTCTTTCTTGTCTGGTGTTCATCTGTTTTTGAGTGTTGTTCTTTATTTACTGTTATGATTTTAGAAATTTTTAAAAATCTATCTATTATCTTTTGTCTTGCAGGCTTCAACAGATCACCATTCGTTTCTGGAGGAAGCCATTGCCCATGAATCCCATCTCAAGGTGATTGGGTCCCGTCTTCTGAGCGGTGAGTGCATGGAATATGGAAAATGGAGGGGGTTGTGTGCCTATAATGTGTGGATCTTGCCAAGAAAACACTGTGATATTTTCTATTCGGGTCGCCGTAACTCAGGAAGGGAAACGAATCTCGCCTTACGATTGAATAAAGCAGTGTTTCCCAAACAGTGTGCCGGGGCACACTAGTGTGCCGTGAGCGATCATCAGGTGTGCCGTGGGAAATTGGAACCTCCAGGAGGGGGGGGGGGAAGAGTCTAGTGTGTTGAAGTATAAAAACCCTAAGAAACCTACCTCAATGAAGGCACAAAATTACAAACACCACCCCCCTCCCCAGCCGTTGTCTTCTTGGTCTCTCCCTCTCCATGCATTGGGAAGGCCCGGCTCCCTTTCCCCAAATAGAGACCTCCTCTTGCCTCCCCCAAGGGCCTAATGCCGGATGGTTCAGTCCAGCACCGGCCCTGCCCCTCCCTCCTCCTCCTCGGTGCGCGCAAAACCGCTCTCAGCCTCCCTCCAGCTCCTTGCCTGCCGCCTTCCTTCCTGCCTGCTTTGCCAGCCCCGAGATGCCTACCCGAGATGCCCCGCTGACCCCCCAGGAGCTGCGCAGGTGGTGAGTGGGGCTCCTGCTCCCCACGACCGCAATTCAAGCCTGGTGGGGAGGGAGGGGGGCAACCTAAGTGAGAGGGAGACTGCTGGTCTTACGAGCCCCCCCCCCCCTCCATTCTTGCAAGAGTTCAGGATGCTCTTTGTTTGTGTGTTAACTATACATCCCAGAAACTATAACTCCCAAATGTCAAGGTCTATTTTCCCCAAACTCCATCTGTGTTCACATTTGGGCATATTGAGTATTCATGCCAAGTTTGGTCCTGATCCAACATTGTCGGAGTCCACGGTGCTCTCTGGATATAGGTGAACTACAACTCCAAAACTCAAGGTCAATGCCCACCAAACCCTTATAGCATTTTCTCTTGGTTATGGGAGTTCTGTGTGGGAAGTTTGTGTCTTTCTGCCATTCCTGCCAAGATATCTATGTTGTGTTCATCGAAACAGGCCCAGGTTTCACATTGAGTGTATAAATACATTTAAAAACATATTAACTATACGTATTACTGTGTTAGAGTGTCATTTTGGTTGGTGGTGTGCCCCAGGATTTTGGAAATGTAAAAAGTGTGCCGCGTCTCAAAAAAGGTTGGGAAGCACTGGAATAAAGGGATCAACACATATGTTTTCCTAAAAAGCCCCATTTTTTAAATAGTCCAGAGTGCCAACTGGAGTGCTCAACTGTCTGGCAAGGTAGGGGTGGAACCCCTGTGGAAAACGGAGAGGATGTTCCTCCTGGGCACCTTGAGCGGCATGCAGCCGAAGCCAAAGGCCCCGTAATTGGGGTCGGGGAGGTCGGCCGCGCACCGGGTCCAGCCCTCCTGGCCCATCTCCCAGTAATGGATGGCGCTGGAGTAGCGGTCGTAGCTGTCCCCGCCAAAGACGTAGACCCGCTTGCGCCAGCGGACGACCCCTGGGTAGGAGATGGCGATGGGGAGCGGCGGGACGCACACCTCCGGGCGTACGGCTCCGTCCGGGCTTAGGCAGAGGCAGCGCGGGGTGAAGCAGCGGCCGTCGGGGCTCCCGTCCCCCACCAGGCCGCCAATGACCAGGATGGAGTGGCCCAAGGCCAGGACGCTGGCCTCGTAGAACTCAAACGCCACGGGGACCTAGAACCAGAGAATCACAGAGTTGGAAGAGACTACCTGGGCCATCCAGTTGTCTATGCAATGTGTTTACATATCTATCCACCCATCCATCTATCTATTCATCTTTCCATCCATCCACCAATTCATCCCTCCCTCCCTCCCTCCCTCCCTCCCTCCCTCCCTCCATCTATCTATCTATCTATCTATCTATCTATCTATCTATCTATCTATCTATCTATCTATCCCTCTATCCATCCATCCACCTATACAGCAACACTGTAGAAGCAAAGCACCAGCACCACCTAGTGTTCACCACCAGAACTTTAGCAACACTTTAGAAGCAAAGCACCAGCGCCACCTAGTGTTCACCACCAGAACTTTACCAACACTGTAGAAGCTAAGCACCATCGCCACCTAGTGTTCACCACCAGAACTTTAGCAACACTGTAGAAGCAAAGCACCAGCGCCACCTAGTGTTCACCACCAGAACTTTAGCAACACTTTAGAAGAAAAGCACCAGTGCCACCTAGTGTTCACCACCAGAACTTCAGCAACACTGTAGAAGCTAAGCACCAGTGCCACCTAGTGTTCACCACCAGAACTTTAGTTTTGTAAGTACTTTAGAACCATTTGGACCCATGGATTGCCCATCCCTAACATCTGTCTATACCTATGAAGCCTAGAGTTGGTGGGACCCCAAGGGCCATCCAGTCCAACCCTATGTATTTTCCAGCTGCCGCACCACACCATGGGCTCATGTTCACTTTGCGATTTAGCAAGACTCCGAGATCCCTCGTCACTTCTTTCCAGATTGAAGACAGAGGAGCTCACCTCTGTCCACTGACTTGATCCCACGTCGTAAACCAGGAATCCCCGGTGTGGGATTGGGACTTCAGATTCCCCCATCTCCCCACCAATGAGATACAGTTTGCCCCGAAGCGCCAGCGAAGAAAAATACGTTAATGCGAAAGGGAGGCTGGCGATGGGGGCCCATTCTTCTCCAACGAGGTCATAACTCTCTGCACAAACCAGGCTCCCGGTGATGTCCCATCCACTGGCGACATACAGCTTTTTCCGGCACACCAGGAAAGCATGCCCAGCTCGGGCTGCGGACATGGACGGCAACTGGGTCCAGCAGCTTCCGATCGTATCATAGACCAGCAAGGCGTCCGAATAGGAGCCGTCCAAACGTTGCCCGCCGGTGATGTAGAGCTTGTGGCCGACGGAGACGCAACTGGGGGACGTCAAGGTCTTGAGGTCAGGGAGCTGCTCCCAGCATTCGACAGAAGGGTCAAAGAAGTGGACGTGGGAATCCAGCTCCTCGTCGCCCACGTTCACCGCGCTCCACTTCGGAAGCCCCACGCACACCACCCCGTCGTAGTACATGCCCCGCCGCAGGCCTCGGCTCGCCCACAGCCGTTCCTCCACGCTCAGCTCTTCCCAAGGGAGGCACACGCTTTCGTACGACTCTTCCATTTCGGCTCGGACCTCGACGAGTTCCTTGGGGCTCAGCAGCGCGAGGCGGACTTGGTCCATCAGAAAAGGCTGCTTTGGCAGCCGCTCGGCCTGGCGGTGCATGACCCACCGGCGCACGGCGCGGTACACGATCATTTCGGACTCCACGGCTAAGTTGTCCAAGACGATGATGCTCATCAAGACGCTGAAGTCCAACGCCTGGAAAGCAGGAAACTCTGAGACCTGATCGAAATGGGTGGCAACGTGGTGGGAGGCCGGGCGAAGAAGAGGACGGTGGTTATGGGAATGCGCCAGGACATAGAGCTCCAGGCAGTTCCACACGGAAATCCTCCCTCTGAAGAACCTGCAAAATCACCAGATGAATATGGATAGGGAAACCAGATACAGAGACCAACACTGGATACGGAGACCCATACTGGATATGGGGACCCATACTGGATACGGATACCCATACTGGATACGGGGACCCATACTGGATACGAAGACCCATACTCGATACAAAGACCCATACTGGATATAGAGACCCATACTGTATATGGAGACCCGTACTGGATACGGGGACCCTTACTGGATACGGGGATCCATACTGGATACAGTGACCCATACTGGATATGGGGACCCATACTGGATACGGAGACCCGTACTGGATACGGAGACCCATACTGGATACAGTGACCCATACTGGATACGGGGACCCATACTGGATACGGGGACCCATACTGGATATGGAGACCCATACTGGATATGGGGAACCATACTGGATACGGGGACCCCTACTGGATACGGGGACCTCTATTGGATACGGGGACCCATACTGGATATGGGGAACCATACTGGATACGGAGACCCCTACTGGATACGGGGACCCCTACTGGATATGGGGACCCCTACTGGATACGGGGACCCCTACTGGATACTGGAACCCATACTGGATACGGAGACCCCTACTGAATATGGAGACCCTTACTGGATACGGAGAGACATACTGGATACAGAGACCCTTACTGGATACGGGGACCCATACTGGATACGGAGACCCATACTGGATATGGAGACCCATACTGGATACGGGGACCCCTACTGGATATGGGGACCCATACTGGATATGGAGACCCATACTGGATACGGAGACCCATACTGGATACGGGGACGCATACTGGATACGGGGACCCCTACTGGATACGGAGGACCCATACTGGATACGGGGACCCATACTGGATACGGAGACCCATACTGGATACGGAGACCCATACTGGATACGGAGACCCATACTGGATAAGAGGACCCATACTGGATACGAGGACCCATACTGGATACGAGGACCAGATACAGAGAGCCATGGCGGGGAGTGACCATGTTGGTGACCGGCTTCCTTGTCATTGTTGTTGAATTCAACAGGAATGAATATAAGGTACAGTAGAGTCTCACTTATTCGACCAAAATGGGCAGGCATAATGTTGGATAAGCAAAAATGTTGGATAATAACAGAGTCTCCTACTGTTACCCGTCAGATGTAGCACTACACACCTAGAATACTAACAACAGAGACTCAAAGAGTTAAGGCACGGCAACGCCCCAGGGCTAGAGGGGCCCAGCAGGAAGTGCCCGGATGTGGAAGAGGAACGTGGAAATCACAGAGGGAAGGAGGGAGGATGCTTCCGCTTCCGGTCAGGAGTTAATCCTGACTGTTATCATTACTCTCATAGTCAATAACGATATACACCATGACTATGACAAATACTGATAATATAACAATATAATAGCGTATACTAAGGGAAAATAATAATATTATGTTAAAACATAGTTCATAATAATAATAATAATAATAATAATAATAATAATAATAATATAGGCCATGGGCTCCTTCCACGTCACGTCACAGTCTCTGAGGCCTGGTAGGCCGCTCGCGTACCGGCCCGGAGGTGGGCCCCGTTGTTCCACGCGTTGTGGCAACAGTGGGCGAAAAGGCAGTAGAGCCGTGGGTTGGAAGCCCATGAAGGCGGAGGTGGCGCCGCCGGCCAGGCTCAGGCTCAAGGGCTCCACTGCCCTGGCCGGCTGGACCAGCACCAGGCCCGCCACCAAGCCCAGCACCGCCAGGCACACCCGCCCCCTCTCTCTTTCTCCTTCCTTCCTTCTTTCCTTCTCTCTTTCCTCCCTCCCTCCTCCACCCTCTCTCTTTCCTTCCTTTCTTCTCTTTTGTCTTTCCTTCACTCTTTCCTCCCTCCCCTCCTTCCATTTCCTTCCACCCTTCCTTCCTTCCTGTCTTCCTTCTCTCTTTCCTCCCTCCTTCCCTCTCTCTTTCTTCTTCCTTCCTTCTTTTCTTTCTTCCTTCTCTTTCCTTCCCTCTTTCCTCCCTCCCCCACTTCCATTCCCTTCCACCCTTTCTTCCATCCGTCTCTTCCTCCCTATTCTCTTTTCTTCCTCCTTCTCTCCCACCCTTTCACCCTTCCTTCCTTCCCTCTTTCCTCCCTCCCTCCCTCTTTCTGCTTCTTTCTTTCCCTTTTGTCTTTCCTTCCTTCCCTCTTTCCTCCCTCCCTCCTTCCATTTCCTTCCACCCTTCCTTCACTCTTCTCTTTCTCTCTGTTCTTCCTCCTTCTTTTCCACCCTTCCTTCCCTCTTTCCTCCCTCCTTCCCCCTTTCTTCTACTTCCTTCTTTTCTTCCTTCTTTCTCTTTCTTCCTTCCCTCTTTCCTCCCTCCCCCACTTCCATTTCCTTCCACCCTTTCTTCCATTCTTCTCTTCCTCCCTTCCCTCTTTCCTCCCTCCCCCCTCTTTCTCCTTCCTTCCTTCCTTCCTTCCTTCCTTCCTTCCTTCCATCCTTCTCCTTTTTCCTTCCTCCTTCTTTTCCACCCTTCCTTCCTTCCTTCTCTCTTTCCTCTCTCTTCCGCTCCACTGGCGTCCCCCCAGGAAAGGCACTTCCGGTCCCGCCGCCTCCGCCATCTTGGTGCCGGGCGGGAGTTCGAGGCCACCGCGACGGGATTGGCCCACGGGGAATAAAGGGGCGTGGCTTATTCAAGACTCGAGAGGTTCCAATTTCCCACGGCACACCTGACGATCGCTCACGGCACACCAGTGTGCCGCGGCACACCGGTTGGGAAACGCTGGAAGTTTAATCAAAGGGGAAATGCAGAGGAAAAGGGGGACGTTGGATAAGACAGTATGTCGGATAACCAAAGGTCGGATAAGCCAGACTCTACTATATTACCCTGACAAAATAACAATGCTCAGGTATAGGATGGATGGCACTTGGTTTGGAAACAGTCCCCGGGAAAGCTGAACATGACCACAAGCTGAACACGATCCAAGAGGCAATGTGATTCGAGGCTGCATCCACAGCATAAGAGTACCTGGTGATAACCTCTAGTGCGGACGCTATTTGGAGCCTGCTGGCTGCGGCGAAGAGTACCTCTGCCTCTTGTTCCTGGAAGGGCAGCGCTCCCGTGTAGACGTAACCCAGCAGGGTCTGGAGGGACGTGGCAGGCAAATCCATGAGCACGATCTCGCTTTCCCGAGATTCCCGGAAGGTGCTGGAGAACATGCGCTGGAAGTAGAGGCTGACGGAGGCCAGGAGCGTTCTGTCGGGAATAAGAGGAAAAAAAGTGGGGATTCATTATATTATTATTACAGTGTTTCCCAACCTTTTTTGAGCACACTTTTTACATTTACACAATCCTGGGGCACACCACCAACCAAAATGACACAAAATGACACTCTAACACAGTCATACATATAGTTAATATGTTATTAAATGTATTTATACACTCAGTGTGAAACCTGGGCCTATTTCGATGAACACAACATAGACATCCTGGCAGGAATGGCAGAAAGACCCAAACTTCCCACACAGAACTCCCAACACCAAGAGAAAATGCTATAAGAGTTTGGTGGGCGTTGACCTTGGGTTTTGGAGTTGTAGTTCACCTATATCAAGAGAGCACTGTGGTCTCAAACAATGTTGGATCAGGACCAAACTTGGCATGAATACTCAATATGCCCAAATGTGAACATGGATGGTGTTTGGGAAAAATAGACCTTGACATTTGGGAGTCACAGTTTCTGGGATTTATAGTTAACACACAATCAAAGAGCATCCTGAACTCTTGCAACAATGGAATTGAACCAAACTTGGCATGAATACTCAATATGTCCAAATGTGAACACAGGTGGAGTTTGGGGAAAATAGACCTTGCCATTTGGGAGTTCCAGTTTCTGGGATTTATAGTTAACACACAATCAAAGAGCATCCTGAACTCTTGCAACAATGGAATTGAACCAAACTTGGCATGAATACTCAATATGTCCAAATGTGAACACAGGTGGAGTTTGGGGAAAATAGACCTTGGCATTTGGGAGTTCCAGTTTCTGGGATTTATAGTTAACACACAAACAAAGAGCATCCTGAAGTCTTGCAACAATGGAATTGAACCAAACTTGGCATGAATACTCAATATGCCCAAGTGTGAACACAGGTGGAGTTTGGGGAAAATAGACCTTGCCATTTGGGAGGAAGGCTGAGGAAGGCTGGCGAGGGAGTCCCTCATGGAATCCCGCCTGCCTTTCCTTCCTCTGAGGGCCCTCCTGCCAGGCCCTGACCCTCTCCCCTGTGAAGGAAGGCCCCTTCTCCCATTTGGGGCCCTTCCTCCCCGAGGGGCTTCAGGGGGGCCAGGCCGAGGGGAAGGGCGCCCCGGGGCCTCACCTGGGATGCAGCAGGGCCGAGCCGGGGCGCCTCCGGAAACAGCTGGCTCCTTCGCTTCCTTCACCGGCACAGGGACCTAGTGCGCATGCGCCCAGACAAGCGCACTTCCACTTCCACCTCCGTTCCCTGCCCTCCCTCGATTGGAGGCTGGCTGGCTGGGGAAATGGCCGAAGGAGGCGGCACCCCGGCCATTTCTTTCTTCTTTTTCGCCGCCGCCAGGCCCTTCCCCCTCCTCCTCCTCCTCTTCCTCCAAGCAGCAGGAATTCAGCAGGAGGCGGAAGAAAAGGGGGGGGGAGAGGTTTTTCCGCGGCACACTAGGTAATCGCTCATGGCACACTAGTGTGCCGTGGAACAGTGGTTGGGAAACACTGCATTATAAGATGCTCTTGCTGGCAATAGTTTGCAAATATTTGGGCTTGTCTTAGGCTGATGGGTGTCCTTGACAGAATTACCGCATCGTCGGCGTAGCGCTTTTTGGCTACGATCAAGTGTTGTATCTGTTCATTTGTAGCAGTGGGCTAATACAGTGTTCCCCAACCAGTGTATCGTGGCACACTAGTGTGCCGTGAGTGATCATCAGGTGTGCCGTGGGAAATTGGGACCTCCAATCCCCTTTCTTCCCCCTCCTGCCGAACACTTTTCCTTCTCCACTCGAGCTCCCTTCTTCCCAGCCTCGCTCTGCTCGCTTTGCCTCGCTTTGCTCTGGGGTGAATCTGCGCAGTAGCGCCCGCACGGGTCACGCCTTCCTCCCTCCCCCCTCCCCTCCTGATCAAAATGGCGGCAGAAGCGGCAGTGGAGAAGAAAAAGTGTTCGGCAGGAGGGGGAAGAAAGGGCGCGAAGGGGAGGAAGAGGTCTCTGTCGAAAGCTGGCATGGGCAAACTTGGACCTTCCAGGTGTTTTGGACTCCAACTCCCACCATTCCTAGCAGCCTCAGGCCCTTTTCCTTTTCCCCCCTCAGCCGCTTAAGCAGGAAAGGGCCTCAGGCTGTTAGGAATGGTGGGAGTTGGAGTCCAAAGCACCCAGGAGGCCGAAGTTTTCCCATGCCTCTTGTAGGGACCTTAAAATGCTGAGCCTCCTTCCAACATTGTGATTCTGGATAGAAAACAAACAACAACATAACATAACATTGTTTGAGCCCACAGTGCTCTCTGGGTGTAGGTGAACTACAACTTCCAAACTCAAGGTCAATTCCCAAGCAAACCCTTTCAGTACTTTCTGTTGGTGATGAGAGTTCAATATGCCAAGTTTGGTTCAACCCCATTGTTGCAAGAGTTCAGGATGTTCTTTGATTCTGTGTTAACTATAAATCCCAGAAACTGTAACTCCCAAATATCAAGGTCTATTTTCCCCAAACTCCATCTGTCTTCACATTTGGGCATATTGAGTATTCATGCCAAGTTTGGTCCTGATCCAACATTGTTTGAGTCCACAGTGCTCTCTAGATGTCGGTGAACTACAACTCCAAAACCCAAGGTCAATGCCCACCAAACTCTTATAGCATTTTCTCTTGGTTATGGGAGTTCTGTGTGGGAAGTTTGTGTCTTTCTGCCATTCCCGCCAGGCTATCTAGGTTGTGTTCATCGAAACAGGCCCAGGTTTCACACTGAGTGTATAAATACATTTAGAAACATATTAACTATACGTATTACTGTGTTAGAGTGTCGTTTTGTGTCATTTTGGTTGGTGGTGTGCCCCAGGATTTGGTACATGTAAAAAATGTGCCGCGGCTCAAAAAGGTTGAAAAACACTGGGCTAATCCACTCTGGACTGTAGTCTGGACAGGATCATTGAATTGGAAGAGCGCCCCCTAGAGTTTGACTTTGGTTCTGCCCACCTGTGGCAAGGGAACCTCCTCCCTTCGGCGACTAAGGTGACGTCGCAGAGCTCTTGCCGCTGGTACAACTGCTTGATACCTGCTAGGACAAAGGAAAAGATGCCTTGAGGGCCAAGTGCTGGACCCATGTGGGGAGGAAAGAGGGAAGGAAGGAAGGAAAGAAGGAGAAAGAGGGGGAAGGAGCGAGGAAAAAGGGAAGGAAGTAAGTGTGGAAGGGAAGGAGGAAGGAAAGAGAGAAGGAAGGAAGAGAAGGGTGGAAGGGAGGAAAGATGGAAGGAAGGAAAGACAAAAGAAGGAAGGAGAAAGAGGGAGGGAGGAAAGAGGGAAAGAAGGACAAAAGGGTGGAAGAGAAGGAGGAAGGAAAGAGAGATGGAAGGGAGGAGGAGGAGAAGGATAGAAGGAAGGGTGGAAGGGAGGGAGGAAAGATGGAAGGAAGGAAAGACAAAAGAAGGAAGGACAAAAGGGTGGAAGAGAAGGAGGAAGGAAAGAGAGATGGAAGGGAGGAGGAGGAGAAGGATAGAAGGAAGGGTGGAAGGAGGGAGGAAAGATGGAAGGAAGGAAAGACAAAAGAAGGAAGGAGAAAGAGGGAGGGAGGAAAGAGGGAAAGAAGGACAAAAGGGTGGAAGAGAAGGAGGAAGGAAAGAGAGATGGAAGGGAGGAGGAGGAGAAGGATAGAAGGAAGGGTGGAAGGGAGGGAGGAAAGATGGAAGGAAGGAAAGACAAAAGAAGGAAGGAGAAAGAGAGGAAAGAAGGACAAAAGGGTGGAAGAGAAGGAGGAAGGGAAGAGAAAAGGAAGGAAGGAAGAGAAGGATGGAAGGAAGGGTGGAAGGGAGAGAGGAAAGAGGGAAGAAAGGAAAGACAAAGAAGGAAGGAAGGAAATAAGGAAAGAAGAAGAAAGAGAGAGGGGGAAGGAGGGAGGGAAGGAAGGATGAAAGGGTGGAAGGGATGGAGGAAGGGAAGAGAGAAAGAAGAGAAGGATGGATGGAAGGAAGGAAATGGAAGGAGGGGAGGGAGGAAAGAGGGAAGGAAAGACAAAAGAAGGAAGGAAGGAAGGAAGGAGAAAGAGGGGGAAGGAGGGAGGAAAGAGGGAAGGAAGGGTGAAAGGGTGGAAGGGAAGGAGAAAGGAAAGAGAGAAGGGAGGAAGAGAAGGATGGAAGAGAGGGTGGAAGGGAATGGAAGTGGGGGAGGGAGGAAAGAGGGAAGGAAGGAAAGAGAGAAAGAAGAGAAGGATGGAAGGAAGGAAGGGTGGAAGGAAATGGAAGGAGGGGAAAGAGGAAAGAGGGAAGGAATGAAAGACAAAAGAGAAGGAAGGAAAGAAGGAGAAAGAGAGGGGGAAGGAGAGAGGAAAGAGGGAAGGAATGAAGGATGAAAGGGTGGAAGGGAAGGAGGAAGGAAAGAGAAGGATGGAAGGGTGGAAGCAAATGGAAGGAGAGGAGGGAGGAAAGAGGGAAGGAAGGAAAGACAAAAGAGAAGGAAGGAAAAAAGAACGGAAGCAGAAAGGGTTGGGGGAGGAGGGAGGAAACGGGGAAGGAAGGAAGGACGAAAGGGTGGAAGCGAAGGAAGAAGGAAGGAAGCAAAGAAGAGAAGGGTGGAAGGAAATGGAAGGAGGGGAGGGAGGAAAGAGGGAAGGAAGGAAAGACAAAAGAGAAGGAAGGAAGGAAGGAAGGAAGGAGAAAGAGAGAAGGGGAAGGAGGGAGGGAGGAAAGAGGGAAGGAAGGACGAAAGGGTGGAAGCAAATGAAAAAGGAAAGTGGGAGGAAAGGAAGAGAAGGATGGAAGGAAGGAAGGGTGGAAGGGAATGGAGGGAGGAAAGAAGGAATGAAAGAAAGACAAAAGAGAAGGAAGGAAGAAGAAAGAGAGGGGGAAGGAGGGAGGAAAGAGGGAAAGAAGGACGGAAGGGTGGAAGCGAAGGAGGAAGGAAAGAGAGAAGGGAGGGAGGAAGAGAAGGATGGAAGGGAATGGAGGGAGGAAAGAGAGAGAAGGAAAGACAAAAGAAAAGGAAGAAGGGGGGATGGAAGGAAGGAAGGAAAGTGAAAGAGAGAAGGAAGGAAAGAAGGAAGGACAAAAGGGTAGAAGCGAAGGAAGAAGAAAAGAGAGAAGGAAGGGAGGAAGAGAAGGATGGAAGGGAATGGAGGAAGGAAAGAGAGAAGGAAGGGAGGAAGAGAAGGATGGAAGGGAATGGAGGGAGGAAAGAGAGAAGGAAGTGAGGAAGAGAAGGATGGAAGGGAATGGAGGGAGGGAGGAAAGAGAGGGAAGGAAAGACAAAAGAGAAGGAAGGAGGGGGAATGGAAGGAAGGAAGGAAAGTGAAAGAGAGAAGGAAGGAAAGAAGGAAGGACAAAAGGGTAGAAACGAAGGAAGAAGAAAAGAGAGAAGGAAGGGAGGAAGAGAAGGATGGAAGAGAATGGAGGGAGAGAGAAGGAAAGAAGGAAGGAAGGGTGGAAAAGAAAGAGGAAGGAAAGAGAGAAGGAAGGATGGAAGGAAAGAGAAAGAGATAAGGAAGGAAAGAGGGAAGAAAGGGTGGAAAGGAATGAAGGATGGAAGGAGAAAGAGGGAGGTATGGGAGAGAAAGAGAGAAGGAAGGAAGGATAGGACGATGAGAGAGAAGAGGGCATGAGAAAAGAGCCAAGTCGGCCGCTTCCGGCCCGCGGGCCAGGGTTCGCCCATACATGTTAGACTGGAGCTTGCAAAGTTGGGTTTTTTGGTGTTTGACTTCAACTCCCAGGGCCCTTCCAAAGGAAGGGCCTGAGGCTGTGAGGAATTGTGGGAGTTGAAGTCCAAAACACCGGAAAGGCCCAACTTTGCCCCGGCCTGTGTTAGACGTATCCCTTACCTTGCTTAATGTACTGCTTGAGAGACAGAGAGCCGGTGTGGACGCTGACCGACTCCATTCCTGTCTTTGGCGGAGGCTCTGCGGCCTTCATCACAATTCGAGATGCCTGACGAAGAGAGTCCTCCTCCTCCTCCTCCTCCTCTTCATGGTATTGAACCAGGCCCGGGGCATCCCTTCAGGGATGCTCCTGCCATGCGGTCGGTCCGTTCCCTGGAGCGTCTCCTAGCAACCGCCCCCCTCCCTGCAGCGTCTCCTAGCAACGCAGCACCAGAGGTGGTACACAACCGCCTCCAGCCCATCATCCAAGGGGCAAGGCGGGTTTCCCCTCCCGGGTGCATCGTGCGAGGCTAAGACACCATCAAAACCCTCCTGACAGATGGCCATCTGGCCTCTGCTTAAGAGGCTTCGGGGATGGACTCCAAGGTGGCAACGTATTCCGCTATCGAAGGGCCAAAACAGGTAGAATCTCTTTTCCTCACATTTGAATCCAATATTAGATGGAATCTGGTGCATTTAGGCTCCTGGCATTGAGGGGGGGGGTCTCCAATAATAATAATAATAATAATAATAATAATAATAATAATAACAATAGAAATAGACTCTCTCGGCATTACTTCGCGAACGAAGATTCTTAGGAAGGACTCATCCCCCACTTTTTACAAGCGCGTTGATGACTAAAAAGGCCAATCTGAGATAGGCAAGTTCGGTTGCAGAAAGCAAAGCAGAAAGTCTCCTTGGGTGATGTCGTTTCCAAGTTGCGGTTCTTTCTGCGTTGTCGGCATTACTCGCGAACGAAGATTCTTAGGGAAGGACTCATCCCACGCTTTTTACAAGCGCGTTGATGACTAAAAAGGCCACCTGAGATAGGCAAGTTCGGTTGCAGAAAGCACAGCAGAAAGTCTCCTTGAGTGATGTTGTTTCCAAGTTGCGGTTCTTTCTGCGTTGTCGGCATTACTTCGCAAACAAAGACTCAGGAAGGACTCATCCCACGCTTTTTACAATCGCGCTGATGACTAAAGAGGCCAACCTGAGATAGGCAAGTTCGGTTGCAGAAAGCAAAGCAGAAAGTCTCCTTGGGTGATATCGTTTCCAAGTTGCGGTTCTTTCTGCGTTGTCGGCATTACTCCGCGAACGAAGATTCTTAGGAAGGACTCATCCCCCGCTTTTTACAAGCGCGTTGATGACTTAAAAGGCCAATCTGAGATAGGCAAGTTTGGTTGCAGAAAGCACGGCAGAAAGTCTCCTTGGGTGAGGTTGTTTCCAAGTTGCGGTTCTTTCTGCGTTGTCAAGACCCGTTTGGCGTGTCTTCTCGAAAGAGGCCGCAGCATCGTGGATAGTGCGTCTCCATGCCTCCGCGATGTGAGGCCAGGGTGGACCATGGTTGGTGATCAATCTGGCCAAGCCTGAGATATTGTTTCAGGGAGTCCTTATATCTCTTTTTGGGGGCGCCTCTCTTGTGTGTTCACCAGTAGTATCTTTGGGAGGCGGTGGTCCTCCATCCTAGAGACGTGCCCTTCCTGGAAGTCGGCCTGAAGAAAACGGAAGTCCTCTACCAGCCCGCACCACAGGAAGAACACCACCATCCCCACGTCAGCATAGGCACATCTGTGCTTAAGTCCGTTCAGCAGTTCACCTCCCTGGGAAGCATCATCTCTTCAGACGCCAAGATTGACAAAGAGATAGATCACAGGTTAGCAAAGGCATAGAGTGCGTTCGGAAGGCTTCACAAGAGAGTCTGGAGCAACAAGCACCTGAGGCAAAGCAGCAAAATCAGTGTGTATAGAGTGATCGTACTGTCTATTCTCCTCTATGCGTCTGAAACATGGGTCACCTATCGCCAACACCTACGACTCCTCGAACGCTTCCATCAGCACTGTCTTCGCACAATCCTAAATATACACTGGACCGACTATGTGACGAATGTTGCTGTCCTTGAGCAAGCAGGGATCACCAGCGTTGAGGCCATGCTATTGAGAACACAGCTGCACTGGGCAGGGCACGTCTCTAGGATGGAGGACCACCGCCTCCCAAAGATACTACTCTATGGTGAACTCGCCACGGGTCAGCGCAAGAGAGGCACCCCCAAAAAGAGATATAAGGACTCCCTGAAACAACAACTCAGGCTCGGCCAGATTGGTCACCAACAATGGTCCACCCTGGCCTCACATCAGGAGGCATGGAGACGCACTATCCACAATGCTGCGGCCTCTTTCGAGAAGACACGCCGAACGGGTCTCGAAGAGAAACGACAACGCAAGAAAGAACCACAACTTGGAAACAACATCACCCAAGGAGACTTTCTGCTGTGCTTTCTGCAACCGAACTTGCCTATCTCAGATTGGCCTTTTTAGTCATCAACGCGCTTGTAAAAAGCGTGGGAGGAGTCCTTCCTAAGAATCTTCGTTCGCGAAGTAATGCCGACAGAGAGAGAATAGTAGTAGTAACAATTAGCTGTTAGCCCTAGCTTCTGCCAACCTAGCAGTTTGAAAACATGCAAATGTGAGTAGAAAAACAGGTACCGCACCTGTGGGAAGGTAACGGCGCTTCATGCAGTCATGCTGGCCACGTGTCCTTGGAGGTGTCTATGGACAACGCCGGCTCTTCGGCTTAAAAATGGAGATGAGCACCAACCTCCGGAGTCAGACATGACTGGACTTAACGTCAGGGACTTCAAACACCTTTACCTTTACTACTACTAGTAGTGGTATGTTTATTTATACCCACAAGAAGACTCAAAGCAGCTATGTATTATTATTATTATTATTATTTATTTGTATTTTTATATATAATTAATTATACAGTATATAAATAAAATATTATAAATAAATAAACAATAAAATAAATAATATAAATATTATTATTAGTATTATTATTATAGTATTATGTATTAGTATTAGTAGTATCCTTAGTATCCTAGGGCAATGGGATAGCCGTCGTTGCCTTCCTGTGTTAAGAGATCAAGTTCATCTCATTCGTTCTGCACCTTGTGACCATTCGTTTGCCCGCCTTCCGTTCCGCTTTGGATGACCCAACCAGGTGTGATGCGCGCCGCATTCCCTGTCGGTGGCACATGACCAGGTCTGTGTGGCATAACACCTCTCGGAGGTAATGCCTACCTAATTCTGAAGGAGCACTTAAGCGGCGAGGGGAAATATAAATACAGCTGCCTCGCCGCCTTGGCTTTGGCGCTGACGAGCCCCGCCGATCAGAAACTTGTAATTAAGCAATCAGACTCTTAATGGCGGTGGGAGAGAAGAGCGCTTGTGCCAGAACGACGAAGATGGGAAGAGAGATGGAGCCGTAGACCTCCGTTCTCTCTCTCTCGCTCTCCGCACGAAAACGGGAAATCGCCGTACCTATCTCTGGCTCCGTCCCATGCACCAAGACATGTGAAGCCAACATGGAAATAAAATATATATTATTATTATATTATTGTATTATATTATTATATTATATTATTATATTATTGTATTATATTATATTATTATATTATTATTTATATGAAAGTCTCATAATAAAGGGTTTGGTTTCACCTCCAGATTGCTAGTCAAAATCTGAATGACCGTGTCGCGAAAGGATGCAGACCTCCAAAGCTTTGGAAAGCTCTGCTGTAGGGTCATAGAGTCGCTGAATCCTAGAGTTGAATCATAGACTCATTGAGTTGGAAGAGGCCACATGCGCCATCTAGTCCAACCTCATTCCGCCAGGCAGGAGAACCACAATCAAAACACCCCCAACAGGTGGCCATGCATCCTCAGTTTAAAAGCCTCCAAAGAAGGAGCTTCCTCCAGACTCTGAGGCAGGGAGTTCCACTGTTGAACACCTCTTAGAATCATAGAATCATTGAGTTGGAAGTGACCACATGGGCCATCCGGTCCAACCTCCTGCCAAGAAGCAGGAAAACCACATTCAAAGCACCCCCCGACAGATGGCCCTTCAGCCTCGGTTTAAAAACTTCCTCCAGACTCCGAGGCAGGGAGTTCCACTGTTGAACACCTCTTAGAATCATAGAATCATTGAGTTGGAAGTGACCTCATGGGTCATCCGGTCCAACCTCCTGCCAAGAAGCAGGAAAGCCATATTCAAAGCACCCCCCGACAGATGGCCCTTCAGCCTCGGTTTAAAAACTTCCTCCAGACTCCGAGGCAGGGAGTTCCACTGTTGAACACCTCTTAGAATCATAGAATCATTGAGTTGGAAGTGACTGCATGGGCCATCCGGTCCAACCTCCTGCCAAGAAGCTGGAAAATCACATTCAAAGCAGCCCAGACACATGGCCATCCAGCCTCTGTTTAAAAACTTCCTCCAGACTCCGAGGCAGGGAGTTCCACTGTTGAACACCTCTTAGAATCATAAAATCATTGAGTTGGAAGAGACCACATGGGCCATCTAGTCCAACCCCATACTGCCAGGCAGGAAAAGCACAATCAAAACACCCCCAACAGATGGCCATCCAGCTACTTTTTAAATGGTTCCAAAGAAGGAGCTTCCACCAGACTCTGAGGCAGGGGAGTTCCATTGTTGAATAGCTCTTGTAGTAATGTTCAAGTGGAATCTCCTTTCCAGTCTCGGACGTGTCTCTTGTTGTGTGGTGTGGAAATAAAACCTTGGTGTGGTCTGTTTCCCTTCTAGGCCCGGACCCGGGAGCCCCCCTGCCGCCATGGCGGCCTGCAACAACAACAACAACGGGACGGCGAGGACGCCTTCCCCGCAGGAGGCCTCCAATGGCTTCTCCCAGCCCAGCGCCTCGGGGACTTGGCACAAAGCGGAAGACGAGGTGCGGCTGGCGGAGCCCGGCCTGGTCAAGAAGGCCCACCGGGAGATCCTGGACCACGAGCGCAAGCGGCGGGTGGAGCTGAAGTGCATGGAACTCCAGGAGATGATGGAGGAACAAGGGTGAGTCCGGATGCCAGGCTACTCAGGAGACACCCATGGCCCTCCAATGGCATTGCGGGTTAGGTTGCTTGTTTTGTTTTATGTTTGTGTTTGTGTTTTGATTTTATTTATTATATTGTGTATTGTGTTATTGGGCTTGGCCTCATGTAAGCCGCCCGAGTCCCCATCAGGAAGATGGTGGCAGGATATAAATAAAATCATTATTATTATTATTATTATTATTATTATTAGAGCATGGTAAACATGTACAGGGCTCTTGGACATGTTCATGGTGCTCACTATAACTCGGAACGTCATTGAAGGGAGGGCCATTGGTGTCTCCTGAGTAATGGGATCTGTAGCTGTTTGTGAACATCCCAGTTGCACACACATACACATTTCCACTTTTATTATGTGTATAGATATACTAGCTCAGTGTTTCCCAACCAGTGTGCCGTGGCGCACTAGTGTGCAGTGAGCGATCCTCAGGTGTGCCGTGGGGAAATGGGAACCTCAACCCCCTTTCTTCCCCTCCTGCCAAACACTTTTCCTTCTCCACTGGCTCCCTGCTTCCCAGCCTCACTGTGCTCGCTTTGCTCTGGGGCGAGTCTGTGCAGTAGCGCCCGCACGGGTCACGCCTTCCTCCCTCCCCCCTCCCCCCCAAACACGCTCACGCTGCCCCCTCGGATCAAAATGGCGGCAGTAGGCGAGTGGAGAAGAAAAGTAAGTGTTGGGCAGGAGGGGGAAGGAAGGGCGCGAAGGGGGAGGGGGAGGAAGAGGTCTCTGTCGGAAGCTGGCATGGGCAAACCTGGACCTTCCGGTTGTTTTGGACTGCAACTCCCACCATTCCTAGCAGCCTCAGGCCCTTTTCCTTTTCCTCCCTCAGCCACTTAAGCAGGAAAGGGCCTCAGGCTGTTAGGAATGATGGGAGTTGAAGTCCAAAGCACCCAGAGGGCAAAGTTTTCC